>VZQC01002543.1:0-104329 GCA_009823505.1 Rhizomys pruinosus
CAAAAAAGAAAGCTATAGACCCATCTCGCTAATGAGCATAGATGCAAAAATTCTCAACAAAATATTTGCAAATCCCATCAAAAAGATCATCCATCATGATCAAATTGGATTCATACCAGAGATGCAGGGATGGTTCAACATACATAAATTAATAAATATCATAAAATATATAAATGGATTTAAAGATAAAAACCACATGATCATCTCAATTGATGCATAAAAAGCCTTTGACAAGACCCAGCATCCCTTCATGATTAAAGTCCTAGAGGGAATAGGACTAAAAGAACATTCCTCAACATGATCAAAGTCATATATAGCAAATCCACTGCCAACATGACCCTAAATGGAGAAAAATTGGAACCATTTCCCTTAAAGGTGGGGCCCCAGCAAGGCTGCCCCTTATCGCCGCTCCTCTTCAACATAGTGCTTGAAACACTTGCTAGGGCAATAAGACAAGAGAAGGGAATTAAAGGAGTACTAATCAGAACAGAAGAAGTAAGCTATCTGTTTTTGCAGATGATATAATAGTTTACCTAAGGGATGCTAAAAACTCCACCAGAAAACTTCTAGAAACAATTAAGAGTTTTAGTAAAGTGGCAGGCTACAAAATTAATCTAGAAAAATCAGAAGCCTTTCTTTACACCAACAGTAAACAAGTGGAGAAAGAATATAAGAAGACCTTCCCACTCAAAATAACCTCAAAAATAATAAGATACCTGGGAACAAACCTAGCCAAAGATACCAAAGACCTCTACAACAAAATTTTAAGCCCCTGAAAAAGGAGACTGAAAATGACATCAAAAGTTGGAAAGACCTCCCATGCTCATGGACTGGGAAAAATTAATATAGTAAAAAGGTCCACTTTACCTAAATTGATATACAGATTCAATGATTCAATGCAATCCCAATCAAAATCCCTATGAACTTCTTCATAGACTTGGAAAAAAAATCCTTAAATTCATATGGAAAAACAGAAGACCCCAAATAGCTAAAGCAACCCTGAGTAAAAAATTTTATTCTTCTATAAATGGTGATCCAGTTTTGCTAGCACTTCAACTTTTCACCCCTGGGTGTGGTTTTTCTGTGTTAAATCTCCTCCCCCAAATAGCTCAGGACTACACCTGGGATAGAATGCCCAGNTGATTTGAAGATGCTGTCTTTGTACATCGTCCCAGTTGTGTCTTCTCTGTGCCCCCTGTTAATAGACACTTATGAGGTGTACCTGTAAGTTGTACTAGTGCATTCTTCCAGAGGTATGGTATTTTTCCTATTGATATGCAATCTTCGACAGGGCTGTTTTTTGTGCCAGTACACCGATGGAGGCAAGCTGGACGGACATGTGTAGGGAATATTCACTACCTATATTTCCTCTATGCTATTCTCCTCTAAATCTTGGCTAGTCCATCTCTGGCTTCTGTTCCTGAAGATCTCCCCTGTCTGCACATTCTTCCCGTCTCCTTTCTGATTGCTCAGGGTTCCTCTGGCTCTAAGGTCTTCGAATTTTGATTTCTTTGCAGACTATGGCACTAAGATTGGCTGCACTGCGTATCTTCGCGCTCATGATGCTTCTCTTCTCTCAACAGAAACCTGTGAAAGAGAGAGGTCTTGGGCGATTGCCTTGATTGGGCGCCTTCACTATGAAGCACGTAAATCTGATAACGAGTACTTCTTAAGAAGAGAATGACATGTTTCCAAGCGTCAGGAGGTAGTTTTATTTTTCCTGGACCATCCATGACAGCGGGATAGGCAGGTAGTGCTAGTCCATCTCTGAATCTGATCTAGGAATGTCTCAATGATTCACGTTCCTATCAGAGGTTTTACTGTAGGAAATATCTTCTAATCTGTTAATTGCTGACATCCCTCTGGTCGTCTCTTTCGAGTTACGGTTTTGTTCCTAAGTTAGGTTATTTTTTTTATATTTTGTTTTTTTTGAGAGGTGTGCTTATATTGTTCCATGTAAGTGTTTGTATGAAAAGGTTCGCGCACTATTGGTAGCCTCCCTGTCTCAGTGTTCTGACTACTCCATGTATGGTTGCCCCAAAGTATCAAAGAGAAAAAGAGGGTGCGACCAGAGCACTGTGAACTGTGTAAGTTATACAGGTAGTTTATTTGTTTGCTGTATCACTCCCATACCGTGGTATATTGCTGGAGAGAACAGAAATCTCTAATCATGGTTCATTCACGGTGTGCATAGTAGCTGAGTCTGGATGTGGTCCTTCTTAGTCATCTCCTATACAGATAGACAAAGCAGTACCTATTATCTACCAACCAGCCACCGGATAGTTTGACTTCCTCTTTTTTCCGATTAGAACTCCTTTAATTCCTTTTCTTGCCTTATTGCCCTAGCAAGGGTTTATCACGATAACTACTTATTATAAAAATAGACAAGAGAGAGAGTGGAGGGAAACGGGGGCAGCCTTGGCAAGTTCAAGAGTATATCACTAGTACAACGCATCAAATGTGCCTGAGGAGATTGCAGGAGCGCGCGCGCTGTTCGAGTGTTTCAACCGTCTCACCATTTCAAGCGATGATATTGGCTCGTGGGTTTCCTGTATACTGAGCGACTTTGATTACATTAAGGAATGATCCCTAAACACAATTGCCGAAGCTTTCTCTCCTCTTCCATTTCAATATTTAGAGACCTATGTAGATGAGAATCGTTTCTTTGCACATATTGTCAAACAGGCCTTCTTCCGCATTCATAATTTGAGATGATGGTGTGGTTTTTGGTCTTTCAGTCCAATTTATATGCCTCTGATGATTATTTGCGATTGTTATTGAGACTTTCGTATGTTTGTACTTTCACCATCTCCCTGCACACTCCTTGTCTCATGAATCCCACACTATGGTAATGACCTAGTGACCTTTGACATCTTGCCATTAGGAGTATGGTCTTAGTTTACTTGTTCAACTGCTGCAATTAGTTTGGCAATATAAACCGAGTTAATAAAGATATTTGAGACAACTTGAGGATGAGAATATTGACAGTAAGGCCGAAATGATTTGTAGATATCGGGCTTATAATTGTGTCATACTTTTTTGGCCAATTATGACGATATGCTCTCTCTGAGCCTATCGTGTTGGAATTGGTATAGTGCGAATAGCTGGACTTTCATATATAGCGAATCTGGAAGACTCGGTCGCCGCTTCCAACTGGCGTACTTCACTTTCTCTTAAACACGCACCTTGAATAGTATCAACATGGTATGTAAATGGCAAGTGTCTTTTGAGACACTAATATTAATATACGAATTCTCTTCTGAGAGAAAGCCCATCATTGGGTCCCTACGCGGGCATTCTAATTTTAGCTGAGAGATACGCCTTATTTACGAGTTCAGTCATCAAATCTTCCATAATTGTTGGGACACTGCTGTCTAACCGCTGGAAACATCTTATCCTTGGTTCTAGTTCGCGTGAATGTTCTAGTCAGTGATTTAAGTTCACATAATAGTCGTACCCATGGACAGAACTGCACTCTGCTCTCTCATTTCAATCTTAGGTTTGATACCCTTCAACATGTTTAGTTACCGAGTATATCTTCTTTTGAAGTAATCCCTTATGGTTGTCTGGATCTTTTCATTGTCTGTTGTGAAATTTCCTTTCATTCACAGACCATTCTATTGATTTGGAGTTGTTCCTTTTTTTCTTTTAGTTAACGAGGCTAGAGGTCTGTCTATCTTGTTTATTCTCTCAAAGAACCAACTTTTGGATTATCATGATTCTTTTTGTATGATGGTTTTCTTTGTTTCTATTTCCATTGATCCTGTCTCGACTTTTTGTTATTTCTTCCTGTCTGCTGCGTTTAGCGGTTCATTATGTGCCTCTCCTCTCAAGTACTTTAGACTGCTGTGTTAGATCATTCACTTGTGCTCTTTCATGTTTTTTTTTTTTTTAATTTTATTTTTCATTTTTATATGTGTTATGAGTGTACTGTCTGCATGGCAGGTCTGTTTGCACGTGTCCTTCGTGCAATGCCGCGGAGCAGTACAGAGAAGGGTGTCGCGATTCCCCTGGAACCTGGAGGTCCCTGGATTGGAGTTTTCAGAGGTTCTTGGCGCCCACTGGGGTGCTGGAATCGAACCCGGCCTCTGTAAGAGCGGTCGGCGCTCTTAACCGCTAGCCATCTCTCCAGCCCCTTTTATTCTTTTTAATAGTAGGCACTTAGAGCTATAAACTTCCCTCTTAGGACTGCCTTTAAGTGTCCCATAGAGTTTTGCTGTGTTGTATTCCATCTTGTCATTCAGTTCCAGGAATGTTTTTATTTCTTTCTTTATTTCTTCCCTGACCCCATGATCATTATTCAGTAGAGTGTTCTTGTGTTGTCTTGTATCTGACTTAGTCCAGAGGCTTATGCCTTGGCATTTTGAATTGAGTTTAATTATTAAGTTATTTGCGTACCGATAGAATGCATGTATATTGTCAATCTTGTTGAGTAGTTGCATGTAGTTTTCTCATGTGTTCGAGTTTCATAGTCGGTTAGTTCTTGGAGATGTTCCATTGGCTGCTGAGTAGAAAGTGTATTCTCTGGTGTTTGGGTGAGATATTTCGATTATTGTTCTGTGTAGTCCAGTTGTATTGTTATCTCATTCAGTTATCTCTTTGTTTATCCTTTTCCTGTTGATCTGTACAAGGACTTAGTTAGGTACTTAGAGTCCCTGATATATGTGCTGGGGTTATATTAGAGTCCTTGAGGTCCGTGAGAGTTGTCTTTACAAAGTTGTGCCATGGCATTGGGTTGGTGCATATATAATTCATGATTGAAGGTCTTCATCGTTAATTGTGTTCCTTTATAAAGATGTAGTGGCCCTCTTTGTCTCTTTTGATTTTTTTTTGAAGTCTATTTTTCTGATACTAAATAGCAACACCTGCTTCTTTTTTTACCATTTGCTTGGAATATTTTCTTCCATCCCTTCACTTAAGTAATTGGTCCTGTCCTTGAATGAGATGGGTGTCTTGTAGACAGCATATAGATGGATTTTGTTTCCTAGATCATTCTCCCTCTACTGCCTTCGATTGGGGAGATCAGCCCATTAATATTTAAGGTTATAATTGAAAGATGGATGTTGCTTCCTTTCACCTTATTTTCCATTTGGACTTTTAGTCTCTGATTCAACTCCTATGATTATGTTTTTATTAGTTCTTTCCCTAGGTGCTTGAGAATAGTTGCTCTTCTCTCTGCTTTAAATTGCTTCAGGTATTTTCTGGGAGATGGTTTTCCGGAAATGTTTTCTATCATCTGCTTATTTCATGGAAGTTTTTTCTCTCCTTCAACTGTAATCGACATTTTTTGCTGATAAAGTATTCTGGGTTGGCATCCATAGTCCTTTAACCACTGGGAATGCTTGCTCCATGTTCTTCTTGCTTTCATGGTTTGCCGAAGACAGAACATTGTGTTCTGATGGGTTTCCCTTTGTATTGACTTGTTTTTCTCTCGTGGCCTGAAATTTTATCTTTGTTTTGGGCATCTAGCACTTTGATCTATGATTGGCGTGGGAGTTTCTTTTCTGATCTGTCTATTTGGAGTTCTATGTGCTTCTTGTATTTGTATGGGTTTGTCTAATTTAGTTTGGGGAAGTTTTTCATCTATTATTCTGTGTTGAAATATGCTCAATACTATTCTCTTGAGATTCTTCCCTTTCCTCTATCTTATGATGTGGAGGTTTGATCTTTTCATAGTGTCCCATATTTCCTGGTTGTTCCACTTTTGTGTATTTTTAAATTTTATATATTTATTTGAGTTTTTAGTTGCTCTGTGTTTTCTTCCAGATCTGATTATTCTTTGTCGCTTCCATTCCTTTCATCTAAGGCTTTTTCCTTTCCTATCTTCTTGATTGGATGAGTTTCTATTTCCTTTTTCATTTCATCCTGTGATTTCTTTAATATATCTTTATTTTTTTTGAGTTTCTCAATCTCTTCTTCGTGCTCCTTACTTTGTTGGTTGGCTTTCTTTTTCATGTTTTCCTTAAGGTGTTTGTTTTTTTCTCTCTCTAGTTCTTTCTGGTTGCTTAACTCCTTCCTTTAGTTCTCTGAATTCTTCTTTATTTTCTTTAATTTCTCTGCATAGGTCTGCAATTATTCCTCTAAGGTCTGTTCCTGGGGTCACCTCCAAGGGGATCCCACTGTACCTATTCTCCTATAGGGTTGGTAGAGCTTGGTGTGAATTATCCTGCACCTTTCCCATGTTGTCCCTTCATTGTGTCCCTGGCATGTGGATATCCGTTTTGTGATTCAAAATCACAAATGCCTTTTCAGTGTGTTGAAGGGTGAAAGCTTCTTTTGTTTTGCTTACCTTCTTCTTATGCTTTTTTTTTCTTCCTCTCCCACCTCCTTCTTTATGGAGTGTGACTTGTCTAGGTTTCAGGCTTTCACTTTTGTTTATATATGGGATATTGGAAGTCTAAGTCACTCTTTCCCTCCTTTCTGAGAGTTTTCCTAATCCAATCCACTGGATACTCTCTCTCCTCAAATCCAATTGTTGGCGGGGTGGGGGGATATGCCTGGCTTAGCCTGCCCCGGCACCTGAGTCAGGCACCCGAGGGAGCCAGACCCAAGCTCAGGACCGCTTCCAGCTGCGAGGGGGAATGGCAACCTGCCGGGCTGAGGGCACGAACCCAGACCCCGCCAGCCACCTGGCCCTCCGCCACCAACCAGAAATCAATTGTCCAGCACCACAAAAGTCACTCTGCCCTAAGCTTTTAGCTGTCTAGAGCTGTGTCAGATGGCTCCAAGTGTTCCTAACAGGTCCGGACCCGGAGTCCAAACACACAACCCTACTACAGCTGAGTCAGGCACCCAAGCGAGCCAGACCCAAGCTCAGCTCTTTTTTTAATTTTTAATTTTATTTCTTTCCTATTTTTTATTGAATTTTTATTTCATACATAAATTTTCAATCAGTCTTAATCGCTTTTGTACCCCCTTCTCCATTGGCTCCTTCCACAGCCTCATTCCCCGGAGTTCGTACATTCTGTCATTTGTGTTAGGGTCTGTTGCACCAAATTATTCTCCCGGGAAATTCCTCAATTCCAGTTCATACTCTGAGTTCTAGTCAGCCTATCCAGAGTCTCTCTCTTAAAGAAGGCCAGTTCTTCCTCGCCCAACTATAATCAGCTGCCAATATTTCTTCAGCTAAGATTGGGTTCTGTGACCCATTTCTGCAGTTTTCAAAAATTCCACAAACACAATTTTATTTTATTATTATTAATATTTCCTATTTTTAAAGCTGTTTCATGATTCAAAGAATATTATGATTTTTTTTTGGTCTTTTTGAGACAGGGTCTGCCTATAGCCCCAGTTGGTGTGGTACTTGCTAGCTAGACCAGGCTCCTGTTGAACTTACAAAGAACCATTTGCCTCTGCCTCTTGCGTTCTTGGATTAAAAGCATGTGCCACCATGCCCAGCTTTTCTTTTAATTAATTAATTAATTTTTGCATATTTAAAAGCATAAAAACTAAGCTGGGTGTCATGGTGCACGCCTTTAATCCTAGCACTCCAGAGGCAGAGGCAGGCAGATCTCTGTGAGTTCAAGGCCAGCCTGGTCTATAGAGTGAGTTCTAGGCTGGGGATACAGGGAGCCCCTGTCTCAAAAAGACCAAAAAATGCATAAATAAATAAAAACAAAATCTTTAAAAATATATATATTTTTATTCAACTTTTGTGCATTTCATACATTTCTCAGACCAATTTTAGACTCATTCCCCTTTCCATGGCCCCACCCCACCCAAGTTCATGCATTCTGCCATACATATCTTGCATCTTGTTCTCACTCTTTTTAAAGTTTTTCTATGCAAAGGCTTACTGTTTTGGGTAGAAGTTTACTGGTCCAGTCAGTTCTTTGACCCAGTCCTTTTCTTGTTGTTGTTTCCTCCAATTTGTATTGCTCCAAAATATGCACATATATACATCACACATATACCAAAATTATGATGTCTGAAAGTAAACTATATGTTAATTCCAAAACATGTTTAGGAGTTCACATTTTCCCTTTAATTTTATATTATTCTAAAATATGCCTACATAGCCTCCACCCATATACCAAAATTACAAAGTCTGAAAATAAGTGGTAGGATAATTCTAGAGGCCATTAAAGGATTCACATTTTAACAGTACAGTTGCTTTCAGATAAAAAGAAATGTAATGTTAACATTGCTCAGTTTGCCTTACAACTAGGGATTTGGTGCTAGCATCCACAAATGATGGAAACTATTCATCGTTTGTTTTTCTGGGACTGTGTTATTTCACTTAGCATAATGGCTTATAGTTCCATCTATTTACCTGCAAAGTTCATGATGTCATCTTTCTTTAGCACTGCACAGAACTCCATTTTGTACCAGATTTTCTTTATCCAGTCATTGGTGAGGGACACTTGGGTTGCTTCCAGCTCTTCGCTATTGTGAAGAGAGCTGCAATAAAAAATGGTTTTGAGCTGGGCATGGTGGTGCATGCCTTTAATCCCAGCACTTGGGAGGCAGAGGTAGGTGGATCTCTGTGGGTTCAAGGCCAGCCTGGTCTACAGAGCAAGCTCCAGGACAGCTGGTACTAAAGGGAGATGCTGTCTCAAAAATACCAAAAAAAGGAAAAGAAAAAATGGTTTTTTATGTTTCTCTGAGACAGTTGAGTCTTGTGGGCACATACCCAGGAGTAATATGACTGGGTCAGGTGATAGGTTTAATTTGAATATTCTTCATACTGCTTTCCATAAGGGTTGCATGAGTTTGCATTCCCACTAGCAGTGAATGGGTGTTCCCCTTTCCCCACAACCTCTCTAGCATTCGATATCATTTGTTTTCCTAATCTCAGCCAGTCTAACTGGGGTAAAGTGAAATCTTAAGCTGGTTTTAATTTGCATCTCCATTATTATTGAGGTTGAACACTTTCTAAGGTGTTTCTCAGCCATCTTCGCTTCTTTATTTGTGAAGTCTCTATTCAGCTCTTTACTCCATCTTTTGATTGAGTCATTTGTTGGCTTGATCCTTTGTTGTTTTTTTTTTTTTTTTTTTTTTTTTTTTTTTTTTTTTTGTTTTTTTTTTTTTTTTTTTTTGAGACAGGGTCTCCCTGTAGCTCTGGCTGTCCTGGAACTCACTCTGCAGACCAGGCTGGCCTCGAACTCACAGAGATCCGCGTGCCTCTGCCTCCCAAGTGCTAGGATTAAAGGCGTGTGCCACCACACCCAGCATTTTATTATTTATTTATGTATGTGTATCAATGTACTGTCTGCATGCAAGTCTGTGCACCCGTGTCGTGCAAAGCCGCGGAGGTCAGAAGAGGGTTTAGCATTCCCCTGGAACTGGAGTTCTCCTGGAATTGGAGTTTCAGACGGTTCTCAGCCGCCATGTGGGTGCTGGGGATCGAACCCGGGTCCTCTGTAAGAGCGGTCGGCGCTCTTAACCGCTAGGCCATCTCTCCAGCCCGATCCTTTGTTTTTTTGAGTAATTTATATATTCTGTATGTTAAGCCTCTGTCAGATGTATTGCTGGTGAAGGTTTCCTCCCACTCTGTTGGTTTTGTCTTTACTTCTTTGTTTCTTTTGCTGTACAGAATCTTTTGAGTTTAATGAGGTCCCACTTGTCTATTGTTGACCTTGTTTCCAATGCAGCTGCTGTCTGATTTAGAGTCTTTTCTTATGCCCATATTTTGTAGGTTACTGCCAATGTTTTCTTCTATCATTTTCAGAGTTTCTGGTTTCACGTTGAGGTCTTTGATCCATTTGGAGTTGATTTTTGTACCTGGTGAAAGGTAGGGGTTCAGCTTCAAGATGCTGTCTTTCCTCCACTGAGTTTTCTTGACCCCCTTGTCAAATATGAGGTGCCTGAAATTGCATGTGCTCAGGTTTGGATCTTCACATTTTGTTCCACTGATCTACAGGTCTGTGCCATTACCAGGCTGTTTTTATTACTATAGCCTTGTAATATAGTTTGAAGTCTGGTATGGTTATCCCCCCTGTGTTGTTCTTTTGGTTAGGGTTGCTTTGACTATCCGGGGTCTTTTGTTTTTCCATATGAATTTAAGGATTTTTTTTTCTAAGTCTGAGAAGAAAGTAATGGGGAGTTTGAGATTGCATTGAATATGTATATTAATTTGGGTAGGATGGACACTTTTATTATATTAATTTTTCCAATCCATAAGCATGGAAGGTCTTTCCATCTTCTGGTATCTTTAATTTCCTTCTTCAGGGGTTTAAAATTTTTGTTGTAGATAATCTTTGGTGTCTTTGGTTAGGTTTATTCCAAGGTATTTTATTTTTTAGGCTATTGTGAATGGGAAGGTCTCCTTGTATTTCTTCTCCATTTGTTTATTGTTGGTGTAAAGAAAGGGTACTGATTTTTTTAGATTAATTTTGTATCCTGCCACTTTATTGAAACTCTTAATTATTTCTAGGAGTTTTCTGATGGAGTTTTTTATGTGTCTTAGGTAAACTACCATATCATTTGCAAAAAGGGACAGTTTGATTTTCTCTTTTCTAATTAGTACTCCTTTAATTTCCTTTTCTTTTCTTATTGCCCTAGCAAGTAAGTGTTTCAAGCACTATATTGAAGAGGAGTGGAGATAGGGGGAAGCCTTGCTGAGCTCCTAATTTGAAGGGGGAATGACTGTAATTTTTCTTCATTTAGGATGATGCTGCCTGTGGGTTTGTTGTATATGGCTTTGATTATGTTGAGGAATGTTCCTTCCAGTCCAATTCCCTCTAGGACTTTAAACATGAAGGCATGCTAGATTTTGTCAAAGGCTTTTTCCTCATTGATTGAGATGACCATGTGGTTTTTGTCTTTCAGTCCATTCATGTGATTTACGATATTTATTGATTTCCATATATTGAACCATCCCTGCATCTCTGGTATGAATCCAACTTGGTCATGATGAATGATATTTGAGATGTGTGCCTGTGTGTGGTTTGTGAGTATTTTATTGAGAATTTTGGCATCTATGTTCATTAATGAGATGGGTCTATAGTTTTCTTTTTTGATTTTATCTTTGCATGGTTTTGGTATTAGAGTGATGAAATACTGAGGTATTGAGGTTGGAGCAGGATAGAGAACAAGATACTCCTTGCTCTGATTATAGTGATTGTATTAGTCACTTTTCTGTTGCTGTGATAAAACACCATGACCAAGGAACTTATAAAAGGAAGAGTTTATTTGAGTTTACAATTGACGGTTCCAGGGAATTAGAGTCCATTGTGGTGGGAGGCATTGTGGCTGGAGACTGGAGCAGCAAACCGAGAGTCACATCTCACAAAGAGCATAGGAAGCCAAGAGAGGGCGACTGTAGACCACGAGGCTTGTTAAACTCACTAAGCCTGCCCCCAATAACGTACTTCCTCTAGCACAGCCACACCTAAGACCTAAAAACAGTGCCACCAACTGGAGACAAATGTCTGAATACTTACAGCCTATGGGGGACACTCATTCAAACCACCACATTCCACTCCCTGGCCCCCATAGGCTCCTGACCATATAAAATGCAAAATGCATTTAGTCAAACCTTAAAAGTCCCCATAGTCTTTACCAGTTTCAATGCCATTCAAAAGTCTACAGTCCAAAGTCTCTTCTGAGACTCAGGCCAATCTCCTAATCTGTAAGCTCCTGTAAAATCAAAAGACAAATTACATACTCCCAATGTACAGTGGAACCGAATACACATTCCCATTCCAAAAGGGAGGAATAGAGGCATAGTGAGGAAATACGGGACAAAACAAGACTGAAAACCAGCAGGGCAAAAACCAAGTCCAGTAGCTCCATGTGTGACTTCTGGGACTACTTCTTCCAAAGGGCTTAGATGCCTCCTCTTCCAGCTTTGCCTGCAAGATACATCTCTTTCTTAGGCCTACACACTCCCTGTATGCAGCTCTCCTTGGTAAATATTCTCACAGATCTGGCATCTCAAGTGTCTTCTTGGGTCTCCTGCCAACCAGCTTCACATTCACAGCTTCATGCAATGGCCTATCAGGGCCTTCTTTATGCAGGGACACCCCTGCTGCACTCTGCCTGACCTTGGCAGCTCTCTGAAACTGTGGAGGAAGAACCGATGACCCCTTCACTCTTGCAAATTCATGCCTCTAAAGCAGCACCACATATAATGAAACTGCCGAGTTTGGCTGCAAGTTGGGATGGAATCTCTGCCTATTTAACCACATTTGCAACTTTCTCTGCCGACTTGTTGGAGGATTAGATGGGTGTGGTCTTGCCTGAAGGCATTGATTCTGTTGTTTACTTTGAAAACTCAAGCCTCTCCTTAATCACTTTAATCTCCTTATGAAGGAGCCTCTCCTTCACATTCCTTGGCCACACCTTTAATCTTCCCAGTGTACTTTTCAGATCAAACTAAACTGTACAGCATTTCCTTCTGCCCATTTGCTCTTTTTCACTGTAGATCTGTAAATATTCACCATCAAAAGCCAACCACCATTTCTACATTAGGCTGTCTTGAAAATCCTCTGCCAAAGACCTCAGTCCATTGCTTTTCAACTAGCCATCAGGCAAGCATCTGGTGTGGGCAAACTGCTGCCAGACTCTTTATCAAAATATCCTGGTAGCTGCCTCATTTTCCTCTGGAACTACATTTTTTCAGCCATGCTTTCTTCCAGGCTTCAACTAGAATGGCCCTTAAGCTCTGCTTACAGTAGTCAACAGCTTTTCTAGCCCAAAGTTCCAAAGTCTTCCACATTTCTCCAAACATCCACATGGTCAGGTTCTTCACACAGCCAACAGCCCACTCTCTGGTACAAAATAACTGTATTAGTCACTTTTCTGTTGCTGTGATAAAAACCCATGACCAAGGAACTTATAAAAGGAAGAGTTTGGGCTGGAGAGATGGCCTTAGCGGTTACAGCGCACCGACTGCTCTTACAGAGGACCCACCGGGTTCCATCCCAGCACCCACATGGCAGCCGAGAACCATCGAAACTCCAATTCCAGGAGAACTCCAGTTCCAGGGGAATCTGACACCTTCTTCTGACCTCTGTGGCATTGCACAACATGGGTGCACAGACTTGCATGCAGACAGTACATTCATACACATACAGAAATAAATTTAAAAAAAAAAGGAAGAGTTTATTTGAGCTTATGATTGACAGTTCCAGGGAATTAGAGTCCATTGTGGTGGGAGGCATGGAGGCTGGAGACTAGAGCAGCAAACCGAGGGTCACATCTCGCAAAGAGTGCAAGAAGCAGAGAGAGAGCAACTGGAGACCATGAGGCTTGTTAAACTCACTAAGCCTACCCCCAATAACGTACTTCCTCTAGCATGGCCACACCTTCTAAGACCTCCAAAAACAGTGCCACCAACTGGAGACAAATGTCTGAATACTTACAGCCTATGGGGGACACTCATTCAAACCACCACAGTGATCTCAGACTTCTGAGTCTCTGGCTACTTTGAAAAACAGGCACATTTAAGGCCTGATTCTGTTTTCTAGTGTCAGAACAAAATACCCAACACTGAGTTATTTATAAGGAATAGAAATGTATTTAGCTCACAGTTCTAGAGACTAAGAGACTCAATAGCATGGCACTGGCACACACCAGTATCTGGTGGGAGCCTCGTCCTGTCTCATAATGTGGCAGAGGGCATTGCATGGTGAGAGAATAAGCATGCTAGCTAAGGTTGCCATCTTCTTATAAAGACCACACCTCCAAATACCTCAAGCATATGATGTTGGGTCCATGAATTCTGGATGTCATACCATGACCACAGTCAGAACTCAAGCAGATAGCAGTAGAGGAGCAGAAGGCACAGCTTCCTGGGTGACATTCCTGTAGACTGGATGTGGGTGATGACCCCTCACATTATGGAAACTTTACTCTGGTATGGCTAAGCTTAGTATCTGGCAAGCCAGAGTTACACAGTAAGTCATTGTTGAGTTAATGCTTTTAAATTTTTCTGACAGTGTTGTCAGCTCCATTGTCTCATAAACATTTGGCTCCTTCAAAGACTTTCTTATAGAGTCATAATGTTTCCAATGCAACATTTTAACATATATCCTTAAAAATTACCTTACCAAGTATAAAATACATAGATTTTAAGCATTTGTCTAAAAATAGAACATTTGCGATGATGCACACCTTTAATCCCAGAACTGGCAGAGGCAGGCAGATGTCTGTGAGTTCAAGGCCAGCCTGGTCTACATAGTAAGTTCCAGGCCAGCTGGGACTAAAGGGAGACCCTGTCTCAAAAAGACCAAAAAAAAAAAAATAGAAGATTTGTTGGGTGCCTACCATGTGTGACTGTTCTTTGTGTTTAGAATTATAGTAAGGAAAAGATGCACAAAAGTCTCTGACATCACAGTCACATTCCAGTGAATAAAGAAGACTGAAATAGAAAATTTTACAATTAGATTACATGTCCACATGCTTATATAATGTACATAATAGACTTATATAAAGACCTACGTACACATAAAATGAAAGTTGTATATGTACACAGATATATATGTACACGTATGCACTCAGAAATTCATGTCCAATATAGCTGACTACTAAATATTTACAAAATTAATCATGTGTAGCCAGCCCTTTATTCCACAAGTTCTGCAGACATAGACTCAAACAACCATGCATCAAAAATATTTGGGAAAAAGTTACATCCAAGCCGAATGTGTAAACTTTTTTATTCTCTTTAATTTTTAAGTTAGCATACACAGTAATGGCTTTCCTTATGGCATTTGCATATGTACTTCATGTTCTCTGAGTCATTCCCTCCATCCCCTCCCCCCACTGGCGCCCTTTGTCCCCAACTCTGGTTTCAAGCCATGTATTTTCTCTTCATGTCCCATCACCTTCCTCCCTTAAGACCTGTTTCCCTGACTCATGGTCCCCTGTCTAGTTTTACAACCTGTGTACACACACACACACACACACACACGCACACACACACACACACATACACACACAGATACATATATACAAAAACTGAAATCTAAGATTGACATATGACATAAATGTGGAATGTCTTTCTGAGTCTGGGAAACTTCTCTTAATACAATATTTTTTCAGTTCCATCCATTTCCTGCAAATGTCTTTACTTCGTTTTTTATACATTTGTTTTTAACATAGCACCCCAGTTTCACATCATGCACATTTTCCAAGTTGAAGATTAACTTACTATGTTCTTCACAGATTTTTCAACAAGTGTGAAAAAGAGGCAGTAAAGTTAGCTTGAGTCTACAAATCACAAACCAAATATAGGACACTCTCAGGGATTTATTTATGTTTAAGGTAAATACCCAGAATGTTCCCAATGCTTAGCAAATGAATAAGATGCTAGCTGAGTTAAATATTAACACAACTTGTTAGTACATTATCATAAAAAGACAGAAAGCATCAAATATATACTTTGCCATTACACTTTTTACTGTTCAATGTACTTATAGTAAAAAATATATAATATACATTTTTACTTTCAAGGTTAAAATAGACAGTCAGCTCATTAATCTCTCTTAGCCAATAGCTATGAAGTCTAAAATGTCTTTTTTTTTTTTGCCTCTGGCTTACTTTTATCTTATTTGTGCTGAAGATGAAAATAATGGGAGTGCTAAAGAAGGGGGGGGGTTATTTCTGCTTCCCAAGATGGGTACAGTTGAAGCTTTCACACAAGTTGATTTAAATCAAAAGTAATACAACTTGGTTGATCCAAGCTGCATACAATGGGCCTACTGTGTTCCATCTCATGTTCCATCTCAAATTTCCTGAAGGAAATTTAGGAGCAAGGCCTAATATCCTACAGACTTCTGTGAACTTGGTACCTGAGGATATCCTTACTGTAGTCCCCAGATTCCAATTTCAGCCCCCTGAGAGGCTGCAATCTTCTGGTCTTTAGAGTCATAAACTCAGTTTCTCTAACCTCCCACAGCAATGAAATCAGCTGGGAGCAAGAGAGGAGAAATGACAAGACATGAAAAATGAGCATTCTCCAGTTGTTGATGACAAGACAAGTCTTCTGCAAGCAGCAGGCACGAGCCACCGAAACTCTACAGTGCTTCCCAGAGAAACACACTTTCTTTTCATGTATCTTTACTCAGTATAGAAAACAATCCTCAAGCCTAGAAAATAACTATACCTGGGCTGTCCTGCTCACAGTAATACAATGGCTGCTTCAAGGCATATTTATAAAATGCTCTCCAAAAGCCTGTTTGAGGACAGGCAGCAGCTCCTGGAATCTGTGTGCATTCCTTTTAAAGTCTTGTTCTCCTAGTCTGCTGCCCTTGTGGGTTCATATAACTAGATCCATTCTCTTCACTACAAAGCAGAGTGACACACAGTACTATCCAGTCAAATCACCTTCAGTGACTAACCTGTCTGTGTTGGTCACAATCTCTATTAGCTTACGCTGAAAGGGAAGCAAGATGTGCAGGATGAGAACCAAATCTCCATTTCGTACTTGAACTTGAACCACACTGAGTCAGGACACAAAAATCTATAATACCTATAACTGGAGTATCAATTCAAGTGATCCTTGGAAATCGGTGTTTGAAAAAAGCACTTGAAATAGAGTAAACCAGTTGGAAAGAGAAACAAAATTTTGCTAGTGTCCTTTTCAACTAGAGGAGGAAGAGCTTTCTTTAAGCACTATTTCACTTTGTTAACACACACGATGTTCAAACCATAACCTAAGGAGCCTACTTGTCAGTAATATGAGAGGATCTGGTTCTTATGAAATGTTAAATTCTTGTTTTTACATTTTAAAAATTACAGTCCTTTGATGATATGATTCTGTAGTGTTTTTAAATATTTATCTGTGTCCTGAATGGGTCTTATAACTATGGTAATAATAGATATACAATTAGAAGATCAATTAGATAATATCTGGAATTGATGTAATTCTTGCAATTAAGACAGATATTTGCAAATGTCTTCTTCTAAGCAGTAGTTAGAAAGCTCAATTATAGTATTAACACCTTAGAGCTAAAAACATTTGTTCAACACAAACTATAATCACAGCTCTGACTAGATATCATCAAGGGACTACGTTTTTTTTATTGCTGAATACAATTCCATTCGGTATATGTACTGAATTTTCTTTGCCTATTGATTTGGTGACATCTAGGCTAGTTCCATCCTCTAGCTATTGTGACTAGTGCACCAGTAAACATGGATGTGCAAGCATTTGTGGTAAGATTTAGATTCCTTTAGATATATGCCCAGGACAGGTACAGCTGGATCATATGATAGTTCTGTATTTTATTCTTGACGAAACAACAACAACACTGATTTCCATCGACTGTGTACAGACTTTTTCCTTGTCATTATTCCTAAACAGCATAGTGTAACAACTATTTACATTACTTGGATATTAAGTACTCTAGAGATAATTTAAACATTAAATGTTTTTATGTATTTTATTTTATTTAATGTGTATGAGTGTATTGCCTGTATATATAAGTGTACCTGTGTTCTGCAATACCTGTGAAGGATCAGAAGAGGACATTGTATCTCCTGGAACTGGAGTTATGGATGGTTGTTAGCCTTCATGTGGGCACTGAGATTCAAACCCAGGTCTTCTTCAAGAACAGCCGGCTCTTTACACAAACTGCAAGATTACCATTTTGCTGGTCTCTCCTCTAGCTCGGAGTGCTCCCTATTTTCAGTTCATTCTTGGAAATCTATAGTTTCTGAATGACTCCTTTTCTCTTCTCATACATATTAATTTAAAGTATTTCATCACCACCATCATCATTTGTCTATCATCTTAGTTTGGATTTTCTCTTTAAAATACATGAAGGATATATAACAGTAGTCCTCTTGTTATTTTCTACTTGTTGTCAAACATAGTTGGAAATACAGCTTGGAATTTAGCAAAACTTACTACTACTGGCCAAATACAGCAATACCTCCAAACCTGCAAGGGTCTTGGTCCCATAATTGCCTCCCTCTCCAACTTGTGCTGTTTTTATAAATAAACTTGAGGGCAAGATCTGTTAAAGTTCTCCACATTGCTTTCCATAGGGGTTGCATGAGTTTACATTCTCACCAGCAGTGGATGAGTGTTCCCTTTTCTCCACAACATCTCCAGAATTTGGAATCCTTTGTTTTCTTGATCATAACCAGTCTTACCAGAGCAAGATGAAATCCTAAAGTGGTTTAAATTTGCATTTCCTTAATTATTAGTGATGTTGAACACTTTTTAAGATGTTTCTCAGCCATCCTTGTTTCTTCATTTGTGAAGTCTCTGTTCAGCTCTTGACTCCATCTTTTGAGTGGCTCATTTGTTTTCTTGCTCCTTTGTGTTTGAGTAGTTTATATATTCTGGATATTATTGCTCTATCAGATGTAGTAATGGTGAAGGTTTCCTCCCATTCTGTAGGTTTTCTCTTTATGTTGCTGATTTTTTTGGCTGTACAGAAACTCTTGAGTTTAATCCAAGTGGCAATCCAATTTTTGCCAACACCATACTGCCTTTCCTCCATTGAGTGTTCTTGGCCCCTTCATCAAATACAAGGTGGCTGGAATTGCATGTGCTTAAGTGTGGAACTTCAAATTTGTTCCATTGTTCTATGGGTCTGGTTTTGTGCAATTACCAAGCTGTTTTTATGACTATAGCCCTGTAATATAGTTTGAAGTCTGATAGTAATCTTTCGTTTTTCCACATGAACTTTAGGATGTTTTTTTCTAGGTCTGTGAAGAAGCTCATGGGGATTTTTAATTGAGATTGCATTGAATCTCTGTATTACTTTGGCTAGGATGGTCATTTTTTACTATATTAATTTTTCCAATCCATGAGCATGGGAGATCCTTCCATCTTCTGGTGTCTCTTTCAATCTCCTTCATGGATTTAAAGTTTTTGTTGTAGAGATTCTTAGTGTCTTTGGTCAGGTTTGTTCCTAGATATTTTTTTGATGCTACTATGAATGGGAAGGTCTCCTTTTATTCCTTCTCCAATTGCCTGTTATTATGCTATGGGTTTTTCTAGGTTAATTTTTTATGCCTCCACTTTAATGAAGCTGTTTATCATTTCTAGGAGTTTTCTGGTAGAGTTTTTGGCATCCCTTAGGTAAACTATTATGTCATCTGCAAAAAGGGATAGTTTGACCTCCTCTTTTCCAATGAGTACTCCTTTAATTTCCTTTTCTTGTCTTATTGCTTTAGCGAGTGTTTCAAGTACTATATTGAAAAGGAGTGGGGATAGAGGCAGCCTTGCCAGGTTCTTGGTTTTAAGGGGAATGCTTCTAATTTTTCCCCATTTAGAATAATGTTGGCTGTGGGTTTGTTGTATATGACTTTAATCATGTTGAGGAATGCACTCTCCAGTCCAATTTCCTCTAGGACTTTAACATGAAGGCATGTTGAATTTTGTCAAAGGCCTTTTCTGCATCAGTTGAGATGACCCTGTGTTTTTTGTCTTTCAGTCCATTTATGTGATTTATGACATTTATTGATTTATGCATGTTGAACCATTCCTGCATCTCTCGTATGAATCTGACTTGGTCATGATGGATGATCTTTTTGTATGCTAGATGTTTCTGCCTGTATGCAGTTTGCAAGTAGTTTGTTGAGAATTTTTGCATCTATGTTCATTAAAAAATGGGTCTATAGTTTTCTTTTTTGCTTGTATCTTTGCCTACTATTGGTATTAGAGTGATCCTGGATTCATAGAAGAAATTTGGGAGATTTCCCTATATTTCTCTCCTTTTGAATAATTTGAGTAATAATGGTTGTAGGTCCTCTTTAAATGCCTTATAGAATTCTGCTGTGAATCCATCTGGGCCTGAGTTTTTTTCAGTTGGGAGGTTTTTATTACAGTTTCAGTTTCCTCATATATTATAGGTTTGTATAATCTGTCTACCTCTTCTTGGTTAAGCTTTGGTAATTTCCATGATTTCAGATAGTCATCCATTTTTCTTAGGTTTTCAAATTTAGTAGAATATAGGTTTATGAAGTATCCCCATATGGCTGTCTGGATCTTTTCTTTTCTTTTTTATTTATTTATTTTTTGGATCTTTTCATTATCTGTTGTGACATTTCCCTTTTCATCTCTAATTTTATTGATTTGGAGTTGCTCTTTCTTTCTTTTGGTCAACTGGATTAGAGGTCTATCTGCCTTGTTTATCCATTCAAAGAACCAGCTCTTGGATTGATTGAGTTTTTGTAATGTTTTCATTGTTTCTATTTCATTGATTTCTGCTCTGATTTTTGTTATTTCTTTCTGTCTGTTGGGTTTAAGGTTCATTTGTTGTTGTCTTTCAAGTGTTTTTAGTTGCAGTGTTAGGTCACTTATTTGTGCTCTTTCTGTTTTCTTAATGTAGGCAATTAAGGCTATAAATTTCCCTTGTCGGACTGCTTTTAGAGTGTTCCATAGGTTTTGTTGTGTTGTATCATCCTTTTTGTTTAGTGCCAGGAATACTTTTCTTTCTTTCTTTATTTCTCCTTTGACCCATTTGTTATTCAGGAGTGTGTTGTTTAGTCTCCATGAGTTATTGTAGATAGTAGGGCTCTTTCTGGTTTTGATATTAAGCTTTATTGCACTGTGGTCTGATAGAATGCAAATTATTTCAGTTTTTTTTATTTGTTAAGGTTCACTCTGTGTCCCAGTATATGGTCTATTTTGGAGAATGTTCCATGGGGTACTGAGTAGAAAGTAGATTCTTTGGTGTTTGGGTGGAATATTCAGTAGATGTCTGTTAGGTCCATTTGGTGTATCATATTGATCAGTTCAGATGTCTCTCTGTTTATTCTTTGTCCTGTCCAATGGGTTCAGTGGGGCATTGAATTCTTCCACTATCAGTGTGCTGGGATTAATCTGTGCTTTGAAGTCCTGCAGAATTGTACTAATTAAGTTTTTTGCACCAGAGTTTGGTGTGTATGTATTTATGGTTGTGAAATCTTCATGGTTAATTGTTCCTTTATAAAGATGTAGTGACCCTCTTCTTCTCTTATTAGTTTTAATTTGAAGTCTATTTTGTCTGATATTATAATAGCAACTCCTGCTTGCTTTTTTGGTACCATTTGCTTGGAATATTTTTTTTTCCATCTTTTCACCTTAATTAAGATGGTGTCTGCCCTTAAAGGTGAGATGGGTTTCTTGTAGACAACAAAAAGATGGATTCAATTTCTTAATCCATTCTACCAGTCTGTGTCTCTTGATTGAGGAGTTCAGACCATTAATATTTAAGGTTATTATTGAGAGAGGTATATTGCTTCCTTTCAATTTATTTTTCTGTTTGAATTTTTGGTCATGGTTATACTTTCATTAATTACTCTCTCTTGATGTTTGGGAATAGTTGCTCCTTTCCTCTGTCCTTTGAGTTGTTTCATGAATTTTCTGAAGGGTTGGTTTTCTGGGCATGTATTCTTTCATCTTGTTTGTGTCATGAAAGATTTTTCTTTCTTCTTTGACTATAATTGACATTTTTGTTGGGTAACTTAACCTGGGTTGGCATCTATAGTCATTTAGTACCAGGAATACTTTGGTCCATGCTCTTCTGGCTTTTCTCATTTGCATTGAAAAGCCAGCTGTAATTCTGATGAGTTTCCATTTATATGTAAATTGTTGTTTTTCTCTTGTGGGTTTCAGTATTCTTTGTCTTGAGCATCTAGTGTTTGAACTATGGTATGGTGTAGGGAATTTCTTTTTTTTTTTTTTTCCCTTGCAGCTTTGCTTGGAGGGAATTTCTTTTCTGATCTTGTCTATTTGGTGCTCTATGTGCTTCTTGTATTTGTATGGGTATGTCTTTTTAAAATTGGTGAAATCTAAAATTCTGTTGAAAATCTGGTCAATAACATTATCCCAGGATGCTTGTCCTTCCTCTATACCTATGATGGGGAGGTTTGGTCTTTTCATGTTTGGTCTTTTCCTGATTATTCCTCTCTTGTGTGTTTTTTTTTTTTAATTTTCATAATCTTTGCTTGAGCATTCTAGTTCTTCCATGTTATCTTCCAGTCTTGATATTCTATTTTCTGCTTCATCCATTCTGTTACTAAGACTTTCATCCTTTCCTGTTGAGTAGATCAGTGTTTGATCTCCTTTTTCATTTTAGTCTGAGATTTCTTCAGTATTTCCACTTCCTTCTGGAGTTTGTCATTCTCTCCCTCTAGTTCTTTGATTCATTTGTGTGTTCTTTAAATTTATTGTTCTCTCCCAGTTCTTTTGATTCATTTGCGTGTTCTTTATATTCCTTGATTTCTTTGAGCATGTCTATGATAGCTCTTTTAAGATCTGTGTCCTGGGTTATCTCCAGGGAGTTCTCATTGTAAAGTCTTCTATAGGGCTTATAGAATTTGGTGGGGATTTATTATTTTGTTTTCCCATGTTGTTGTTTTTTTGTTGTGCTCATGTGGATTTGTATTGTTGTTTGTATTCTGTTACAAAACTCAGGTATTTCTTTGTTGCGTTGAAGGCTGATTTTGCTTGTTTTCTTTAGATGCCTTAGCTGTCTTCTTATTAATTATGAAGGGCTGGCTGGTCTAGGCTTAAGATTTTCAGTTTTGGTTTTGTATTGGAAGGACTTGCCTGGAGCTTCTCCAGGGATCCAGATGGGTAACAATCAGGTCAGCTTGAATCTCATAATGTGTGCTGTGTGTTTATCAGTTCCCTTGGTCTGGCTGTAGGCATCTTCAGTGGCCTGAAGTCTAGGGTCTAGGCCACTTTTCTGTGTGTGAGCTCTGCCTGGTTCCGCTTGCCTGCACAGGCCTTCCTGCCTGGGCCAGGCCACTCACCTGGGTGCTCTACTGGGTGGTGTCAGAGCTCCACCTGATTCGGCCAGCCTTCCTGGGCCTGGTTGCTCCAGTGAATGGTTGAGGAGCTCTGAGTCATTCAGCTTATCTGTATGGGCCTGCCTAGGCTGGGCTGCCACCAAGGAGTCTGTCTGGAGTAGGAGCTGGAGGCACTGGGCGTTGTGCCATATCCTCCCCACTGCTCCGCCACTGCATGTATTCCGCCACTGCATGCATTCTGCCACCTGCCAGGTCCTTAAATTTTTTATTTTTTATTTTTTTTGAGAATCATTATTTTGTGCATTAAGTTATTTTGTTTATAAAATATCATGTTTACTTAGCCATTTTTATTTCTTCATTTGAGTATTCTCTGTCCATATCTGTAGTCTATCTTTTATTGGGTTGTTTATTTTCTTGCTATTTTGTTTGGTTTTTTTTTAGCTCTTTGTATATTCTGGATATTAATCCTCTGTCAGATGTGTAACCGGTAAAGATTTTCTCCCACCCAGTAGCCTTCCTTTTTACTTCCTTGGCTGTTTCTTTTGCTGTACAGAAACTTTGTAGCTTAATGAGGTCCCACTTATTGATTATTGACCTTAGTGACTGAGTAGCTGATGTAAGAAAGTCCTTTCCTATGCTTACATCCTGGAGGGTACACTGCCTATGTATTCTAGCAGTTTCAAAGTTTCAGTTTTATATTGATATCTTTCATTCACTTGGAGTTGACTTTTGTTTAGGGAGAAAGATATTCTTCTACAGTTAGAGATCCAGTTCTGCCAGCACCATTGTGTATTCTTGGCACATTTGTCAAATATCAGATGGCTGAAGTTGTATGTACTCATGTTTGTGTCTTCTATTTCACTCCACTTATCTATGTGTCTATTTTTGTGCCAGTACCATGCTGCTTTTATGACCACAGCTCTGTAATATAGCCTGAGATCTGGTATGGTGATGCCCCCTGCATTGTTCTTTTTGCTCAAAACTGTTTTGGCTCTCTGAGGTCTTTTGTGGTTCCATATGAATTTTTGGATGATTTTTTTTCTAGCTCTGTGAATAATGTTATGGGTATTTTGATTGGCATTGCATTGAATCTATAGATGGTTTTTGGTAAGATGGTCAGTTTCACAATATTGATTCTACCAGTCCATGAGCATGGTAGTTTTTTTTTTTTTTCCATTTCCTAGTGTCTTCCTCTATCTTTTTCTTTAAAGATTTGAAATTTTCATTGTAGAGATCTTTAATGTTTTTGGTTAAGTTTATTCCTAAGTATTTTTTTGAGATTATTGTGAATAGGAGGGTTTCCTTCTGTGCTTTTCCTGAACTGCTCAACATCCTTAGTAATTAGAGAAATGCAGATAAAAACTACTTTAAGATTTCATCTTACTCTGATCAGATAAAGAGAACGAAGGACACCAGATGCTGGTGAGGATGTGGAGAAAGCTGCTGGTGAGAATGTGAACTAGAGCAACCACTATAGAAGGCAGTGTGGGGAACTCTCAAAAAAACTAAAAACGAACCTACCATATAATCCAGTTATACTGCTCCTTGACATGTACCCAAAGAACTCATCATACTGTAAAGATACCTGTACATCCATATTTGCCACTACTCTCTTCACAATAGCTAAGAACTGGAAACAACATAAATATTCCACAACTGATGAGTGGATAATGAAAATGTGGGATAGCTACCCAATGCAGTACTACTCAGCAGTAAGAAAAGATGAAATTGTGAAATTCACAGGTAAATGGATGGAACTAGGGAGTGTTATTCTAAGTGAAGTAACACAAAGGAAGAAAACCAAGTTACAGATGTTCTCTTTCATTTGTGGATTGTAGCACTATTGAGAACTGATCACTGCTGGCTGATGCTAGATAGGATATCCAGCTCCATTGAACGAACTCACAGAGGGACATCTAGGAATACAAACTTGACTTGACATATATGAGAGAATGCATGAAATCTGGTGAAGGGGTGTCACTATTTGGGGGTTCAGATAGGGGAGAGGGTCTAGATATGATTAAGATGTGTTGCATGAAACACACAAAAATTCAATTAAAATATAGAACAAAAAGAACAAGAAACAGAGCCTAAGAAGTAGGAGCTGGGCCAGGTTATTACTGGCAGGTCTCCAGGGAAACAAACATAAATTCTTGTAGCTAAAGTCATTGGAGCACCCTGGACCCTTTTGAGTCCTAAGTTCCTAAGTTTCCTTACATTCTATGAACACTAACAGATTTTTCTTTCCTTAAGGTGGTTCAAATTGTTTTTCATGCTTGCAACCAGTATTGCTATTGTAACACTGTAAAGCAAAAATGTGAGCCATTGCTACAATAAGTGGCAGTAATAGAGAGGAAGCAATGGATTTGAAGAAGAGGAACTGAGGTTGATAGACGCCGATGACGTTTTGGCACAACTTGGTGTGGTTTTGTCTGAAACGGAAGCATATGCTTCTCAGCGTGCTGTGGGAGAGGAAGCCAAACGTCATTCCTGCCTGAACATTCATTGTCTCCAATCGAACAGCTTTAAATGCTTGAAAATAATTTCAATAGATTTTGACTCCTGGAGTACAGCAACTTGCAAATCTCCCCTCCCTTTGTGAAACATGGTAGACATTTTCTTACACTTGGTTTTCTTCCTTTGTGTTACTTCACTTAGAAGTAACACTCTGAGTTTCTAAAATCATGCTTGTTTTAATATCAAGTCTTTGCTAAAACATTTTTGGTATGGTTCAGTCTTCAATGCTTAAAGATCAGGCTTTCCGGTGTCAGGTAAAGTGCTGAGGAAGTTATCTCCCAGAAATAGCCTGGGGCCCATGAATGTCCCTAGGACCTCACCTAGTCACCCCTTCCCCCATAAATATATCTGGTCATCTACCCACAGACCACTTCCATTTCTCATGAGTAATTCAGAACAAGAATGATTTAGGATTGATTCTTTTTTTTTGGTCTTTTTGAGACAGGGTCTGCCTTTTGTCCCAGCTGGCCTGGAGCTCACTATGTAGACGAGGCTGGCCTTGAACTCACAGACCTCTGCCTGCCTCTGCCTCCTGAGTGCTGGGATTACAGGTGTGCGCCACCATGCCTGGCTAGGATTGATTCTTAAAACACTGCTGGTTAGTCAAGAATTGTCATTTAACCTCTGTTCAGACCACTGTGCCTTCCTTACCAGGAGACTGGATGCCTGGCCTAGATGGCTCTGTGTGGTGGTCTGTGCATGCTCACAGAGCCCTGCTCCTTGGGAGGGACCCCCGTATCATGTCTTTCTCATGCTCACAGGACCCAGAAGACATTCCCCCTTTTGTCATCTTGGAAAGCATCCACAAGACCCAGCTTTCTGTGTTCTCCTCTGGCCCCCTCACAAAGCTCTGTCAAACATTCCAGTGCTCTATCTCCATTACTTCCTGACTGCCTGTTAATGATCTCTGTGAGATCAAGGCTAGTCTGGTCTGCATAAAGAGTTCCAGGCCTCATGGGGGCCACTAAGGAGATCCTGTCTCAAAAAGATAAAAATAAAATAAAATAATCTGTAGCTTATATAGTTCCCATGCTCTTTAACATGGTACAATTACATAAATATGTGTATTTAAATATCTGCAATATATAAATATACATAGCACTCACATTATCTATATTGTATTAAGGATGATTATGTTGCCCTCATTCCTGAAACAGCAATGTGCTATTTAAACTCATAAAGGGATAATGACTCACGCCCTTTCCACTTCCTTCACTTCCTCCTTCTGATTTTGCTTTGGTTGAGGACAGAGAAGACAAGTCATGACGGTTCCTATGCCATACAAAAGCTGAAACGGTGTGCCCTCCTGAGCTCATTCTTGGCTGACGGGGCTCCTTATGTGTCTGCCTGTTAGAGGTTTGGGTGAAGGACTGTGAGAGCAGTCTCCTACATCAGTGCATGAGGTAAATGGAGGCAGAAGGGGATTCCCACTCAGCAGCTGCTTCCCCTTGTGGGCTGTGGAGATGCAGCTTTGTTTATTCGATTTCTTGTGTGCCGAGGTTTTCCACTACCCACAGGAGCCACCTCTGTAGCCAAGGCAGCTTCAGTGGTCTGTGTCAACCTGGGGTCCTCTGTCTCAGGTGGCCTTGGCTCATCAGCTAATAGGTGATTATCTAGTCTGTCCCTTGTGAGACCCTGAATAAGTAGAATCCAATAAAGTCCTTATAAATGAGTTTACTGGAATAAAATATGCTCCCAATGTGCAGAAGCCCACGCCATTTTTTTTTCAACAGTCCCAGTTGATGTTTTATGTAAGAAAGAGAGAACAAGAGCCCTGGTTTCTATGAGGAGCTACTCAGGGTAGCGAACAGTCACAGCCAGTGAACTGCTGACCCACTTGAGTGACTGGAAGCTCATTAGGAGGCAATCCGAATACTCTAGGAAGGAGAAGCAGCGGGCGGGGAGGGGAGGGATCAGTCACCACTAGTTCTCAGATAAGTCCCACTAGCAATTTCACAGGTGAAGAGGAGACACTTGGAATTTATAAAAAGAAGAAAAAATGGTATTATAGTGAAATATAGTGAAATATAGTATTATCGTGAAATAGAAAATTCTGCCATTAATTTAGGAATTATTGAAAGGAACCTTAGAATTTTTGGCATAGCTGCTTTAGATTCAGAGTGATGGTAGGACAAACATAAATAAGTAATAAATAAATATGCTGTGACTCTGCAGCCCCTTCAACCCTCCAATGTCCTTCTCCTACACCTCCTGTTTATAATCGTGATGTCAAGGACTGGGTGCTTCATGCATTGAATTTACTCATGGACAAAATAGTCTCTTGTAATAAGCTACCATAGACAGACAGAAGCAGAGATAATCATTCAGGGTAAGAATTTAACTCCTACCCATGTCAAAGTCTTTCATTCATGTCTTCAAAAAAGTGAACCAAAAGAATGTTCTCTTTGCAACTTTGACAGGCACATTCATACAAAAGGATATCTCTCCTTATATCATGGCCACTAAGTAATCATTGAAGCCATCTGTTCTTCTCTTAGCATAAATCAGCCCAGCCCAGCCCAGCCAGCTGTGGAGAGGCAGAATGAGGAATGGATTTCCCACCGGACTACATCACTATAGACATTATGTAGCAATTTAAATGAAACTAATAATAAAAATCCCATTCTTTACTACCATAATCTTTACCATCCTAAAACAGACATAGAGGAAATAATGAGAACACAAAAGATTTACTGACAAGATTTCTTTTTGACTAAAACCTGAACTGAAGGAAAATCTTTGATCCTTGTTTCTCCTGAACCCCCAAGTTTGTACATGCATGAGTCAACTTTTGGTCACTGGACAAAATGGTCAAACAACTTAAGAGGTAGGAGCATTTATTTTGGATCAGGGTTTCACATGTTTCAGTGATGGTCACTAGGCCCTATTGTTGGACCTGAAACAGCACAGTAGGAAACAAAAAGAAGATAAGAAGGGGTTTGGGTCCCAGTATCCCCTTCCAGGGCACAGCCCTAATCACTTAACTGCTTCCTCCTGGATCTCACCAGTGGAAGGTTGGAGACCCAGCTTTCAACACGTGGGCCTTTAGGAAGCATTCATGATTCAAACTGTGTAGCAGTATAATTGAATTTTCTTTAGGATTTACAGAGTTACTGTGTTAAAATAAATTAAAATTCATTTGAAAATAAGTTCTTGCCAATTGTAATAAGCTTTTGAATACCTTTCCACAGCCAGGAACCTCAGTTCCAAGACATAAATTAGGGTTGCAATCATTTTTTCTAAAAGTAGAAAGAGGATGTCCAGTATCAAAGCAGCTGTCCAGCCTACTCCGGTGTGCAGCTTATGCTTTGTGGTGCACATGCTAGGAACCAAGGACTAGCCTGGGACAGATAGATGTGCCCTTCCATTCAGAATTTCTGATGCTCCTTTGGAATTTTTTTGTTGAGGTCTTGAAAACTCTTTGTTGTCTTGGAGAAGAATTGATCTATAGGCTCCATCAGACCCAATGGGGGAGGCGTGGTAGGAGAGGTGGCAGGCAGAAAGCCGAACAATCTTCAAACAGCCAGAGGAAAGACAGAGCAATTGGAAATCTAGCCAGGCTTAAGAACACTCTAATTCCCCCCACCCCACCTCTGAAACCAGTGACCTCTTCAAATCTCCCAAAACAGTGCCACCAACTGGGCACACAATGTTCAAATACTTGCCTTCTACGGGGAGCATTTTCATTCATACCACCACAGCATAAGCCAGCTGCCTTGAAAACAACAGAAATTTCTTTATCACTGTTCTTGAAGTTGGAGGTTGGAATCAGGGTACCAGCATGGCCTGACTCATCACACCGCTCAGTTCTCTCACTGCATCTGCATTTGACTGGGGAGTGAGGCACCTCTCAGTTCTCTCACTGCATCTGCATTTGACTGGGGAGTGAGGCACCTCTCTGGAACCTCCTTTTTGTTGTAAGAACATTAGTTCCCATTCATGAGGGCTTTACTTCTTATGAGTAAGCACCTTCTCAAAAGCCCATCTCCAAACTCCACCACACTGGGTGTTGATAGGTTTTTGCTTCTGAGATTGAGAGGGGAAGAGGTCACAGATAACATATACGTTTCACCAAAGATTATGTCTTGTTGTATGAACACAACCAGCCAGTAACCATCAGGCGAGGCACCATATTAGTGATTCCAGTGAGGGCCTATGTTCCATGTCATTTTGCTCTGAAAATCGTCTACTTGAGGGAAGGATGCTCTTGAGGAAGGTATTCCAAACACGTACACTGATTCATCCCTCTATTTATTTATTTGTAAAGTTCTTGATCATCTCACACTTAATTATTCTCCCTTATTCCCTTTCTACTCCTACTGCAACCCCCTTCTCTCCAAGTCTTCCTCCTACTTCCATGTTTGTGTGTGTGTGTGTGTATGTGTGTGTGTGTGTGTGTGTGTGTGCGTGCGCGCGCGCGCATGAATATATCTGTGTCTCATTATGTTTATTAAGGTTGCTTGTGGGAGCATGGGTTGGGACTTACTCCCGTAGGCAAGAGCAACTTATCAGCGGCTGTACCCTGAGTAATATGACCCTCCCTTCCTCTAGTTTTACCTACATCTCCTCAAGGAGCTGGGGAGTCTCATGAGCCCCTTTCCCATCCATGATGGATTGTTTACAGTTTCAACTATCAGTTTTGTGTAGAGAACCACAGCCACTGTGAGTTCAGGAGTGTGATCGCCACAATATTTCCATAAGGCAGAGCTTCACTGTACTGGTCCCCACCCTCTGGCTCTTACAGTATTCTCATATTCTCTTCCATAGGTATTCTGTTAACTGAGCCTTACAGGGGGCAATTTAAATGTCCACTTAGGACTCAAAACTTAATAGTCACTTATTTTCATCACTTTGACCCTATGTCTATACATCCACTATTTCCCGCTGTACAAAGAAACTTACTTCTCTGATTGAGGCCGAGAGCAGCACAAATCTGTAGATATAAATATTTATAAGGCAGCTTAACGTGTCCATTGAGCAAACATCAATGATAGGTTGCCTGCTAGGGCCTATGATCTCCACCCTTGCACTTTGTGACAGGTTTATAGTGCCAGGCATGATTTTCCTTGGTCTCAAATCCAATGAAGTGGCTGGTTATCCCCATAACCTTCATCCACTATAGAACCAGCGAGTGCATCTTGGTTGGTAGGCCAGTATTGTAGCACACTTTTTGGAGATGCGCTATCATAGCTCATGATAGCTTCAGAATTCATTGCTCTCTCGTCTCAGCTTCCAGAGGACAACCATACCTGGTTAACGTATGTCCTCTTCTTCCTGTCCTCCTCCACTGCCTGTCCAACCTGCTGGGTCTTGGCCTCCACAGCCAAGACTGCGTGAGGGATGACTCTTGAGGTTCCTCAAGGAGATGCTCCAGCTTAGAACCATTAGGAACCAGGACACAGTCCTCTAGGGCTTCATGAGAGAGGGAGGCTTTGCATCTAAGTGTGGCCCATCCACAGAGCAGCACAGAATGAAAATGAGGCGGACCTGAGTTGAACATTCTGTGTGTCAGGTACTGGGCATTTTCCTCATTTGAATGTTCACTGTCACTCTGAGAGTCAGATGCTAGGTTTGTCCGTATTTGACAAATTAGAGAACTGAGTTGTGGAGAGGTTAAGTGAGGTGTCCATAAAGCTAATAAATAACAGAGCCAGCATTTGAGCAAGCCATTCTGATCCAGGTGTGCAGCTGGCAGCTGGCTCATGAGAGGAATGAAAACACAGGCACACAGGTCTGATTTTGCCAGTTTTCCAAGCCTGGACAAACTCAGCCCCTAGTATAGCACACACTATATCAAATTTGTGTGTGCTTGGCTATGGAAGTTTCTGGAAAGTATGTTAATAGGATTTGGTGCCTCGACAGGCCTCAAGGACCAGAGGAGGAACTTTTGGCTTTCAGAATTAACACCTGTAATTTCTTGTTTTATCACCAATTCTGAACAGGTTATTCAAATGCTGATTGTGTTTAACATGGTCATTTGAATCCCTTTACTGCTGGGCATAGTGGCAGGCATCTATAATCTAGCACCAGGGGAGGCTGAGGCAGGAGGGTCATGAGTTCAAGGCTAGCTTGGGCTACATAGTGAGACCCTGCTTCAAACAAAACAAAACAAAACAAAGCAAAACAAAATAAGAAAATAACCCTTTTACTGTTATACATAGAGAAAATATCAGGCAAGAAATATTTTTAAAAGCTTCATATACCTTGGGATAATAATATTTTTTTCACCATAGAAACAATCCCTTTAGTCATTTAGTGGTGGAATAGGTATGCTCAACTATCAGAAGGAAAGAATGTCTCTCACAGCCTTCTGGGAGTGAAGAGGTAACATATACGACAGGCTTGGTCTCCAGTCTTAGCTCCTTCCCTGTACACCACTGTAACTTCCACAGGGAGCTAACTGGCCCAGCGAGAATCAAGAAAGGCTTAAAAATCATTTCAATTATAACTTTCTTTGTATAATCAAAGGCAAATGTTAAATCAGGTGGTCTTCCTAAATGCACTTTAAAAAAAACAACGGTCCATTTCCATGCAGTAGTGGATGTTGTCAAATGTATGGATTTGTTTGGATTGAGAACAAGGAAGTTTCAGGAGCTGGAAGTGGAAGAATTGCCGCCGCCTTCACCAGAGCCGGTGCAGTTGATGCATCATGAAACAGCCCCATCGTTTCCTCGGCCACAGCAAACAGAAAAGCAAAGACATGACATGGGGGTCTCAGGGTCCCAGCATTTCACTCATCCACCAAGAACTAATTCCAATTGTTTCTTTCTTTAAAACATCGTGACAGATATCAGCTTCTGTTCAGGTTTCTTTCAATTGCTGGGAGAAAAGCACTGACCAAAACCACCTTGGTCAGGACATAGTTTATTTTATCTTACATTTCCTAGGTCACACTTATCATTGAAGGAGGAACTCAGGGCAGGAATCTGGAGGCAGGAGCTGAAGCACAAGCCATCAAGGAATGCTGCTTACTGGCTTGGTCCTCTGCCTTGTGCTCAGCTTGCTTTCTTAGACAATACAGGACCACCTGCCCAGGGGTGGCACCACCCACAGTGGGCTGGGCCCTCCCACATTACTGAACAATAAAAAAAAAAAAAAAAGCCACACAGACCTGGCCACAGGCCAGTCCAATGGAGGAAATTCCCCAATTGAGGCTCCGTCCATCCAGGTCTGTCACCAAAGCATCTAGCACAGCTTCTGATCTTTTTTCCACTATTTGGAAAAAGGACATGAGAATCACATTATTTTTCACTACTAGATCGAAGCCCCAAAATGGCAGCTTCCTGGGTAACTTGCAATAAAATGTACACATTCAGGTATGAGCAGTTAGTTCAGTGCCAATAAGTACCTGGTATATGTGTACATCTGAAAATAAAAGGATTGCCCTTATTATTATGACTACTTTGCTTTCTATTAGACAAATTCTTACTATGTAGCCTAGGTTGGGCTTGACCTTGTGATTCTCCTGCCACAGCATCCCAAATGCTAGGATTAGAGGTAAGGGCTTCCATTCTTGGTTTGAAAATATGACTTATAGATTACACCACAGTCTTCCAAAGCTTTCAGCTAGACTATCAAATATTGAAGACAATTTAAATGACATTTGTTAATTGGAAGTTAGAGAGGGAGAGAATCTGAAATATTTGATGAAAGTAGTGGTTCCAAGATTTTGAGTGTTAGTATACTTTTTTATTTTATATATTTTAAATTGCACCCATGTCATGCCCTAATTGCCCAGCACAGATAGCCCGCATCTGAAGGAGGGCGTTGGAATTCACCTGGAACTGGAATTCAAGATGGTCCTTAACCACCATGTGAATGTACTGTCTGCCATGCCTAGGGTTTGTTGCGCTCCAGTTTGTGTCGTGCAATTGCTGCGGAGGTCAGGAAGAGGGTGTCAGATTCCCCTTTGGAAAAAACTGGAGTTAAGACAGTTCTCAGCTGCCTTGTGAGTGCTGGATCGTACCCCTGGAGTCCTCTGCAAGAGCAGTTGGCGGCTCTTAACCACTAGGCATCAATCTCCAGTCCCTGTATTGTGTTCTTTTAAATACAACATACTGAGTATCGATTTGACGATCTTCTGAGCCAGCGGCAGGAAGACGGGGGAGACAGGCAGGAACTGGGTGTCTTTGGCGAGCTGATTGTGATCCTTTGGTCCTGCTGTCTTTCTTTGGTTTGATTGGCCTTGTGGCTGTGAGGTTGGGATTATCCCCCAGCTGGGATAAAGGTGTGGTCTTTGGCTTGATTTGAGATCTTAGTGGGTGTGGGGGCGGAGTAATCCTCATCTCCAGCCCTGGGTAGTTAATAAGGTCACACTTTGTGTGGACTCTGGAGATTTGAGATCTCTTGAACCCAGCAGCAGGAAGAGGGAGGAGCAGGCAGGATACTGCTACGGTGCTGAGGCGTAGACGTGATTGTTGATCCTTTGGTCTGGCTGTCTTTGGTTTGATTGGCGTTGGTGGCTGTGATTTGGGGGTATCCTCCCAGCTGGGATTAAAGGTGTGGTCTTTGGCGTTTGGATTAGATTCTAGTGGCTTTGATGGGGCCGGTTGAGTTATCCTCCCAGCCGGTATTAAAGGCACCACTTGTGTGACTCTTGTACTGATTGAGATCTCCTGAGCCCAGCGGCAGGTGCGGGCGCGGGCTTGAAGGCCCCCCCCCCACCGAGATTACGAAGGCATCTTGAAGGAGGCAAGCAAAGCACCCTTCAACACAGTAAGAGGCATTTAGGACTACATCCGGAAATACAGGCAAGGGGAAGCCCAAATATGCCAGGATCACGAAGAAGAGACTACACTGAAAGGGGCAGCGATAATCCCACGCCAAGCGTTATCAACCCTATGGACTACTCCTGCAGTGGGATCCCTCCGGGGATGCCCAAGGACACAGACATCAGAAACACAATGGGAAACATACTTAAAGAACTACAAGATCATAAAGAGAACAAATTAAGAAGAACTAAGGAAAAGAGAAGAGGACGAGAGAGAGAGAATTGACAAGCCCGGAAGGTAGTGGAAACATGAAAAGATCCCATGCTGAAAAGAAAAAAGAAAACCAATCCAGCAAACAAAGAGCTACAAAAAATGAGATCTAGAAGCTCCAAAAAGAAATAGAAACACTAAGAAATCAGAAGAGGAAGGAAAAATGGAATCAAACACTATCCATTCAAGCAGGAAAGAGAAAAAAGAAAAGCTCAGTAACAGAATGGAGTGAAGCAGAAAAAGAATTCACCTGGATCAACACTAGATACAACTAAAACTGCTCAAGGTAAGATTATTGAAAATTGAAAAAAAACACACAAAAGAATAAATCAGGAGCTTAAGACACATATGGAAAGATCAAACCTCCGCATCATAGGATATAGAGGAAGGAAAGATCCCAGGAAATGTGTATTGACCAGATTTTCAACAGAATTTAATTAGAATGAAAGACATCCCCAAATACAAAGCACATAGGACATCCAATAATACAAGATCAGACAAAGAATCCTCCAAGCAAGAGCTGCAGAAAAAAAAAGAAATCCCACCCCATCCATAGTAAATCTAGACATCCAAACAAAGAAAAAATTCTTAAACCACAAGAGAAAAACAACAATTACTATAAATGGAGAACCTATCAGCAGAATTACACGGACTTCTCAATGGCAAACTAGAAAGCAACAAAGATCTGGACAAAGCATTCCCCTGTATAATGAGCTATGATGCCACCCAGGTTACAACCCAACAAAAATTGTCAATATAGTGAAGAGAGAGGAAAATCTTCATGAAAAAAACAAATTAAAGATACATGCGAGAAAACCAACACTTCAGAGAATAGCATGAAAACTCAAAGAACAGAGAAAGGAGCAACCTACCCAGACTCAAGAAAGAGAATAATGAGTAACTGAAAAGTAGAAACCTAACTCAAAACCATTCACAGATGATAATAAGCAGAAAGGAACACAAACCTCGTCTCATTAACCTTAATATTAATGGACTAATCTCCCCAATCAAGAGACAAAACGGAGACTGGATTAGATGGATAACAGAAATCTGAATCCATCTTTTGTCTACAAGAAACACCATCTTCACCTTAAGGACAGGCACCCCTTAAAGGTGAAAGATGAAAAAAAATATTCCAAGCAAATGGTACCAAAAAGCAGAAGGAGGTGTGCTATTTATATGAATAAAAAAATTAGACTTCAAAGTAAAAAGAATAAGAAGAGAAAAGAGGGAAACGTACATCTTTCAATCAAAGAAATTACCACAGAAGATTTCACAATCATAACATATATGCACACCAAATTCTGGTGCACCAACTTCATAAAAGACAATAATTCTCCAGGACCACAAAGTCACAGACTAACCCAGCACACTCCTAGTGGGAGACTTCAATTACCCCACTGAGTCCTTTGGATGGTCAACAGGACAAAAATAACAGAGAGACATCTGAACTGAACGATATGATTACACCCAAATGGACCTCATAGACCTCTACCGAACATTCCATCCTAATACCAGAGAATACACTTTCTACTTCAGCCCCCACGGAACCATTCTCCAAATCGACCACATCCTGGGACACAGAAGAAACCTCTTACAAATACAAAAGATTGAAACTAATTTCATGCATCCTGTCACAGTGCAATGAAGCCAACATCAACACCAGGACAAGCCCTCCTGCCTACAAGAACAACATGGAGACTAAACACACACTCTTGAATAATAAAATGGGTCAAGGAAGATCAAGAAAGGAAATAAAAACATTCCATGGAAAACTGATTGAAAATGAGAATACAACACAGCAAAATATGTGGGACACTTTAAAAGCCAGTCCTAAGAGGGAAATTTATAGCCTGGGTGCCTACATTAGAAAAACAGAAAGAGGCCAAGTGAATGATCTAACACTTACAGCTAAAAGCACTTGAAAGGCAACAACAGATGAACCCTAAACGCAACAGACAGGAAGAAATAACAAAAATCAGAGCCCAGAAATCAATGATAAAACAAAGAAAACATACAAAAAATCAATGGAAGCCAAAAGTTGGGTTCTTTGAAAGAATAAACAAGATAGACAGACCTCTAGCCAGTTAAAAAAAGAAAGAAGGAACAACGTCCAAATCAATACAATCTGTGATGAAAAGGGAAATATTCACAACAGACAATGAAAAAGATCCAGAAATATTATGGGAATATTACAAGAGCCTATATTCTACCGAGTTTGAAAATCTAGAAGAAATGGATGAAATATCTGAAATCCTGGGTCACCAAAGGGCTTGGCCAAGGGGAGACCAGCAGCTTAAACAGACCATAACTATGAAGAATAGGATGTGTAAGAAGCCTCCCAACTAAAAAAAGCCCCAGGCCCAGCGTTTTCACAGCAGAATCTATAAAAACCATTTCAAAAAGACCTTACAACCATTATTTCTGAAAACTGTTTAGAAGTATACATCAGAGGGAATTCTCCCAAATTCCTCTATGAAGCCAACATCAACTCCTATACCAAAACCAGGCAAAGATCCAACAAAAAGGGAGAATTATAGACCCATCTCCCTCATGAACACAGATGGCCAAAATTCTAAAACAGAATACTGGCAAATTCGCATAACAGACCCACATCAAGAAGGATCATCCATCATGACCACATTGGATTTCATACCAGAGATGCAGGAGGTTTATCAACATTATGAAAATCAATAAACGATCATCAAAACACATAAATGGAATTCAAGACAAAAACCACACATTCAATTTCGATTGATGCTGAAAAAGCCTTTGACAAAATCCAGCAGTCCCTTCATGCTTAAAGTTCCTAGAAGGAATTGGATTGGAGGGATTCTTTCCTCAATGTAATTCAAAGCCATATACAGGAAACCCACAGCCAATAATCATCCTAAATGGGAAACTGACAGAAACCATTCCCCTTAAAGGTAGGAAACCCGGCAAGGGCTGCCCCCTATCACCACTCCTCTTCACTAGTTGCTTGAAACACTTGCTAGAGCAAAGGCAAAGAAAAGGATTATTAAAGGAGTACTAATTGGGGAAAAGAGGAAGTCAAAAACTATCCCTATTTTGCTGATGATATGATTGTTATACCTTAAGGGATGCCAAAAAATCCACCAGAAACATACCTAGAAACGAATTAACATCCTTCAGGAAATTGGGCAGGATACAAAATTAAACCTTAGAAAATCAATGGCCTTTCTTTACAACCAACAACAAGCCAACTGGAGAAAGAATTCAAAGAGACCTTCCCACTCACATAGCCTCAAAAAACAATAGATTACCTAGGAAACAAACCTAAACCAAAGATACAAAGACCTCTACAACAAAAATTTTTAAAACCCTTTAAAGAAAGAAATTGAAAGAAGACCTCAGAAGGAGAGGGAAAAACCTTCCATGCTCATGGATTGGGAAATTAACATGTAAAAATGTCCATTTTTACCAAAACTCTTGCTATAGATTTAATGCAATCCCAATCAAAATCTCCAGGACATTCTTCACAGCTTGGACAAAAGTTTTCTTAAAATTCATTTGGAAAAACAAAAGACCCCAAAATAGCCAAATCCCATCCCTTGAGTGAAAAGATCTACACAGGAGGGATCTTCTATACCAGATTTAAACTATACTACAGGGCTATAGTCATTAAAACAGCCTGGTACTGCACAAAAAACAGACCTGTTGACCATGGACAAAAACTGAAGATCCAAATCTGAGCAACATTACAAATTTCAAGCCATCTCATATTTGACAAGGGGCAAGAAGCCACAATGGAGAAAAAGACAGCATCTTCAGCACAGTGGTGTTAGGAAAACTGGATCACCACTTGTAGAAGAATGAAATTAAACCCTACCTCTCACCCGTGCTACAAAAAGCAACTCCAGATGGATTAAAGACTCAACGTTGAAACCCCCAAACTCTGAAGGTGGATAGAGAAAAAAGGTTGGCAGCAGACTACAAAAATAGGCCGTAGAAAAAGACTTTCCTAAATCAGACAGCAGCTGTGAAGAATTAAGGTCGCACAATTGACAAATGGACCCTCATCAAACTCAAAAGCTTCTGTACATCAAAAGAAACAATCAAGGACGGGACTCGAGAAAATCCCACAGAGTGGGAGGAACCTTCACTGCAGATACAATCTGACAAAGCATTGATTTTCCAGAATATATAAACTTACATCAAAAACAAAGGAAAAAGAAAACAAACGATCGTCAATAGATGGAGCAAAGAGCTGAACAGGAGACTTCACAAGCGAGGAATTAGAGCTGTCTGAGAAACACCTCAAGAACTGCCCAACATTCACTTAATCATTAAGGAAATGCAAATGAAAACCACTTTAAGATATCATCTTACTCCAATAAGACTGGCTAGGATCAAGAAAACAAATGATACCAAGTGCTGGAGAGGTTGTGGGGAAAGGGGAACACTCATCCACTGCTGGTGGGAATGTAAACTCGTACAGCCACTATGGAAAGCAGTGTGGAGAACCCTTGGAAGACTTGGAATGAACTTGCCACCCGACCCAGCCATACCACTCCTGGGCATGTACCCTCAAGACTTACGCCACCACAGAGATACATGCACGGCCATGTTTATTGCAGCTCTCTTCACAATAGCAAGGAGCTGGAACCAACCTAAATGCCCCTCAACTGACGAGTGGATAGAGAAAATGTGGTACATCTACACAATGGAATTCTATGCAGCAGTAAAGAAAGACGACATCACGAGCTTTGCAGGAAAATGGCTGGAGCTAGAGGACATCATGCTGAGTGAAGTAACACAGTCCCAGAAAAACAAACGATGCATGGTATCACTCATCTGTGGATGCTAGTGCCAATTACCCAGTTGTAAGTATTTCTTGTGTAGGGCCCCCTGAGCTTTTGTACAAAGCAGTTGGGCATAATGCATTTTGGAAACAACAACAACAACAACAACAGAAAATACTGCATCAAAGAACTGACTGAAACAGTGAACTTCTGCTCAAAACAGTCAACTTCCCCATGGAAAATATTGAGAAAGACTAAGAGTTGGAAAGCATGTTTGGCAGAATGCACGAGCTCTGGTGGGGTGGGGGAATGAGCGGGAACATGGGTCTAGATTTGTTAAAAATAAATAAATTTATGTGAAAAAAAAATCCGCTCTTCTGCAGGAAAACAACAACAAACAAACAAACAAACAAACAAAATATATAGGCAAATAAGTTCCAATAGTTTGAATTTTTTATATTTTATGTGTATGAGTACTTTGCTTTCGTAAAGTAACTCATACACATGGAAGCACACTTGTGTATGGAATGCCTGTGGAGAGCAGAAGAGAACATTAGATCCCCTGGAACCACCTGGTAATGGACGGTTGTTAGCCACCATGTGAGTGCTGGGAACTAAACCTGAGTTCTCTGCAACTCTTAACTGCTGAGTCATCTCTCCTACCCCAAATTCTGAGACTTTGGAAGATGATTAAATTCAGAACATCGATTTTCCCATCTGTAAAACGAAGGTTTTGGATTAACATGGCAAAGCATTTGACTTGTAGCCATAAAGGTTAGTGTATCTAAGGTCTAAATTTGTTTTGCTGTTATTGTAGCTCTGAGGATCCAATCCATAGCCTTGTGCATTCTAGGCTAGTGTTCTTCCTCTGAACTATATCCTTGGTTCTTGATTTTTTTTTTTTTTTTGGATCTTGATTTTTTGAGAGAGGATCTTACCATGTAAGATATTAAATAGCCCAGAGTGGTTTCAAACTTGTGCTCATCCTTCTTCAGATTAGTGAGTAGTGAGATTATAGATGCTTGACATCATGCCCAGCCAAAGTTGTAATCTGTTTTACAAAATATTTTATTTATTCTGTGGATGTAGAGATGGCTCAGTGGTTAAGAGCATTGGTTGTTCTTGCAGAGGACAAGGTTTGAACCCCAGCATCCACATGGGAGCTAAAGACCATCCATAACTACAGTTCCAGGGGATCTGATGCCTTTTACTATCCTCTGTGGGCACTGCATGGCATGGGTATACCTCCTCACATTCAGCATAACACTCATACACATAAAATAAAAGCAAATAAAAAATGAATATCTTATTTATTTTAATTTTGTGTGTATGAATGTTTTACTTTTTATTTTTTATTTACTTTGTTTGTATTTTTGAGACAGGGTCTCCCTTTAGTCCCAGCTGGCCTAGAGCTCACTATGTAGACCAGGCTGGCCTTGAACTCACAGAGATCTGCCTGCCTTTGCTTCCCGAGCGCTGGGATTAAAGGTGTGTACCACCACACCCCGCTGTATACGAATGTTTTGCCTGCATGTATGTAAGTGTACCACTTGTATGCCTGATGTCTGTGAAGGCCAGAAGAGGGTGTTGTACCTCCTATAACTGGAGGTAAGGATGGATGTTAGCTATCCTCTGGGTGCTGAATCAGATCCTCTATAAGAGGAGTGAGTGCTTCTAACCACTGGGCCATCCCAGCCGAAAATTTGTAATCTTTTTTTTTTTTTTTTTTTCTTTTTGAGACAGGGTCTCCCTATAGCCCTAGCTGTCCTGGAACTCTGTAGACCAGGTTGGCCTTGAACTCACAGAGATCTGCCTGCCTCTGGCTTCCAAGAGCTAGAATTAAAGGCGTGCACCACCACAAATTTTTTTAAAAGTATTTTAACCATGATTTTTTATTTTCTAGAGCAAGTCCATCTCTAGAGCTCCCCAGCCATGGGTTTTTGACCCAATTTATAGTACTATGCATGGAACCCCTCCACAGATCATGCCTCAGCTCTAAACACTGAGCCACTGGTTACCCCATTCACAGTCATGCCACAATGACCATTGGGCACATTTTGCTAGGCAAGTTGGTATTGTAGTCTGTATGGCTCAGCTTGGTAGGACTGTCTTTTCTCCTCAAGAATCCTGTTGAGCAATGTGGTAGTTTGACTGAGTCTGCCCCCCATAGGCTTCAAGTATTCAGACATTTTTGTTCCCAGTTGGTGGCGCTGTTTTGGGAAGTCTTAAAAGGTGTGGCCATGCTGGAGGAAGTATTTCACTGGGGCAGGCTTAGTGAGTTCAACAAGCCTTGCAGTCTCCAGTGTCTCTCTCTTGGCTTCCTGTGTTCATTGGAAGATGTGAACCTTGGCTTTCTGCTCCAGCCCTGGCCACTATGCTTCCCCACCACAATGGACTCCTAATTCCCTGGAACCATCAATCATAAGCTCAAATAAACTCTTCCTTTTATAAGTTCCCCTGGTCATAGTGGTTTTATCACAGCAACAGAAAAGTGACTAATACAAGCAACTTCTGGCATGATGAAAGCTGGCTAGCAGGAAGGAGGCTTCCAGCTTGATTTCTCTAAACCTGGCAACCAAGGTGTGTGGTATCTTCAGCAATAAGCTCTGAAGAACTATTTGGTTGCCTATCAAGAGGACTGGAAAGAGCCTGTATTGTTTGGGGTCTCCCTGATCAATGGCTCATGAGGTAATATCTCACACCTAGCAATAGGATTTTGATTAATAATATGTGGCTTTCAAGAGCTCCAGGACTTCCCCCTTCTGACTATCTTTTTCTTTTGACTTATACATATATATATTTTTAATATATAATATTTTTATTTATTCTTTGAGAGTTTTATACATGCATTCAGTATATTCTGATCATATTCACTCCCCACTCCTCCTCCTAACTCATCCCAGATCTACCCCCACCTCCTCACCTCCCAACCTCATGTCTTCTTTTTTTATTGAACTTTTGCACATTTCATACAGCATTGCTTTTTAAAAATTTTTATTGAGCATATTTCATACAATATTTCCCAATCAAATTTAGACTCATTCCCCATCTATGCCCACCCCTCATGTTCCCCATGCCCCCCCCCGCCCCTGCCAGAGCTCATGGATTCTGTCGTACATGTTAAGTCCTGTCTTGCATCTTTTTCTCAGTCTTTTATAACTTTTTTGATGCACAAGTTTACTGTTTTGGTCAGTTCTTTGAATAGGTTTTTCTCTCTCTTTTTCGTTCCCTTTCTAAGTAAGTTGTCCAGTATTATGGAGCTAAGTGACAAGATCAGGATTAAGATCTAGGCATTGTAGATTCAAAGTTAATGCTTATTCTAGTTTCCTTTCGGTTGTGGCCAAAACCAACATAAGTAGGAAAAGCTTTATTTCATCTTACGAGTTACTGTCTATCTTCTGGGGAAGCCAGAAGAAGGGCTTAAGAGGAACTGGGGCAGGAACTGAGGCAGGAACTGAGGCAGAGACGTGGAGGAACACTGCTTACTGGCTTGCTTCCCCTGGCTCACTGAGCTGCCCTTTCTTTTTTCTTCCAGAAAGGGTCTCCCTACAGCCCCAGTTGACCTAGATCTCACTATGTAGATAGGCCTCCATCTCATAGAGATCTGCTGGCCTCTGCCTCTGTCTCTGCCTCTAGAATGCTGGGATTAAAGATGTAGGCTACCACACCTGGCACAGTGGCCTTTCTTATACAACCCAGGTATGCCTAGGGGTGGCACCATCTATACTCGACTGGGTCCTCCCCTATCACCTAGCAATGGTCAGTGATGTTACTTGTCTGATTGTAGGATATGAGACCTGTGCTGGGCAATGCCGGAGGTCAGAAGAGGGGTCTCGGATTCCCGGAACTGGAGTTCTCTGGGGCATTGGAGTTACAGACTGTGTTCAGCCGCCATGTTGTGTGCTTGGGGACTCAAACCCGGTCCTCTGCAAGGCAGTTGGAGCTCTTAACCGTAGGCTATCTCTCCAAGCCGAACTTATGTTGCTTTTTTTAGGTAATTTAAAAACTCAGCACTGAACAAACTTTATTATTATTATTTTTCATTGTATCTGAAAGCAAACGTGCTATTTATGTGATCTCTTAATGGGTTCTAGAATGGACCTACCACTTGTATTCACACATTTCTGTATTTACCAATATATGAGTGGAGATCACTGTATATCATATACAAAAAGAAGATGTAAAAGTTATATCTTTTTACTGCATGCAACTTTATGTTAAAATGTGAATCTCTTAAATGTGTTTTGGAATTAACTATAGTTTATTTCGATTTTGTAATTTGTTTATGTGTGGAGTCATTTTATTATATATACAATATATATATATAATTATATGACATATTGGAATAATATAAAATTAAACGGAACAAAAAAAGAGAAAAAAAAAAAAAAAAAAAAAAAAAAAAAAAAAAAAAAAAAAAAAAAAAAAAAAAGGGACTGAGAAAAAGATGCAAACGGATTACACATGTACGACAGATCCCTGAGCTATGGCGGGGCGGGGGGCATGGGAACTGGAGGGGTGGATAGATGGGAATGAGTTCTAAATTGATTGGGACTCTGTATTGAAATATGCTCAATAACATAATTTTTTAAAAGCATGCTGTATGAAACTGTTCGCAAAAGTTCAATAGGAAAAAGAAGACATGAGGTTGGGAGGTGAGGAGGTGGGGGTAGATCTGGGATGAGTTAGGAGTGAGTGTACGTGGGGAGTGAATATTTTATCGAATATCTGAACGAATGTATAAAACCAGAAGGAACATAAAATATATATATATTAAAAAATTTCTAGTATAGTCAAACGGAAAAGGATAGATCAGAGGGGGAAGTCCTGGAAGCTCTGAAACCACTATTATTATTCAAAATCCTTATGCTAGGTGTTGAGATATTACCTTCATGAGCATTGATCCAGGGAGGACCCCAAACAATTACGGTCTTTCCCGTCCTCTTGTAGGAACCAATTAGTTCTTTTCAGTAGTTATTGCTGAAGATACACACCCTTGTTGCCGGGTTTAGACGAAACAAGCTGGAAGCCCTCCTTCCTTGCTAGGCCAAAGCTTTCATCATGCCAGAAGTTGCTTGTATTAGTCATTTTTCTTGTGCTGTGATAAACCACTATGACAGGGGAACTTTAAGGAAGAGTTTTATTTGAGCTTATGATTCGTGGTTCAGGGATTAGGGTCCATATGTTGCGTGGGAAGATGGGCCAGGGCTGGAGCAGAAAGCCAAGTTCACATTCTTCCATGAACAATTGAAAGGAAAGGGCATGAGACTGCAAGGCATGTTGAACTCACTAAGCCTGCCCCAGGGACATACATCCTCCAGCATGGCCATACCTTTTAAGACTTCCCAAAACAGCGCCACCACTGGGAACAAAAATGTCTGAATACTTTGAAAGCTATGGGGGGCAGACTCAGTCAAACTACCACATTGCTCAACAGGATTCTTGAGGAGAAAAGACAGTCCTACCAAGCTGAGCCATACAGACTACAATACCAACTTGCCTAGCAAAATGTGCCCAATGGTCATTGTGGCATGACTGTGAATGGGGTAACCAGTGGCTCAGTGTTTAGAGCTGAGGCATGATCTGTGGAGGGGTTCCATGCATAGTACTATAAATTGGGTCACAAAACCCATGGCTGGGGCGCTCTAGAGTATGGACTTGCTCTTAGAAAATAAAAATCTTTGGTTAAAATACTTTTAAAAAATTGTGGTCGCTGCCGCTTTTTATTCTAGCTCTTGGAAGCCGAGGAGGCAGATCTCTGTTGAGTTAAAGGACAACTTGTTACAAGTTCCAGGGGACAGCTAGCTGGGGCCCTGTCTCAAAAGAAAAAAAAAAAAAAACAGATTAAATTTTCGGCCTGGTGCCCAGTGGTTTAGAAGCACTCACTTTCCTTCTTATAGGATCTGATTCGCACCCGAGGTGCTAACCATCCTTACCCGTTATAGGGAGGTTTACACACCTCTTTGGCTTAAGACACTCGGGATACAAGTTGGTACACTTAACTAATGCAGGCAAAAACATTGTATACGCGGGGTGTGGTGGTACACAACCTTAATCCCAGCTCGGGAAGCAAGCAGTGCAGATCTCTGTGAGTTCAAGGCGCCTGGTCTACATAGTGAGTTAGGCCAAATAGGGCTACATAATTAGACAAAAAAAGAAAAAGAAAAAAAAAAGTAAATAAAAAATAAAAAGTAACATTATTACACACAATTAAAACTAAATAAGATATTCATTTTTATTTTGGCTTTTATTTTATGCTGTTGGGTTATGTGATGTTGAGGAGGTATACCATGCCATTGCGTGCCCACAGAGGTAGTCATAAAAGGCATCACGATTCCCTGAGACTGTAGTTTATGGATGGGTTCTGTTAGCTCCCATGGGATGCTGGGGTTCAAAACCTTGTCCTTCCTGCAAGAACAAACCAATGCTTTAACCACGGCCATCAATCTACATCCACAGAATAATAAAAATATTTGTAAAACAGATTACTTTTGGTGGATAGATGTCAAGCATCTATAATTCCTCACTACTCCACTAATCTTGAAGAGGATTGGCCAAGTTTTGAACCCTCTGGGCTATTTAAATATTCTTAATGGTAAGATCCTCCTCAAAAAATCAAGTCCAAAAAAAAAAAAATCAAGAACAAGAATATAGTTACAGAGGAAAGAATACTAGCCTAGAATGCACAAAGGCTATGGATTGGATCCTCAGAGATAAATTAACAGCAACAAATTTGACCTTAGATAAACTACCTTTATGCTACTAAGCTCAAAATCTTTGCCTGTAATCCATAACCTTCGTTTTACGGATGGAAAATGGATGTTTCTGATTTAATATTTTTCCAAGTCCTCAGAATTTGGTGGTAGGAGAGTGACCTCAGCAGTTAAGAGTTGCAGAGAACTCAGGTTTAATTCACAGCACTCCAATTGGTGGCTAAACGGACCATTACGGTGGTTTCCATGGGATCTAATGTTCTCTTTCATGCTCTTCCACAGGCATTCCAACACAGTTGTTGCTATCCATGTGTATGAGATTACTTTACGAAAAGCAAAGTTCATACAAATAAATATAAAAAATTCAACTATTGGAACTTATTTGCCTATATATTTTGTTTGTTTGTTTAAGTTTTGTTTGTTTGTTCATCTTTTTTGAGACAGTGTCTCAAAAAATTTTTTTTCACATAAATTTATTTTCTTTTTAACAAATCTAGACCCATTGTTTTCTCCGCCCATTCCCCCACCCCTCTAGAGCTTGTGCATTCTGCCAACATGCTTTCCAACTCTTAGTCTTTCTCAATATCTCTATCCATGGGGAAAAAGATAAATAGAAAAACATGATATTTGAAGCAGAAGTTTCACTGTTTCAGTCAGTTCTTTGAATGCAAGTACTTTTCTGTTGTTGTTGTTGTTTGTTGTTTTCCACAATTGCATTATGTCCAACTGCTTTGTACAAAGCTCAGGGGCCCTACACAGGAAATAATTACAACTGGATAATTGGCACTAGCTTCAAGATAGAAGTGATACCATGCCATCGTTTGTTTTTTTCTGGGCGACTCGTGTTACTTCACTCAGACTGATGTCCTACTAGCTCCAGCCTTTTTCCTGCAAACTCGTGATGTCGTCTTTCTTACTGCTGCTAGAATTCCATTGTGTAGATTGTACCACGTTTTCTCTTATCCACTCGCCAGTTGAGAGGCATTTGGTTGGGTCGTTCCTTCTATTGTTGAAGAGAGCTGCAATACCATTGCCGTGCATGTATCTCTGGGTGGCGTAAGTCTTGAGGGTACATGCTAGGGGTTGGTTATGGGCTGGTCTGGTGGCAAGTTTTTCATCCAACCCACACACCCAAGTCTTCCAATGCCCGTTTCCCCCACACTGCCTCTCATGTGCGATCGATCAACCAAGTTTACTTCCCACCAGCAGTGGCCCCATATGAGCTGTTCTTTCTCCACAACCTCTCCGCACTTGTATCATTGTTTTCTATGTCCTAGCCAGTCTTTTGGAGTAAGATGAATATTTAAGTGGTTTTTCATCTTGCATTTCTTATGATTTGTGAGTTGAGCAGATTTTCTTGAGGTGTTTCATACATCTTTTCTTCCTTATTGGTGAAGTTTCTGTTCAGTTTTTTGCTCCTTCTATTGAGCGGGTCATTTGTTTATTTTCTTGTTTTTTTGCAGTAGTTATATATTCTGGAAATCCATGCTTTGTAGATGTATCTGCAGTGAAGGTTTCCTCCCCTCTGTTGGATTTCTCTTCAATTCCTTAATTGTTTCTTTTGATGTACAGAAGTTTATGAGTTTGATGAGGTCCCATTTTGTCAATTGTCGACCTTATTCTTGCACAGCTGCTGTCTGATTTAGGAAGTCTTTTCCTATGCCTATTGTCTTTGTAGTCTGCTTGCCAACTTTTTCTATTATCACCTTCCAGAGTATTGGGGTTTCACGTTGAGGTTTATAATCCCATATGGAGTTGACTTTTGTTCACAGCGGTTGGGGTTAGGGGTTTATTTTCATTTCTACAAGTTTGTGACCAGTTTTGCTTACACCACTTGCTGAAGATGCTGCTTTTTCTCCATGTGGGTTTCTTGGCCCCCTTGTCAAAAATATGAGAATGGCTTGAAATTGTATGTGCTCAGCATTTGGATTTCAGTTTTTGTTCCATTGGTCAAACAGGTCTGTTTTCTTGTGCCAGTACCAGGGCTGTTTTTATGACTATAGCCTGTAGCATATAGTTAAATCTGGATATAGAAGATCCTCCTGTGTTAGATTTTTTCACCAGGATGATTTTGGCATTCGGGGTCTTTTTGTTTTTCCAAATGGAATTTTAAGAAACTTTTGTTTCCAAGCCTGTGACGAAACTCTTTGTGAGGATTTTTGATTGGATTGCATTTATCTATACAAGAGTTTTGGTAAATGGACATTTTTACATGTTAATTTTCCGATCATGCATGGGAGGTTTTGCTTTCTGAGGTTCTTTCTTCATTTCTTTCTTAAGGGTTTAAAATTTTTGTTGTAGAGGTCTTTGGATCTTTGGTTAGGTTCGGTTCCTAGGTATCTTTTGTTTTTGAGGCTATTGTGAGTGGAAGGTCTCTTTTGATTCTTTCTCCAGTTGCTTGTTGTTGGTGTAAAGACAAGCCATTTGATTTTTCAAGGTTTATTTTGTATCCTGCACTTTGTTGAAGCTGTTAATAGTTTCTAGGATTTTCTTGGTGGAGTTTTTTTTGCATCCCTTAAGTAAACCATCTCATCATCAGCATAGCGGAAGTTTGATTCCTCTTTCCAATATAGTTACTCATTTAATATCCTTTTCTTGCCTTATTGCTTAGCAGTGTTACAAGCACTATGTTGAGGAGGGATTGGTGATAGGGGCAGCCTTGCCGGGTTCTACCTTTAAAGGAATGTTTCCTGTATTTTCCCCATTTAGGATGATATTGTTGTGGGTTCCTGTATATGGTTTAATTACATTGAGGTATGATCCCTCCAATCCAGTTTCCTTCTAGGACTTTAAGCTGAAGGGATTGCTGGATTTTGTCAAAGGCTTTTTTTTTTTTTTTTTTTTTTTTTTTTTTTTTTTTTTCATTCCATTTATGTGCTTCAAGTGTTTATTGATTTTCGTATGTTGAACCATCCCTGATCTCTGGCTATGAAATCCAACTTGGTCATGATGGATTGATCTTCTTGATGTGAGTCACTATGCGATTNATGCAGACAGTACATTCATACACATACAAAAATAAATAAAATTGCCGGGCGTGGTGGCGCACGCCTTTAATCCTAGCACTTGGGAGGCAGAAGCAGGCGGATCTTTGTGAGTTCAAGGCCAGCCTGATCTACAGAGTGAGTTCCAGGACAGCTGGGGGGCTACAGGGAGACCCTGTCTCAAAAAGACCAAAATAAATAAATAAATAAATAAATAAATAAATAAATAAATAAATAAAACAGAAAGTCTCTATCTAGCTTTTTCATGTCTTCAGTTTTAGTTAACCCTCCCCTTACCCCTTTCATCACCCTATCTCCCTCACCCCCAGACACACTTAATCTTTTCACCCTAAAAATTCCCTTCTCTATTTCAAATCATCTGTGTTCTGTTATCCCTTTCCTCTTCGGGCTCAGTGGCCACTTTCTAGTTGCCTTATGTCTACGGATACTACAAATTAAACACACAAATCTGGGTTTGAAGCTAGGATGCACGTATGAAACAGAAAATGCATCATTTGTCTTTCTGAGCTTGGATTATCAGATTAAGTATAATGTCCAATTTCATCCATTTGCCTGAAAATTTCATAATTTCATTTTTCTTTACAGATGAATAAAATTCTATTGTGTGTATATGCTGCGTTTTCGTTATCCATTCATCAGTTGGGAGACATGTACATTGCTTTAATTTCCTAGCTATTGTGAATAGATCGCCAGTGACTATGGTAGAGCAAGTATCTCCATCATAGGATTTAGAGTCCTTTTGGGACATGCACAGTAGTGGGTCATATGGTAGATCTATTTCTGGCTTTTGGAGGAGCTGCTGCACTTACTTCTCAAATGGATGCACAATTTACCACCAATAGTGAATGCTGTTCCTCCACATACCCTTGCTCACATTTGATATTTGATTTTTTGATGATGGCTATTCTGACGGGGTGAGATAGAATGTCAGAGTAGCTTTAATTTTCAGTTTTCCTGATGGCCAATAATGTTGAATAATTTATTTACTTTTTTTCCCAACACCAAGTTCTGCTTTAATTAGTGTAACTGATTTATTTCAGGTTTACATGTCTTGCCTTTCAGTTGCCAAACTTCTGTTATTTCTAAAAAAATAATCACTTTCAAAAGCAGAAATGAAAGATATATATTTAATATATAAAATAAAATGCTAAATTTGACATAATTATATCCTTAAAAACATTCCATTTATTTACAGATGTATAAAAAGGCAAATTATTGGTCTATGGAGATCATGCTTCTTATAGTTAGGGTGAGAGCTGTCTTCCAGATGCTCCAAATCTTCTCACTTAACTTCATCTTTCATAATCATACATGTAATTTTCATAATAGGTCAGATTCTCCTAAGGTAAGGTTAAAGGGTAGGCAGAGGTTTGGGAAGATTTTAGACTTCTGTCAATTGTTGAATAATTTAATAAGTGTTCATTAGCCATTTATATGTCTTCTCTTTAGAATTCTATGTTCAGATACATTGCCCATTTTTTATTGTGTTGTTTTCTTGATGCTTAGTTTTCTGAGTTCTTTTTGTATTCTAGATATTAATCCTCTTTTGGAGGCACAGCTGGGCCATATTTTCTCCAGTTTTGTGGATGGCCTCTTCACTCTGTTGATGGTTTCCTTTGCTATACAGAAACTTTTTAGTTTCATAAGTTCCATTTGTCAATTGTATGTCTTATTTCCCAGAATCCTATTCAGAATGTCTTTGCCTGTGCCTATATGTTGATGTGCCATTTCCTTGAGAGTGTGGTCAATTTGGAGTTGAATTTTGTGTAGAATGGGTGATAAGTATCTTGTCATATCCTTCTACACATTGATACCCAGTCTTTCCAGTATCATTTGTTAAAGATGCTGTCTTTTCTCCAGTCTGCAGTTTTGGCATCCTTGACAAATCTCAGCTGTAATTGCATGGACTCATATATAGATCCTCTATTCTATTTCATTGATCTACGTGTCTATTTTTTAAAAATTTGCTTTACATGTATGAATGTACTGTCTGCATGTAGGTTTGTGCACCCGTGTCGTACAATGCTGCGGAGGTCAGAAGAGGGTGTTGGATTCCCCTGGAACTGGAGTTCTCCTGGAATTGGAGTTACAGACGGTTCTCAGCTGCCATGTGGGTGCTGGGGATTGAACCCCAGTCCTCTGCAAGAGCAGTCAGTGCTTTTAACCACTAGGCCATCTCTCCAGCCCCTACATGTCTATTTTTGTACCAATGCCATAGCTTTGTAGTATATCTTGCAATTAGGTATGGTGATATGTTTGCCTTCATGAATAAAGAGAATTCCTGAAAACTTTACTGCCGCCCCAGACATCTCTGAGTTATTACGCAATCAGTCATGGAATTAATATTTCAGCTAGCTTTCTGCCTTGTGCAGACCTGGGGGTGGTTCTCATGATTGACTGGGTGGTTACAAAGGCTAACAGCCTGGGGCCATGGGTTTGTGCATGCATGGGGTCCATGGAAGCAAGCGGTTTCTTGGATTGGTGTGGCTGTGGAGTTGTCACCTCTCCAGCCATGGGTTTGTCCACAAAGCCATCAGCTTCCTGGATGTATTGAGAGGCCAGCAGCCCAGACATAGATCCGGCTTCAGGATCATCAAACTCGTGTGACTGCCAGAAGGCCAACAGCTCCCTGGACATCATAGCACTTATGAAAGCAGAAGCCACACGCAATATCAAACCCTTCGATCCATGGACACGGGAGTTCTTTCCCTCTCCCACTGTCTTCCATAATCCCCTTCTCTGTGGCTATGGTTGTCACTGTGGAGGTCTTCTGCTTCCTTGGTTAGGTTTATTCCCACGTGGGCTGTTTTGTTTTGTTTTGTTTTGTTTTGTTTTTGTAGCTATTAAGGATGCCATTGTTCCCATGATTTCTTTTTCAGTTTATTTGTGGTTGGTATTTTTGTATGTTAGTTTTATATCCTGCTACTTTGCCAAATGTGTTTGTCAGCTCTAAGAAGTATTTTTTTTTAGTGGGGTGTTAGGATCTTTTATATATGGAACCGTATCATTATGCATGTCCTACATGAGTTCCTTGAACATATTTATACTTATTTTCTTGAATTCATTGTCTTTTAATCTTAAGTGTCATCTAAGTTGGTCTCATAGATCATTAATATGGCATTAGTACTTTTTGGAGAAGATATATTTTCTTTTTATTTTCTTTTTTTTTTAATAATTTTTTAATTAATTTTATTTATTTCTGTATGTGTATGAATGTACTGTCTGCATGCAAGTTTGTGCACCCGTGTCGTGCAACGCCGCGGAGTTCAGAAGAGGGTATCGGATTCCCCTGGACCTGGAGTTCTCCTGGAATTGGAGTTTCAGACGGTTCTCGGCCGCCATGTGGGTGCTGGGGATCGAACCCGGGTCCTCTGCAAGAGTGGTTGGCGCTCTTAACTGCTAGGCCATCTCTCCAGCCCCCGAGAAGATATATTTTCTTTGTTTTCCATTCTGTTTTTGTTTTCATGATGGGAGCTGAGTGAATATCTGGATTTAGATGTTGATTATATTTTTTGGTAAAGGTGCCTACCTCACTTTGTTGAAAGGGTATTTGGAACTCTATTCATTGTTATGCTGGGTTTAAAATGTTTATATCAGCTGGGTGATGCTTAAAGCTCAGTTTGGCTGTGCCCCCACCCCCAGCCCCTGGTGTCGAGTGTAAGGTGGCAGAGGTGATCCTAAATCAGGTAGGGAAAGGTATAGCTTCTGACCATACCAATGGACACTGTGTAGAATGAGCAGGTTCTGCTTGCAGTTCCTCAGTAGTCAAGGTTAGAGTGCTAAAGAGAAGCAGAGATGAGGGCTATCTGTGATGCATGTAGGCACTCAGCACAGGTCCTCGGATGATGGCGTTATGGCCCCAGAGGAAAGGGTATGGTTAGGAAGAGCTATGGAGTGAACAGATGCTTGGCACACATTCTCAGAGGTCACCCTTGTGATCCCAGGTGGAGAGAATTGTGGGAGCTGCTTGTGGAGTGAACAGTGCTTGGCACAGGTCCTCAGATGGAGGTATTAGGGGAGTGAGTGGGAGATTCCACACAGGTCCCTTGATGGCAGTGGTAAGGTGCAAGAGGTGGGATGTGTGGGAGCCTCTAACCTGACAGGCACTTGAAGGAAAGGGTTCAAGTGGGCCCAGGGAAAGGGGAGTGTGTGGGGGAAGTACAGGTCAATTCAGTCCAGGTCTAAATTTGTGATCTTAAACCATCTTTCGGCCACCTCCTTTCTTAGGACTCATTCCCTCATTCTTTGACTGAGGAAGCTCAGGGCCATCAGTGAACTTAGGCAAGGTTACAGCGTACGCCTGGGGGAAGATCCATTTGCAAATAAGGACTTTTAACTTTAGGGCACCATGGGAGATTGCGGAGAATATTGTTAGGGCTCAGTGTGTTTTAGATGGAGATGAGGAAGAAGGATCAATAAGATGAGAGAACAACAGATATTGGGTGAGTAGAGGACAATGGAAAAGATCTATTTCCAGACTGAACTCTTGGGTAGTGGAGGAGCTTGGTGGAATGTGAGTGCTTAGGGAGGCGACATGAGCTGGCTTACAAATTCATGTATAATCAGCACCATGTGACATAATCAAGAGTCACTGAATGCTGACTAAGGGCTGTACTAGCTACTTTTCTTACTACAAAGTACCTGACAAAAGCAATTCAAGGGGGAAGAATTTCTTTTGACCCAGGGTCAGAGGAGATACAGTCCATCATGGCAGGGAGAGCACCTCGGCAGGAGCAGCAGGTGGCTGGTTTCATTTCCTCTGCAGTCGGGAAGCAGAGAGAGATTAATATTGGTGCTCGGCTCTCCCTTCTTTTATTCACTCCAAGGCCCCAACCCATGAGTTTATGTTACTTACATTCAGGGTAGGCTTAGTTAAACTTCTCTGAAACTACCCTCACAGACCCATCCCAAGGTGTGTTTCCTAGGTGATCACAAATCCAGTGAAGTTTATAATGATTAATCATCACAAATAACAAGAGCCATGGTCAGTGCTAAACATGCATTTGATTTAATTGACACAAAAGCCTTATGAAGAAAGCTACTGTTGCAAAGCTTTGAAATGAAGTCAAGGAGGTTGTGTGATATTCTCAGGGTATCCCAGCTGGTCAGTGACTCGATGTGACCTGATCCCAGGTAATCTACCTGCAGAACTTACATTCTTAATACTTTGGAGACACTTTTGCCCAGTGAACAAAGTTAGGCATGTTCAGTGTTGCCTGTATTTTGCAGTTGTCACTGGTTCCCTTAGAAGCATGCCTTTTAACTTGTCCCAACTTCTTAGTTCTGCTCTTTAGAACCTAGGGAAAAAAAAAACCCTGAACACCTAAGACGGCCCCCAAATTCGAATCCTATACAGGTCCAAAAGTGTATTTGCCACAATGAGTATACTGTAAACATCTGCCCAGCCCATATGTATGTAAGGCTATAACATGGGCTTGAATAGGATGGTCCAGTTGTTCTTTTCTTTTCTTTTTTTGAGACAGGGTCTCCCTTTAGTCCCAGCTAGCCTGGAGCTCACTATATAGACCCAGGCTAGCCTTGAACTCACAGAGATTCTCTGCCTCTGCCTCCTGAATGCTGGGATTAAAGGCGTGCACCACCACACCTAGCCTAAGATGGTTCTTAGCCACCATGTGTGTAGGTGCTGGGAATCAAACCTGGGTCCTCTGCTAGATCAGTCAGTACTCTTAACTGCTGAGCCAACTCTCCAGCCCCAGCCCAGCTGTTCTTTACTATTGTGATTCTGGTAGTAATGGCAAGTTGTCCAGAGTCCTTATTTTTCAAACATGCATTTAAAGATAATTAAGTGTTGGGGAGAAAGTGTGGTAGAAGAAGAGCTTAAATAAATTTAGGATCTGTATCAGTAAACAAGGACAAGAAGCGAGGGCTACATGGGAAGTTATTTTATTTTCCTTTAAAATATTGTATTTATCTTATATGTATGAGTGTTTTGTCTGCATTATGTAAGTGCATCACATACAATGCTAGAAGAGAACACTGGATCCCTGGCCCCAGTGTTAAAGACATTTGTGAATCACCACATGGTGCTGGGAATTGAATCTGGGTTCTCTGCAAGAGCAGCAAGTGCTCTTAGCTGCTGAGCCATCTCCCCAGCCCCCTTCTTTGCATTTCTATTTCTATGAAATTTCCCATAATAATTTTTAAATGACCAGCTCTGTTTGAAGGAGAGATCAGAATTTCTGCAATAATATTCCCTAGACGTAGAAGACCTCAAGACACCCAAGCCAGAAAAATAACCTCTACCACATGAAAGAGTAAGAAATGAGCCTGACACATGTCCACATTTACACATTTATTTGGGTTTAGCGACAACACAGATAAAATACTTTGATCATACACAAGTTCATATTTGGTAAGAACAGGTTACCACATGTTTGTATATTTATTTATTTATTTTTTTTCTGTCTTTAGTAATGGAGGGATGCTGGGAAAATGTTGACAGTATTCAGAAACACCATTTGGGAACAGGTTTTTGGCACACATAACTAATAAATACACAGTGTTTGCGTTTAGCACTTGAAAACAGAAGAGCTCGTGCAAGATGATATCTGGTTTGGGGATTCCTTGACTCTTTGCCTGGCTATGATATTTACACCTGTGCTTCCTTTTTCCTTGTTCTGAGGAGCAATACCTACTCCCAGGTCCCAGCAGAGTTAACGCCTGCAATGCTGGCAGTTGGTGACACTCCGCAATTGGTTTCTCTACTCTCAGAGATGAAGCAGTGTTCATCTTACATTTTGGGTGAAATCACACAATTCTTAAAGAGACTTTTTAAGGTAGAGATTAGCTGAGGGCATGTTTTCTATTAGTGCTGATGTCAAGGGCACACAGCTGGGAAGGGATGAGAGGGAGAAGAAGAAGAGAGGGAAAGGAGAGGAGAGATGACAGGAACAGATGCAAATATAGTTCTCATAATATCAAAGTTCAATAGAGCTACCACACAAAAGAAGACATACCAATAATACACTGTGCAAGCTTTTACAGCAACAGGTGTTGATTTGGAACACTGTACAATTCAGACATAAAGTGCACAACCCCAATCTGAGGTGACAAGACAGTACTATCAATGCAATAAAGGCAACACAATCTCACACACACACACACACACACACACACACGTGTGCATGATTGATTTTCTTTTCTTTCCTCACATCCATACCATTTAGAGATTTCAGATACACACATACTGAACTTTTTTCAAGTATTTTAAATAATAAATGCAATATTGCTGTATAAATGAAAGTGGCCGTGTCAATTTTGATTAAAGCTAAAACCAACATTTCTAAAATGAGAAAAGAACAATTATACATAAAGACCCCTGTTATTGGGAATTTGAACCAATATTCTAAACAATCTCCCTCCATGCTTCCTTCTTTGCTTCTTCTGTACTTTCTCATGGATACCAGAGCTACCTTAAAGAGTATTTCTTAAATTACTGGGCCTGATTAGGCTTGCATTCACCTCCTCTGGGTTATGGTGGAAAAACATTTCCATGTATAGGTCTGAGCAAGGCTCCTAGCAAATTTGAAGAAGGATCTGGAGAAGTGGTTAGAGGTTTAATTTACCAGTAAAAATTATTTTGCTGGAATTTCATATGCAGGCAAGTTCTCATCAAACTAAAAGCTAGCTTGTGCTGTCCCACAAGGGCCAAGCATCTTACCTATCAGGACACTGGGCCAGAAGGTTTGATAAATGAGTGTCTGTGCCTGTGAAATGAGACCTTTGACCCTGAGGGTCATGCCAATGAATAACTGTGCTTACTCTCTGCCACCAAATTCTAGAAATGACAGGCACGCTTGCCCATTAGAGAAGACCTGAAACAGGAGGCTATTCCTTCACACAGATCCGCAGGCAGGTTCCTTCTCACTGCTACAGGGATCCCATTTGCCTTCTAGACAGCAAGGGGTTGAACAAATAAGGTTTGGGGCAGGCTCCTGAAGAGTCCAGGTGGTTAAGCATGGGCCCTCTTTCTTGTGTGCCTGTAGTCTGAATAGTTGAAAGGTCATCCATACAGAATGGGAGAAGTTTTCAGATTTGTACCTGTCATCTGCATGAAAAGGCTGTAGTTCTTGTACCAGCATTTGGCTCTGTCACTTGTCACTCCAAGGAGATCACGGGAGCTGTGAATAGCTCATTTCTTTCCATCAGGTTTGAAGGGAATGAAACATGCTTTTTAAATATTATTTTGAATTTTTGTAATCTCTGCATATTCTGGTCTTGGTAGATTTTGATGGGGGGCAGATAAAAGAAGTTCTTAGGGTACCACTAACTCTACTAGCATGAGGAATTCATTTCAGAAAGGGAAAATAGCCAAATGGAGTATTAATTTGTCATTTGGGTTCCAGTAATAGTGAGTCTAGCAGGAGAGACTTTCGAGTGTGGGCTGGAGAGGGAATGGAAACACACAAAGGATTGTTTTCCCTGACAATAGCAACACAGCATTCGGGATGAGACCATTATTGTCGTACAGAGGTCTCATCTCCCATGGCTCTTTGCACTTAGGGGGTGTGCTGCGTCCATTCCCCTTAGCTAGGGCTAATTAGATTTTACTTTTATTTTTTTCTAATTCATCCAAATGATCTAACAAAGGAGTATGGTTTAAGAAGGTGCTTCAAGAACCAGAAACAGCCTTCTGTTCAAAACGGGCTGAATAGAGTAGACTGTTATGCTTTCCCGAATTTCATCTATGGTGATATTGGGTTTGCCATATTTAATGAGTGGGCACGCTAAGGGAAAACTAGTGGGGAACCTAAACGGGAAGAGAATCCGATTAATAATTTTTAGAAGTTGCAGTATTTTTTGTATGTTTGCTTTGAAATACTATCTTTAGAGATGTGATAAGTCAGAATATATACTGAGAAGAATCATCACACTTTAACACATATGTGATCATATGTGTTAAAATTGCCTTGCTGAGGTGTTTTATTGTACCTCCATTAAAAGAAAGAGAAAAAAAAAGAAGTCTGGCTTAGGTTTTATATCTGGCCCTGCAGTTTATTTAACCCATATAAAATAAAAATCTATATGTTACAAAATAGGATTTCTTTTAATATATATATATTTCCTTTTGTAAAATTATATGTATTTAAATACATTTGAAATGTTGCTATAGGTAAATTAGAAATTTTTTTCTAATACTATGAAAAAGGCAAGAGATTTTATTGTCAGCGCACATTTTATATTTACTTCATCCTTTTCATTGCACCCCAGAGAACCTTTTATGATTCAGGGGCTATTTGGCACTATTCAATTCTACAGCTCTGAAGTGAAAATAAAGTTTGATTTGCACACTCTATTAAAAGGGAAATATTTATAACATTTTAAAGCTTTTCCTTATTGATTAGAACACAGCTTTTTGTCACTAATTATTAGAGAGGTATTCTAAACTTAAGAAAGGATTTTTAAAAGGAATGATTTTTTTTTTTATCTTTAAACTGTTCTCTACTTTGACACCACAATGTAGAAATCGATTTACTTTGGAACAAACTACAAATACATTTACACGGTTTGTGACAACTTCATTGTCTACCTAGAGAACTGAAACAGCTTGATGAGCTAGGTGATTATAAGTCTTGTCCAAGGCGTTCTATTTCTTCTATCAGGAAGTCAATGTCTTGGTGAGTTGCTGCAGGGTTTGAGATGACCATGCGGAAGAAATTGACTTTGTCTCCCAGGGGCTGGTAGCTGACCATAGTGGTACCCTGCTCCATCATTCTGGCTTTAATCACTGGCGCCACCTGTAGGAGAGACCACATTAGTGCAGTGATTTTTCTCTTCCCGTGCTACTTTAGGTGAAGCACCTAACAGCAAGCAATTGTTTTAGTTTTTAACTAAACAGGCCATGTATGTTTTCTCCTGAAGGAACTACCTCCGTTTTCATGGGATCGGAGAATAAGAGCAGCTCAAAACATTCAAGATCCTCTCCTCGGGGTGATAGGAGTGTCACATAGTAGCTACTGAGTATTCCCTTCCTTGACTGTGTAGTGTTTGGGGAGAACTGGAAGAAGCTGGTACTGGTCCCAAAGTGACATGATTTAGTGGTACTAATTAGGGAGAGTTTTCACCCCAGAAAACGTAAACTCACCGAAAAGAAGACATTGTTCAGAGAGTTATTATTGCTAAGTCTCAGTGCCAAGTAACGTATAAATGTAACAGACTTCCGAGGGGCTGGGGGGATGGCTCAGCGTGTAACCTGAGTACAATCCCCTAACAGCCAGGGGGAAGAGCTAGATGTGGCTGCACCTGCCTGCAAGCCCAGTGCTGGGGGGTGGGGACAGGAGGTTCCTGGAAACTTGCTGGACAGGCAGCGTACTGAAAGAAAAGGCAAGCTTCCGGTTCAGAAGAGAACATGTCTCAAGTGAATAGAGCAGAGAGCAAGAGACGGGGATGCCCAAGGCCTCCTCACCCCTCTGTATGAGGCCCTGCACACTCCCTCACACCGACACACTAAAGACAATAACCTGCTTCTGACAACTTTCTTGAGATCCTAAACTTTTCTAGTTTCTTTTTATTCTTGTTTTTGCATAGCTTTCATTTATAAGTATTTTTTAATACATTTAAGATATTCTTTAAAAATAGAAAGAATCATCTCTGAATAAAAAGCTGAACTCACTAGACTTCCACATTCAGGTGAATAGCTCAGACAAGATTTCACAGTATCTATGCAAGACCATTCACTGCAGCTTTAGGAGTTCTCTGTGGTATACAAAATAAAATTTCGGCTTTCCGTCTTGGCAAAAGGTCTTTTATCATCCATTTCCAAAGATTCCTTCTCAAATGCTCATCAAAATGAATCTTTATCTAACAAGAGCAATTTATTAAATATCCCTCGAGCAGACCATCTGTACCCTCATCAAGTTATGCTTGTCATCAGCCTTACGATGGCATACTCTTCCAGTTCACATCCTGCACACACTGCAGCATCTTCCCACGGTCCCAAGTGCTGTGAAGCCTTTCCTTCCCACTAGCATCCTTCCTCTAATTTTTAATGACATGGTCCTTACACATTGATTCCGACAACATCCATATTTCCTATTGGTTTTGGGTTTTTTGGTCTTTTCAAAACAGGGTCTCCCTGTAGCTCTGGCTGTCCTGGAACTCACTCTGTAGACCAGGCTGGCCTTGAACTCACAGAGATCCGCCTGTCTCTGCCTCCCGAGTTCTGGGATTAAAGGCGTGTGCCACCACACCCAGCTATTTAGTTGTGTTTATAAATAGAACATCTAGTCTTTGAAGTTTATTACAGAGAAGTCATGGACGCTTTAGACATATGTGAGATGTACACGGTCAGAAATTCAGTTGAAAATGGGGACTATCTCTTACATCACAGATAGATTCATCTTAAATGAAGGATAGATTAAAATGGAATGCAATTATGAACATGTGACCTTTGGATAGCAACCCTTAAGTAATCATGACTTTACAATGAAGTAGGATCCTCACAAAGTCAATGCAAAGCTACTGTGAGGTCCAGCCTTTATTGGTTATAAAAGATAAAGCCAGCTGACAGACTTCGCCTTCAAGTTTCCTCATCTGAAAATAACTGAGGGTGATGATTCTAGTACTGAAAATTTCTGACTCTAGATCAATGAGTTCTTGAGACTGTTTCCTGTCCTTTCTTGCTCCATGGGGAGATTGGCTTATCATTTTTAAATTTTTGCTTAAAAGATTAAGGACATATGCAGAGCACTGAACTTGTCCCAGGAGATAAATATAAAAGCATTAAAATCTTGGGGCTAGAGAGATGGCTCAGTGGTTAAGAGCACTGGCTGCCCTTGCAGACCACTGGGGTTCGAATCCTAACACCCACGTGGCAGTTTACAACTAGTCTGTAACTCCAGTTCTATGGGATCTGACAGCCTCTTCTGGCCCCTGTGGGTATTGCACATGGTGGACTTATGCATGCAGGCAAAACCTCATACACATAAAAATAAATAAATAAATAAATAAAATATTAAAAAATAAAAAAGCAAATAAATAAATAAAAACTTAGGTTAAAAACTAAGTCTGCGATTAATTTCTAAAAAATAGATCTAATAGAATAGTATATTCTAAGCACATTAACTTTAGTACCTTGTGCTATGAGGCACATCAATATATTCCCAGAAAAAAAAAAAAAAAAAAACTCCCAAAGTAGAAAAAGGAATTCCAAACCCACATGATTACAGAAACTTATTTTTAAAATTCACATAAGTATTCTTTGAGGATTTTTGCTTTTTAATTAAAAATTTTTTTGAGACAAGGTCTTATTCTGTACCTCAGGCAAATTTGGAACATACCATGTACCCTAAGATGGCTGTTAGACTGTGGTAGACCATTGGGAAGCCGAGATTACAGGCATATGCCACCATACTAAGTGCTCACCTTTCGTTTTAATAAACACTGATAAAGCTTTATTCAAGCTACTGGAAGTTGAGTTTCATTTCACTTTCATGGGCAGCCCAAGCCAACCAACATAAGAATAACACTGATTGGAGATAGTCATCTCATTTCTAATTCTTCAGATGAATACAAATCAGAGACAAAAGACTAATGATGGCAGTCACATCTCAGGTAGATTTTGTCATAGAGTGAGAGTCCACCCCGCGCCCCCTCCCCTAGTTCCTGAACCAAGCTGAGCTGGTAGGAATCACAGCTGTCCACATACACAGGACTTTTGACTGTGTCCACACATGCTGATGAAGTAAGGTTAGATGGAACATGGAGCATGTACTTCATACACACTCACTAATTACAAATTAAAAAGGGAAGTGAGACTCTGAATATTCTGGTAAATATATCTGTTTTCATTTGTAGATTGTTGAGAACCAGTTCATAAGTTTTGTGAATAAAGAAAGCCAATTGGGAAAGAGGATCTCTGTGCTGAAGAAGTCACTAAATATCTAGTCAGTAAAAAAAAATCTTTGGGGCTGCCTTAAGAGTGTCAGAGTATAGCCAGGTGTGGTGGCGCACGCCTTTATTAGACAAGGCAACAGCCTTTACATCAAACTAGCACATGGGAGGCAGAGGCAGGCCTGGTCTAACTAGTGAGTCAAATCAGACATGAGGCGAGCAGGCCTGGTCTACATAGTGAGCTCCAGGCCAGCTGGGACTAAAGGGAGACCCTGTCTCAAAAAAAAAAAAAAAAAAAGAGTGTCAGAGTATTGTCCCTTTCTCTCATGCCATTAGCTTTTTATTCCTTTAGAAGAAAACAATAGCCAACAGGGATGTGGTGGTGCATGCCTTTAATCCCAGCACTTGGGAGTCAGTGGCAGGTGGATCTCTGTGAGTTCAAGGCCAGCCTGGTCTACAGAGTGAGTTCCAGGCCAGCCAAGGCTACAAAGGAGACCCTGTTTCAAAAAATAGACAAACAAACAAAAAGAAAACAATAAGAAATAAAAACAATAGCCAGGAGGTCTCTCCATAATTCAATCTATAGTGTTTCTTTCTAAGGTGGTCGATATTCATGAAATAACCTTACAGCTAGCATAGAAATATTTTTCCTATAAATGATACAAAGTTTTCTGTTTTTAAATCTTAGAAACCTATAAAAATTTTACAAATGGGGAATAATAGCCATTACTGAGATGTTCTAAATGTTAAAATCTCGCCATTAAATTCCTCATATGTTCAATAGCAGAATTTTTTTTTTTTTTTTTTTTGTTTTTCGAGACAGGGTCTCCCTCTAGCCCCAGTGTCCTGGAACTACTTTTGTAGACCAGGCTGGCCTTGAACTCACAAAAGATCCGCCTGCCTCTGCCTCCCAAGTGCTAGGATTAAAGCGTGCGCCACCACGCCCAGCTCAATAGCAGACTTTTAAAAAGTCACTCTGAGGCCAAACTCCTTCTTTACTAATTTGCTCAAAATCCATTTGTTGACCTCTTGAAAGTCATCAATTAGTGAAGGATGATGAAAACAGATGGAAGAGAAGCAGATAGTGATCAAGAATAATTAGAGGAGGGCTGAAGAGATGGCTCGGTTAAGAGCACTGGCTGTTCTTGCAGAGGACCTGGGTTTGATTTTCAGCACATATAGGGGGCTAACAACCATCTGTAATTCCAGTTCTGGGGATCTCTTGCCTTCTTATGACTTCATTGCATGACATGGGTGTACTTACTCATAGCAGGCACAAAAAAAAAAAAAAAAAGAAAACAAAATAAAAACAACAAAAAGAATAATTAGAGGAGGAACTGGGAATGTGGCTCAGTGGTAGAAGAGCTCGGGCTCTTCTTTTTTTTTTTAAAAAAAAAAAAAAAAAAAAAAAACAACAACAACAACAACAATAACAATAAAACAGACAACAAAACACCACAAACCCAAAACAAACCAAACGAGTAAGCAAAAAAACTCAGGATGATGATGAAGACTAAAGAAAGGAACCCGAAGCACAAGAGGTAATTGATAGAACAGCCTGCCTGGGCAGCAGGAAGTGCAGCCTGTCCCAGATTCTCATCTTTACCTCCTCATGAAACGTGATTGCTTGTATTAGTAATAACCATTTCTGTTGTCTAGATATTTGTCCCCAGGCCAGCACACTCTTAGGAAAGGCTCATGATCCACCATTAGGTTTGCTAAATGCTCTCCTTCTTCCTTGTGCAGAGAGTATGTGAGAAGTGCTTGCTATAGATCATTTCCCTTAAATTTCTAGGTTGCAATCCTTACTTCAGTCTAATGGTACTTGCTATAGATTGAATGTCTGTGTTCCTTCAGATTCCTAGGTTGCAATCCTAACTTTTAATGATGTTAGAAGATGGGGTCTTTGGGAGGCTCTGCTTCCATGCACGGTATTAGTGCTTTATAAATGAGACCCCCCCACCGCCACATTGCCCTATTTCTGCCATATGGAGATATTGTGAAAAAGCCATTCATGCATGGACAAGAAGATGAGCCCTCAGCAGATATGGAATCTGCTGGCTTCTTGATCTCAGATTTTCCAGCCTCCAGAACTTGTTGCCTACAAGCCACCTGACCTGAGGTAGTTCATTATACTGCAACCCCAAAGACTCGTAGTAATATAGCTTAACAAATGACTTGAGTGGCCCTTGGATGCTGCAAGAAGGACAATGAGAAGTTCTTGACCTTGTTTGAACAGAATTAAGTTTCAGCCCCTCCCCACAGGCACACACATATGCACATTCACCTGCATGTCCATGTACACACACAAGTGAACATGCACCTGCATACACAAATAAAAAGTAAAATTGAAAAGATATAGCTAATCTAAATTTCTTTCTGTTGAAGAGAGTGATCCTTGGTTGCTGAAGGGCAGATGTTAATATTTATAAGTTTTCCTGAGGGATTTTGGTCTATAAGAATCCCATTCTTCCCTTTACATAGAAAGGAATAAAGTGTTTTGGAAAGTCAGTGAGGTAAAGCCAGCCAGATCCTCAGCACTGGGGAATAGTGTCTGCCTGTCCCAGCTGTGTCCCCAGCCTCCTCTAGTCACTGAAGAAATGCCTAGGCCAGTCAGCCCTCTGAAGTTCAAACATATGCTCATGCCTGGCTTCTCACTCCTCCAGCGCTATGAGAGATAGGTTCAGAATTCCTCTCCCTTTGGTGAGCATCATAAAGCGCATTTTACTCATGTGTAAATTGGGAGTAGGTGGGGATTAAAGGTAAAAAGTTCCTTATTGACCAGAGGAGACTTTAAAGCTCATGCCTTTAGGCTCTAGAGACTGACTTTCTGTATCATTTGAGGAAACTGATGTTTTCTCCCTGTTCTTCAGTAAGATGGGGCAGCGACAGTGCTTGCTGCTACCAACTCACAATAAGGTGCTATGTGACGAATGTCAAGCCTGGGACACAATACACACTCAGTCATAGCTGTTGCTGTTATTGCTCTTTGCTCCTTTATCTCCCAGGAATCAGATAGCTTTAAGGACTCCTGGGGCAGCCTTGACCTTGGATTTCAAGAGGGTCAGCAGCTGCTTTGGGCTCATCCAGTCTGGTACCCACACTCTCTTTTGTACTTGTAACTGAGTACCAGTTTTGTTTAAAAAATCAGTTACCTCTGACAAGTGTTCTGGGTGCTTTCTGAATGTTAGTAAAGATTATCACCCAATTAATTATTTTAAAACATTATAATATCTTTCAAGAAATAAGGAAACGGAATGGTGAAGAGTCTAGAAATATTGGCTTTATGCATGTTGGCTCTGTTGGAGTCTAAAGAAGGGGTGAGCCAGGTACCAAGGAGGTAACTCTCATGATGTGTGTATGTTGTAACCAGGACATAGCAAAGGGGCTCCGAGCACTTACCTTTGAGAGGCGGCTTGTTCTCTCTTCATTGTCTTCTAGAGTGCGCAAACTGGGAGGTACATACCAGAAGCAAACATTTGTGTGCTGAGGCTACAAAGAGGATACAGAGTAAGATTCGTACTCAGTCCAAACTTCCCAGGACGCTTCAAATGTATTCATTCTTTAGGTTCAGAATAGATCTCCTGTTTTTAAATAAGCAATTGCCTTCGTGGTGCTTTACTTTCACATTCTACAGAGTGATTTGTCAGCTGTGATCTTTAGCCCAGCTCAGGAGAGCTACCCACCATCCACTGCTTCCCCTTTTGTGACCGTCCTGCTTGGATGGACATCAGAAGAATAGCAGGAACAAGGATGGGAATTGACTAAAACGTGTAGGGATTGTTGAAATCTGTGTACATACCTTCCCATCAAACACCATTTCATATCCCTCTCGGTTTTTTATGATATTGTATAGATATTCTGCCAGCTCCAAACACTTATCAATATGTGCTTCAAACCCAGTAGTTCCCTAAGGAAGAAAAGAAGGAAGCTCGTTAGGCAGGGTGAAGATGTGGGAAGCTCTCAAGTGGAAATGGGGGGGGGGTGATGTGAGTGGTCTGGAGAACAGTGGTCATTCGGCCCTTCTGACTCTGCCGCAGGAAGCTGTTCCCAGAGGCTTTCCTGGTGATTAGCCTCTTTTAATGCTCTCCCCCTCAGGTGCATTTGTTCCTTTTCATGACTGGTCCTCACAGCTGACTCCCTTTGTTTCAGAGCCTTCAGTCCCCAGGCAATTATTTTGATTTACTCAAGGGGAAAATTTGCCTCTGCAGCTCATAGATGCAATCATGGAAGTCATTAATAACAGAAGGGCTGGGCTAGTCTGTCCCTGAAGATAAGAGGCCTTATTAGGGACACTGCCCTGCCCACTTGGCCCCTATGCATGGTATAAATTCTCCACTCCAGGCCCCACATGTGCTCCCTAAGAACAAACAAGCCTTTGCTAAATATCAGTTGTTCTAACAAATGAATCTCGGGGAGCCCGTTCCTCCGCCCAGCTCTTTGGCGTCCTCCTTTGCTGTGATGATGGAATGGGGGTCTATGCGACTGAGGTATTTTACTTCGCAGCTCTGGAAACACTGGCCCTGGAGCCCCTGCGAACTTGCTCCTGGAATGTCTTCTCAGCTCTGCTACTACTTAAAATCCTACTCTCTCTGCCCTATCTGTGTGAGCTTTCTTGGTTCTCAAACTAGGAACAAGCTCTTCATTCTTTAGATCCTCACAGCGTGAAGTTCTTTAGGTACTTGTACATTTCTCTTATCCTCCCTGGAAAATGGCGGCCTCCTGTTGCACACCACTCAGTACCAGGTGGCGGCAAATATTCAGTGTCTACTTATTGAAATTAATCAATGTTTTACAGAGAAAGTAAATGTTCTGCCACTTAGCAAAGGACCCCGATATCAATTTCCCTTTAATGATTTTTCTTCTTTCTTACTTCCTCCTCAAATACCTGTCAAGCCTTTAATCACAATTCTTTCTTTTGTTTTCGGGGGGGGGTATTTTGAGACAGGGTCTCCTTTAGTCCCAGTGGCCTGGACGCTCACTCTGTTAGATCCAGGCCTGGCCTTGAAAACTCACCAGAGAGCTGCTATTTGCCGGCCTCTGCCTCCCAGTGCTATTTATTAAAGGCGTGACCACCAAAGCCCAGCTAAATCACACTTGCAAACCAGAGAGGTAAATCTTTTTTTTTCTTTTTATTTGAGACAGGGTCTCCTTTAACCCATGGCTGGACGCACTATGTCGGACTAGGCTGCAGGCCCTGAACTCACAGAGATCTATTTGGCCTTCCTTTGCCTCCTGAGTACTGGGAATTATCAAAAGGGTGTAGTCGCATAACCATAGGCAACCCGACAGATACTGAAGTAATTATAAAGAAAACATAACCACAGCCGGACGTGGTGCGTGCATCGCCTTTAATCTAGCACTTGGGCGGGCAGAGGCAGGTGGATCTTTGTGAGTTCAAGAACCAGCCTGGTCTACAGAGTGAGTTGCCAGGACAGCTTGGGGCTACAGGGAGGACCCTGTCTCAAAAAGACCAAAAAAAAAAAAAAAAATTAAAAAAAAAAAAGAAACATAACCACAGCATGTACAGAGATATTGATAGTTTTCAATATTGATAGTTTCATAATAAGTATCCTTATAGGCCTAAAAAGGGGAGGATAATTTTAAGGTTATTTATTTGTTAATTAATATTAATTAATTAATTAATATCTACAGCTAAGTTTTATCTGCCGAGCAAATCTTCAAGCCCCAAGATCCTTTAATAAAGTGCAGACAAAATGAAAGCCTTACTCGGTAAGAATAGGCTTTTGTACTTCATCATCACGTAGCATATTTATGGTACTTTACATCTAAAGGCTCATTATTGCAATAAATTTTTAATAATCATATACTAGCAGAGATGGCTATCATTGCATTTGACTACTTTGGACACTGACAGATACAATTGAAGAATGGTAGTTTATAGTTGGACTGTGATTCATTTTGTGGTTTATCCTGCTAAAGGAGAAGACCTGGGTGAACTTGGAGGTCGCATTGATTAGGCATATCTAATAACAGGATTACTGAATTGACACTCTGTTTTAGTTCTTCTTCTTCATTATCTTTTTTGTAGATCCTGTCCTAATTCCTATAGGAATGTAAGACAGGTCACCATACGCTCAGATGGCGAAGGCAAAAGGATTGCTGTGAGTTTGAGATCAGCCTGGGCTTCAGAGTAGTGTCTTGTCACAAAAAAATAATAAAATAAAATCATCACAGTCCAGCATTCTGTGTGCAGTGAGAGGATGCTTTGAGACTGACGTGGTTGTGGATGAGATAATTATCCTCACCTGTGGTCTAGGTCGCTAGGACTGAGCTTATTACTTTAATAACCATTATCAATTCATCATGCAAAAACTGAAGCTTTCAGTTGAAAACAAATGGGAAATTTTGCCATTTAGATGTCCAAATATTTGAAGGTCTATTCGAGTAATCAAAAAGATATGTGTTTTTTGAGTAAAGGCAGCTTTTGTGATTTGTTTCTTTTCTACTCCTCTCTGACATATTTTATTTTAGCATTTGATTATATGTTTTTTTCGAGACAGGGTCTCCCTGTAGCCCCAGATGACCTGCAACTCACTACGTTGACCAGGCTGGCCTCAATTTTACATAAGTCCACCTGCCTCTGCCTCCTGAGTGCTGGGATTAAAGGAGTGTGTCACCACGCCTGCCTCTATTTCAGCATTTGAGAAAGCTGTCTCCACTTTTATTTCAGGGATTTCCAAGCTCCCCGCTGTGCAAGTCACACCTGATTGCCACCAAATTATTTTTCTAAGAACCAAGGGCTGTTCAAAGCAGGAGTGGAGGCGTCAGAAACTGCTAGACTGGGAATGAAAGGATTCTGTAAATAGAGCTAACAATTCACATCTTAATGACTACGCAGCTGGAGGAGAAAGGTGGCTGAAGGGCAAGGCAGCTCTCACACTGCTTGGAGAGCAATCTTTCTTAACTTACTGTCTGGTACTGATAACTAATGTTTTGTAATTCCCACCCATCATTTTAGAGCATATTGGGAGTACCCCAACAATATATATCCTTGGTTGTTTTTCTCATCAAATAAAAGTGTTGTGGCCAGCATAACAAGTCTCATGTTGGGTAATGGGGGTCCACCTATAGGTCTGCGGCAGATTCTCAGACTTTGTTTTGGGCTTTGTGAGATAGGGTCTTGCTGGCTGGCCTCAGACTTGCTATACCGACCAGGGTGGCCTTGAAATTGCAATGATCCTTCTGCCTCTTCCTCCCAAGCATTGGGATTATAATTGTATGCTACCACATCCAGCTAGGTTCTCAACTTTCCAAAGAGGAAGGGAGTCCCTGTCAAGGTCAACAGCTTGGGAGCCAACTACATCATCCTTATTAGGCTTCCCAGAAGCACCTCAGTTCATGCAGCTATGAGTCTTGGCAACCCTTGGAGAAAATTCAGCTGGGGTAAATACTTTAGGGAGCCTGCCTAAAGAACATGCTGTTCCTAGAAACCATTTGAGAGGTACTTGCACTTAAGCAAGCCCGTCTTTACATTTAAGCTGCTTCTTTTGTCTAGAAGAGATTTAAAAAAGTGTCTAAAAATCCTTTCTATTTTCTTGTTGGCTACCCCACCCTCATCTGAGCAATGGAAAAAATTGTTAGACCTATAGTTGCGCAAACCCCAGATAAAAGACAGGCGTATGAGGCTTAAGGTCACTCTGGGAACATATTTACTTCAGGAATTGCCAGGACTGACTCCCTGTTGGCACATGGTGGGGCGCCAATGAGATGGCAACTGAGGGCCCTTTATAGCTACTGGGCAGGACCTCAGGTAAAGGGGAAGAGGTCATAAGATTGACAGCCTCTGGAGGAAGTAGATGGCTGTGTGTCCCTTGGGATTCTGGGAAACCCAGACCTAACATTAATGAACAACCGTTTGTGGTGTTTATTGATGCGGACACAGTTCCTACCTCTTTACAAAGACTGGAGGAAGACTTCCTGGAAGGAAGGACCCGTGCTGACAGGTTACCTCTGCCTGTCACCTGTCCACTGAGCCTGCCTCATTGTGTAGCAAGGACAAACCTAGATTCAAATGGGTGGGTCCTGGGCTGTGGGGATAGCACAGTGGTGAAAGGCTGAGGATGAGAACCAAAAGGATCAAATGGGTGGGTCCTCACCAATCAACACAGGCCCTCAGGGCAGACAGGCTTCCCCTTTAGTTCCCCACTCTCTTGTTTTCTTTTGTCTTGTTTCCCTGGGGTAGGGATTTTGCAGTTGGGTTTCTATCACATGTGTAGGTAGCTCTGGTCATTGTATGGAGATAAACACCACATTTGTGTATTGGTGGAAACCTGTAAGTTGGAAATCTAGTCAAAATTTAAAACCAGGAAGCCATAAAGCAAAAACAAAAACAAAAAAGATATGAAAGTTTGGACTTGGAAGGAAAGGAGGGAAAAGAGAGGGTAGAGTGACCAGATCGAATTATATACATGTGTGAAATTATCAAAGAATAAATTAAGAAAAAATACATCCTGACCTTTCTAGCCTCCTTACACCTAACATAAAGAGGTGCTTTTAGAAGGCTTTAATAAGACCCAGTCTATACTGCACACAATCAACTACAAAATTACTTTGCTGACAGAGAAAGTATGACCTACAGGTAAATTCTGAGGTAAAACAGAACCCCACACAAAAGCTAAGTACTTCTGAAGTTTTAAAAAGAGTTTTATCATTAGACATTATCCCTTGTGATGTCCAAAATAAATGATCATAGTAGGTTGTTTTTCATTTTCTATTTCATTCTATAAACATTAATCTACCCAGGCGACCAATCTCTGGTTAAAAACCGAGGGAGATATGGGGGCATGAAATAAACCAGATAATGATGTGGATGACAACAAGAAGCACCTCTTTTTTTTTTTTTTTTGGTCTTTTTGAGATAGGGTCTCCCTGAAGCTCTGGCTGTCCTGGAACTCACTCTGTAGACCAGGCTGGCCTCTAACTCACAGAGATCCACGTGCCTCTGCCTCCCAAGTGCTAGGATTAAAGGCGTGCGCTACCACGCCCGGCATTTATTTATTTCTGTATGTGTATCAATGTACTGTCTGCATGCAAGTTTGTGTACCCGTGTTGTGCAATGCCGTGGAGGTCAGAAGAGGGTGTCAGATTCCCCTGGAACTGGAGTTCTCCTGGAATTGGAGTTTCGGACGGTTCTCGGCTACCATGTGGGTGCTGGGGATTGAACCCGGGTCCTCTGTAAGAGCAGTCGGCGCTCTTAACCGCTAGGCCATCTCTCCAGCCCCAAGAAGCACCTCTTAAAAAAATCAAGGTATCCTGTGAGATGTGGAAAATGGTTTTGTTTTGGTTGAACAAGACTTAGAAGAAACTGGGGTTGAGTGAAGACAAAGGATGGATTAAATTACTTTCTTGCTTATGGAGAATGCAGTTATATGGATACAGTATTAAAGAAGCTTTCTTGAGTGAGTTTTCCTGATTTAAACCATTACCAGAGAGACTTGTGTTAGTTGCCAATCAGCTGGCCTGAGCTCACCTTTGCTCTCCACATTAGCCATAATTTAAAAACATCGACATGGCGTCCACACTGCAAGGCCTTGTCTCCCGTGTCGTAGGACAGGTCGTAGTGTTTATCTTGCTGAAAGAGGTAGGAAGCATGCATCTGGTTGCAGCTCTGCATCAGTCCCTAAAAGAGAAAAGAAACAATTCAGGGCACTTTACCCACTTTTGGTTAGCTTTACATGATGGTGGTAATTGTTAAGAAATAAAAGGTAGTGGCTGGAGAGATAGCTCAGTGGTTAAGAGCACTGGCTGTTCTTCCAGAGGACCTGGCAGCTTCAGTTCCCAGCACTCACACAGTGGCTAACAATGGTCCATAACTTCAGTTCCAGAGGATCTGATACTCTCTTCTGGTGTCTACAGACATTGCATGCATGGGTACACTTATTTGCACGGAGGCAAAACACTAATACATATCAAAAATAAAAATAAATAAATCAAAAGAAGGAATAGAAAGAAAGAAGAGGAGGAGGAAGAAGATTAAGACATGATTAACTATGGTTCTTTGAGTGTTTCCAGACCTCTGTAGTTGTTAAAGGTTGAGCTCTTCAGTAGAACATTATTATTTTTATAGACTGAAATATAAAAATCCAAAGGCACTGAAATTCTGAGGTAAACTTAAGAGACCAGTCCTTCTTATATCATCTTCCTCTCAGAGGGGGTCAGGGTTTGAGACTCCATTTCCACATTCAGTTGCTTATGGAAATTGAAAAAGAAAGTTTCCTATTAGTGAGCATGACTTTTCCCAAGCACCTAATAAGGAAAAAGAGATTGAAGTGTTCCAAAGAATGGCAGGTGACTCATGCTTCTGACTACAGTAGCCTGCTGGTTTCCCTGCCGTGATTCAACCTCTGGATGCTTTTGACTCTTTTGCCATCTACTGTGTGATTGGGATTCTTATAAAAGCTCTGGCATTTGGTTTTCCTTCTCTTGTGACTCATGACAAGAGAAGAAAAGCAAGACTGAAACGTGATCACTGAGCCAAAGACGTGAGAACCTTAAAAAATATCCAAACTAAAACACAGTGCGACGCCACTAAAAGTTTGATCAAGTTTTGCAAGGCAGAGTCATTGGTAGACAATAGAATTGACTCTACTTTGTAGCTTGAGTTTTTTTTTATTTTAATTTTTTTCTTAAGTTTTATATTACACAGAATGCATAGTTATCTTTAAGAATAACAAAAATAAATGTTCCTATTAGACCAAAAGAAAGATACTGAATTTGAAAAGAAAAGTCACTTAGAGGTCAAGATGTGGCTACAGCAGGGTGTCTGTTTTATTTTATAGTTGGCTAATTGTAAGCTTTCTCAAATAGATGTCATCAATACTAAAGGAACAAACTTCAGAGGATATGGAGTGGTGGATGGATCAGACCAGCTCTTACTGGGATGGGAAGAGTAGCTTGCAGTCCATGACCTTCATGATGCTGGACAGAGAAGGCTCACTATGTCCAAAAACTGACAAAGAAAAGTGACTTAGGTTTCACATATAAGGTTTTGGTGAGATGATATCCTGGTTATGAGCAATTAAAAGGATATAGGACATAATTTTCCAAACTAGTATAAAATCATAAATGGTTGCTATACAAAATGTACTTGACAGAAGAAAATGTAGATCATGAATTGACATACCATCCAAACATCTGTGTCTATACCAAAGTAACCTACCATAACAATTAGTACTGTTTAAATACCCATATATCTAATTGTGTGTGCTTCATTAGTAGGATCGAAAGGCTATATATTATACTGTTTAAATACCTAAATATCTAATTGCATGTGCTTCATTAGTAGGATCGAAAGGTTAAGCCTGGACAAGCTGGCAGCCCATGAAAGAAAACAGCCAGAACTGACTAGAGACCAAGACATCAGCTCCAGAGAAAGTAGAGTGTTTTGCTTCTCATCCACCTGTGCCCCTTTTCTAAGCCTAGGGAACAATCTGCGGAAGAGGGGGCGTGGTAGAATGTAAGGGCTTCGATTGGGGTTAATGGTGAAACTACAACAATATAGACTGGACACTCATTTGATCAACTTGATTGAACATACAAGCCCCCCTTTCAGGATGGTGGACCCATGAGCTGTTGTGTGTTTGGGCACAACTGCCTTTGTCAAATTGGTTTACCTGAAGGATGATTGTACTCAAAAAAAAAAAAAAAAATTGTTAAAAAAAAATGAAAAACACACAAAACAAAAAAAAGAAGAGAAAGATTGCAGAAAACTTACGGCCGAATGCACGATCTGCGATGGGAGGGGGTGGGGTGGGGGGGGGGGGAAGGGAAGAGGCTATCTGCCTGAACTGAATTGATAATGCTGGAGAAATACACAAAGCATCAATAAAATAAATTAAAAAAAATAAAAAATAACAAAAAAAATGTAAATTTCAGGTTCAAATAAACTTAAGGAAGTACATGTATAAATATCTTTGATTTAGATATTATAGTATATATTAGGATATTCCAAACTTCAATTCTCCCTTGAAATGCTGGGATTTGTTTTAAACTTTAATCCAATATATTGCAACTGTCTTAAAACTGAAGATTTTCCACCATAGATGACTTATTGCCATTTTAGGGGATGCCTTTATTCAACAACCTCCAAAATATGTAATCAGAGCATCATGTTCTCTTGGATTTGAGAGAGAGAGAGCTTAGAGTTACTTTAATCTGTTTATTTCATTTATTTTTAATTATGTGTGTCTGGAGAAGGGGAATGTTTGTGTAAGTGCAATTGTTCACAGAAGCAGAAGACAGCATCAGATGCACTGGAGCTGGAGTAACAGGTGGTTGTAAGTCACCAGACGTGGGTGCTGGGAATGGAACCCTGGTCCTCTGAAAGAGCAGTATGGACTCTTAACTGATGAGCCATCTCTCCATATCCAGTTAAATTTATTTCTGATCAATAAAGGAATTCTTTCTGTCTCCTTACTAATAAGGGGTTGTCTCTATTCAATCAGTTCTCCTGATGACTAATTCCAATTACTGGATAGCTTATATTTTTCAAAAGTATTTCTTTAATAGACACCAAGTCAGACCTTTTAAAGCCTACTGTGTGTTCAGATTTTGCTACCAAATCTGGACCACTCAGTGTTACGTAGTTCCCTTCCTGAAGCCCTTAAAAAGACAGCAAAGCTAACCAACCAACCAACCAACCAACCAACCAACCAACCAGCCAACCAACCAAATACCCAACCAAACAAACAGGAAAAATACCCAATGAATCTCTTAAAGTTTCAAGATTCCTTTAAATGTGAATAAAAGCTGTTTTCTTCCTGTCGGCCCTTTATGTTTCTTTTCTTTTTTTCTGCCTAGGTTAAAAAGTCCTAGTTCTTTCAGTCATCCTTACATATTTACCAAGTATTCCTTACTACTAGAAGTCTCACTTGATATTGATGGGTTCCAACATATATGACTTGGTGTCATGTGATGCTAAACACTGCAGGTGTGGTTTAACCAGTCTCTCTCTTTCTTGACTTCCTGTGCTCATTTTGAGATGTGACCCTCGGCTTGCTGCTCCAGCCCCGGCCACCATGTCTCCCACCACAATGGACTCTGATTCCCTGGAACTGTCAATCGTAAGCTCAAATAAACTCTTTCTTTATAAGTTCCCTTGGTCATGGTGGTTTATCACAGCAACAGAAAAGTGACTAATACACTTTATTAATTCTAATATGATAATATTTCATTGGGAAAATTGAAGAAAGATCTTTATTTAGTTCAGTTCTTGCTTTTTGTTGTGTTTTGTTGGTGAGTTTTTCATTTGTTTTGTTTTGTGTTTTGTTGGTGAGTTTCTCATTTGTTTTGTTTTTTGAGATAGGGTTTCTGTAGCACAGGCTGGGCTTGAACAACAACAATCTCCTGCCTCATCCTCTTCAGAGCTAGGATTACAAGTGTAAGCCATCACATCTGGCTCTTTATTTAGTTCTCATCAACAAACTTAATGTAGGGGTGAGGAGATTTGACCCTGTTCTGGTGTCTTGAAGGAGCAATGTAGAGCTACTGGCCAGCATGAGACTCAACCTCAGATCTTGCTTATCTAAGCCTCTCAGATGAAAGTGGTCACTGCTCATTCTCTTCTTTGCTGGCTAATACATATGTAGATGGCATAAACTTACATTCTGAATATGACACATTTTAAATGGAGTTATGAGATATATGATATATACATACATATCCACCTATGTGTCTAAATTCTAACACTAATTTAATTCTATACCATGTATCTATTTCCCATGATAACAACTTAATATTTTGCTTATGGTTAATAACTACCCCATGGGCTGGAGAGATGGCTCAGTAGTTAGTTAAGAGCACTGGGTGCTGTTGCAGAGGACTCGGTTTGGGTTTGCAGCACCTACATGGCAGCCAACAACCATCTATAACTCCAGTTCCAGGGGATCCCATGCTCTCCTCTAACTTCCATGGTCATTGCATGACATGGGTGCACTTAAATATATGCAGGCAAAACACTTATAAAATTAAAAAATGGATTTAAAAAACGACCCCTTCTTCTCATATTCCAAAAGAAAATTGGGAATTTAATTTTTTGAGAGAGTAACATAGAAGACTCTGAATTAGGGTGTACTAAGTAAGCCAAAAGCATGGAGATGCAGTCAGGGTGCTGTTGTGAGGCTGAGAGCCCTGTGGCCTTTCACCCTTTGGGCACCAGATCCGTACCCTCCAGGTAGGAGCTTAGAAGAGCTCTCTGTGGCAAAGGTGAACATCTGGACCTTAGCAGAGAACAGGGGTCGCATGAGAAGAGTCAGACCCCACCCCTGGACTGGACCCAGAGTCAGGAAAGACTTACCTCTTCTCTAACCAGGAGAGCTGAGCACTGCAAAGGGACGCCCATCATCTTGTGTGGATTCCATGTCACAGAGTTGGCCCTAAAAAGAACCGTACCCAATAAGAGGGCAGCATTCCACGACAGGCTCAGATTACTGAGATGCTGCACCCAGCATCAGAGCTTTAGGTTTCCTGGTTCAAGCACAAAATGCAACCTTTCTTTGTTCACGGAGATGGGGAGGGATGTCTCCATCTCTTCAATCAGCTTGCTTCACCTTCGCTCTTGGGGGGATTGGGGGCAGTTGATAATGCAGCTTCAGCTCACTGATCTCTTCAGTGAGGCCTCAGATCCCCTGGAGGAGGGCACTGATGCAGGGTTGGTTTACAGTGCCTGACACACTCCTGAGTATCTGGGCGCCTAGCATGCCTTCTCGGCAGCACCCACTTTAGGAATGTTGGCAGTGCTAACTAGGAAGAGAGTTATCTGAGAATTTGGAAGGTTCCCAAAGAGGATGCCAGGCAGGGCTCCAGGTGCCACTGTACTGTGAGGATGCCACGCAGCAATGCCCTGAACCTGCAGCCTGCGGTGATTGGAGAAAAGTAATTTCTTCAAATGAGGGACATTTCCTTCCAAGGTGAAGCCCGTGCACATTGCGCCCCAGCAGTTTCCACTGCTCTTGTGACTTTATTTACCAAAGAGAGTGTGCTTCATACTAAGAGGTCATTAGATGAGAGTCTCAGCTGTACATGCTCAGAGCGCAGCACTGCAGTCCCCTCATTTGGGGCTTCCTCTTCGGCTATTCCACTTGGTAAATTTACTTATAACACAGTTATTGTGGCAATAAGAACACAGAGGACTCTATGTTCCAAGATGAACATTCTGAGCTCTGCTCTCCACGTTAGTACAAAAACGTGTGGGTGTTTATTTTTCTCAGGCTTGGGAAAGTAATTTAGTGAGCTTTCAAATGGTAGTGAGGGTGCTCTCTGATTCTCAGCATCGGAGTCTCAGGTTCTTTGTAAAGTAGTATAACAGATGACTTGTTTTGTGCTAATCAGAAACAAACTCACAGAAGAGAAGGCACTTGCATTGAACGAACATGAACTAAGTTCATTTGGTAGGTGATACTAAGGTCTTCTGCCTGTTAGGCAAGCACTGCACCCCACTGAGCCCCAGCCTCAGCCATGAACTTAATTCCTGTTCTGATCATCTGAGCAAGCATCTTTTAAATTCTCTCTGACTCCTCCCTCTTTTTAGAGCTTCCTCTTTAGTGCATTGTATCTTCCTTAAAGCTCTGGTTTCATGTGGCTCCGCATGACAAAATAGGGTCAGGCTGAAGGAAGCCCCGGACCAGGAGCAGAAGTCTATAAATAACCAAACTTAGGAGGGAAGCATGCCTACCATCTCCGCTCACCTACGGGTCTTGCAGTTAGAGCATAGACAGCTCTAGTGACTTAGCCTAGCTGTGCCCAGGCCAGAACCCTTGCCAGCAGACTCAGGGACAGTTGTCCCATCACACGGGGCTTCTGTGCTCTGTTCCTACGCTTCCCCCCGCCATCTCCCTACTAATTCAGCAGGGCACCCTCTTTCAGCATGCATGGGTTCTGTCTGTATTATCAGGCACACAGATAACACAGATATCACACAGCACACCCCTGGCCTGGCTGCCCTGCATGGTGACAGATGCTCCCAAGCTTCCACAGCCTCTCTCCTGGTCCTGGACAGAACTTGTGTCAAGATGTCTAGGGGCAGAGCCTGGGTGAAGCCTTTCCTGGGCAGCATCTGGCTACTTGGCAGGGCATAGTGGCCAGTTGGCAGCCTCTCATGAATTCAGGCTTTCTCCATGGTCTGGGGTGTCAGCGCTCCCAGCTGTAGCTGACCTGGCTGACTTGCTGTGTTGTGAGGGGAAATCTGCTTGCCCTTTGCACGGGGTTCAGAATCACAGCCCGAGGCCATATTTTGTATTCAACATTTTCCCTTAGACCTCAATATGTTTCATGCTACTCAAATGTTCCTTTTTGTTTTGTGGCTATTCTCAACGGTATATTGCATGGGCTGCAAATAATAGCTACTTACCAGAATCAATCAAGGCTATGTCAAGAAAGGGGTTACTGTGGGAGCGAAACCAGCAGCATGACTTTAAGCCAGCCTGCTTTGTCAAATCGCACACATAACTTTCAGCACTGAAAAATTACAAGGCGATTACCTGCTTTACTTGGAAAAAAAAAACCCCATTTATTGGTGTTTTCAAAGCACTGGATATTATTATTAAGGAACATGAGAGCTATAGATAGATCTTCCCCTTAGAAAAATGTGGACTGCCAGCAGGTTTCAAACGTTTTGGTGGTTGTTCAAAGATGCTAGGAATGAACCCTAAAGCCCAACCCTAGAGTCGAAGGGAGGGACGTTTTCCCTGGGGTCCCTCATGTGGGATTTGAAATTTGGAGTCTGTGCGTAATACACAGGGCAGAGCGGGCTTGCCTGTACCCCAAGAGTTACTTAGAAGTGGGAGGCCATTTTCTTTTAGTTTCCAACACTTTACATTATTGACAAGGAAATTATATGTACCTCTCTACGCCGCTCAGCTTCCACTTGTGCTTCCGGGACATCAGCAATCCTCCACCCCAAGCGGCCTGAAAAGGAAAACCAGTTAAGGAAGAATGCAGTACTTTTCCATGGCCTAGATTTCTAGTTTGGTTTCTTCCATACTAATGAGAATGTTATTAAAAGATGACCTGCTCGAGGTCCATATAAGGGAGTGTGGGCCACCTTCTCTAACACTGGGCCTTTAAAGTTCAAGGCAGAGGGTTCAGACTATCCTGCATTTATGTGGGCATGAGTGTGGAGCCGCATTTCCTCATTCTGTATGAGCTGGAACAAGATCTGCCCCACAACCCTTCCTATGGTTTACAATTGTTCCTTTGGAAGCCTCACACTCTTAGAATGAGAATCCTTGTGGCTGCCACAGTCGAAGTAGATAAGATGGGCTGAGAGATGATTAAACAGGTTCCAAATTAAAATGAATGACAGAAGTCATTCTACCTGTTTTGGTTTATAATAGCATAAGGCATTCGCATCTGAATATGTAACAACTATGGCTTTCTTTATGGAGAAACCATTGCAATAAAAAAATTAGCTGAACTAAACATTGTGCTTAGTTGGTGTTGGTTTGTGATTAGTGACAAATGCTTTATCTCATCATTGATCATTAGCAATCATTAGTAATTTGCAGATGGCAGCTGATCTTCAATCCACAATAAGCATTACCTTCAACTTGAACCCCTTCCATTCATCCTTCCTTTATGTTTTAGTAGCATTAATCCTGGTGTCAAAACACCTCAAATGTAATTCAGCTTCTGAGTTGACCATGTGAAATATTAGGACTTTGGTAATCCATATTTCGTAGTCAGTTGTCAAGCCTCCTTTACCCTTCAAATACATGAATACTCAGCTTGAACATGAGTTGTAGATGGATTTCTGCTATAAATGCAAATCCCCAATTATACCCATGAGGAAGAGCTGCATGTATGTGAGCCCAAGCATTGGTTATACTGATAATATTTTCATTTTGTGAATTTTAAGGCACACTTAGTTTCTGGGTGCTTTCAGCAAGCATCATATACCATGTAAGTTCTGTGCTAATTTGCTTCTGAAATCTTTAAAAGAGATGAGATGCTACCATTCTGAAAATAAGGTGGAGAGAGACAGAGAGAGAGAAGGAGAGAGAAAGAGAGAGATAATGCAAATTGCATTCCATGATTCTCAAATGGAAAACATGCAAAGGTATTTAGTGGGCAGTCCTCAGGGGATGCTTACATCCACATGCATCCAGATCTTATACTTTTTGCAAATGTCAGCAACAGCCAAGAGGGGATCAAATGCTCCGTACACAGTGGTTCCAGCCGTGGCACTCACAAGGAAAGGAACAAATCCCTGCAGAAACAAGAAAGTCCCCAAAAATGCCAACAGCTTTCCAAAGCTTATTTGTTTGTTTACTTATTGAGACAGACTCTTGCTATATAGCCCAGGCTCACGTGGAACTTTATGTATAGACTGGTCTCAAACTCATGGCTATCCTCCTGCCTCAGCCTCCCACATGTTGGGATCACAGGTATGTATGGGTTTTAAGGCTTCTTTTAAACAGCTGATTAGAAACATTGGAAATCTTTCCTACTACACATTTTTAACCACCAAAGAGGCTATTGATACTCTTGATCCTGGTAGAAACCAATGTCTTCCTCTTAAGAATCTGCTGCATCTGACAGCTGCCCTGAGGCTAAGCAGCAGAGACGTACCCTAGCAGACACTCTCAGTAGTGTCCCCAAGGTATTTATGTACCCCCAGTAAATGCTATCTTGTCTTTCTCTTTCTCCTCTTTCTAGTCTTTCCTCTTCATAACAGGGCATCTGAACTTAATTCCTCCCCTAGCATGAACAGGCGAGGAGACTGGGAAGAGAAGGAATTCTGCTAGCCCACGCTCCAATTTGGAGTCGCTTCTGTAATTTACTTGGAGTCTTAGCAGGGAGAGTGCACACAGGGCTAAACATTCTCCTGTCCATGGCAACATAAAAACTGATAGGAATAATAGGCTGTGTCTATAAGAGGTGGAAAGAATGTCAACAGATATAATATATATAATATATATATATATATATATATGATCAGCCTTGTTATCCAGGCTGTCCAGTCAGGAAGGGTTACAGAACCTGACGTTTCCGAGTTTGTCTTTAGGTGGCAGCAAAGGTTTAATCATGTGGTTTATGTCACTTGTCATAGTTCTAATGCAAATTGCACGGGGGGGGGAATATGAAAATAATTAGTTTTAAATTTATAATAATAAAAGGATTATATTGCTAAACTAAGAGTTATAGTTTTCTTTTTTTTAAAGACAATGTTTTATTGAAGCTCTGTACATTTCATACAAAATTACATTACAAATCAAATCTAGACCCATGCCCCCTCCCTGCCCCCTACCCCACCAGAGTTCATGTATTCTGCCAAACATGTTTTTCATCTTTGTCTCAGTCTCTCTTAAAATTCTTGATGCAGAAGTAAGACTTATAGATTTCATCTATTAGAAGTTTATCTGAGAAGTCTACATTAAACTCTGCCTTCTGAAATATACAGTGTCATAAAATAACTTTCCAGAACTTTGTGGGAATCTTTAATGAATTTATTTTAAGTTCCATGATTCTCAAATGGAGGGTGAGACAGGGTCTCATGTTTCCTAGGCTGGCCTTAAACTGCATTAGTAACTGAAGGTGACCTTGAACTTTCCTGCTTCCACTAGATCTAGTTTATGCAGGTGCTAGGGATCAAGCCCAGGACTCTGTGCATGCTAGGCCAACACTCTACCAACTGAGCTGTATCCTAAACAGGAGCTTGTTACTTGTAAAGGAGTTCTCAAGTTGTGGCTGCAGAATAGACTGTATGGACTATTATCACACGTTTGTCAGGATGGGCCAAAGCTCCTATGAAAACTTACTTTCTGTTTGACTTCAAGGATTCTTCTTTCAAGATCAGATGGAATCATTTTCCCTCTGTAAGGAAAAACAAATATAGTATAGATTTTCTTGGAACAGTGTACTCGGTTGTTTTTACAATGTCAAGAGCTACGAGAGGATAGACTCCAACCCCAGACCTGTGAAGAGTGCTCAGTTAAGACAGCGCCTTTGCTGTTTCTAGGAATAAAAGCACATGTATTTACCTCTCTGCGTGGTGCATGGCTACACTGTCTTGGCATGTTTGGAAGACTTCTGAGCACACCCTATTCTTTGTAGAATGGGTACACTGTCCCTCTACTTTGCCTACAGATTGTTAAAACAAATTCATTCTCTGCATTAATTTAAAACAGGGCCTGATTGGGAACAAGACTTTTGGTAATGGAAGAAGAGTGCAGAAAAACATTTTCATTCTAAATCTTCCAGAGGGCGGATCTGCAGCTTTATAGAGAGATAAAATACCAAGAAGAGCAAATCCATCCTAAAGCATTTGGATGAAAATATGATGACCCTGAGAGAGGGAAAGTCAGATTTGTTTAAGAGCATGGCTCTTGTCAGTCAACCTCACTCCAGTGGACGGCCACATACTCATGAGGACGTGGGAAGCACAAATTAGACTTCATGGGTTTAAAAAAAAAAATGACAGTGCAAAATTGGGTGGGCAGAGGCACGGTTCTGGGAGGAGCTGGAGGCAAACATAATCAAAATAGATTGTATGGGATTCTCCAAGAATTAATAAACTTATTTTATTTACTTTTTAAAATTTTATATATATGAGTGTTTTGCCTGCCTGTATGTAAGTGTACTATATGCATGCAATGCACATGGAGGAAAAAAAGAGTGTGTCAGATACCCTGGAACTGGAGTTATGGACAGTTGTTAGCTGCCACGTGTGGGTGCTGGGAACCAAACCAGAGTCCTCTGCAAGAGCAGCCAGTGCTCTTACCTGCAGAGCCATCTCTCCAGCCCAAATAAATAAAATTAAAAAGAAAATATGATGTCCCGAAATTACCTAGGCACACTCAAAGTCTAGAAGGGTAAAGTAGGCCAAGAGCCCAGGGCTGAAAAAAAAAAAGAAAGAAGAAAAAAAAAAGAAAGAACAAAAAAAAAAAGAAAAAAAAAAAAAAGAAAAAAAAAAAAGAGAAAGAAAAAAAAAAAAAAAAAAAAAGAAAAAAAAAAAAAAAACAAATTCCAAACACTTAGAAAGTCACTAGGGGAGGAAGCATTACCACGCAGCTCCCAATACATGGCATTCTTTTTTTTTTTTTTTTTTTTTTTTTTTCCACATCTCCTGGGTTCATCATTCAGGGAGCCCAACGCAGGAACTCAGGGCAGGAACCTGAAGGTAGGAGCTGAAGCACAGGCCATGGAGGAGTGCTGCTTACTGGCTTGCTCCCCTGGCCCATGCCCAGCCTGCCCTCTTATATGGTACACAACAACCTGCCCAGAGGTGGCACCACCCATAGTGGGCTGGGCCCTCCCACATTGCACAACAGTCAAGACAATACTCCACAGATGTGGCCACAGGCAAGTCCAATGGAGCCAATTCTCCAATTGAGGCTCCCTCAACCCAGGTGTGTCAAGTTGACACTAAACCTATCCAGCACAATTGACCCTTTGTCAACTTGACACACAAAACACATCACTATTAAACCATCGCCTTTCCAGATCTCGTCCCCAAGATATGATGTTAACATTAATCACAACCCAAGACAGTACAACCTTAAAAGCCCCACAGTCCTTAAAATGTCCAAACACTTAAAAGTTCACAGTCTGTTAAAAATACATTGCATTCTTAATGGACACAGATGCCACCTTCCTTAACATGCTATAAACAAGTAAATATAAAGGCACGAGGGGAGCAGACACCATTTCATTCTGATGCTGTTCCTTTCTTAAAATTAAAACACAGATATTGTTTTCCTGATATTATGATAATAAGGGGAAACAATTTCTAAAACAGTCTATATCTTCACTACCGTGAAGATACTTCATTTGTTGTGTCCAATATCCTTGGAGAAGAATAAATAGCATGTACAGAGTTACTATGATTAGAGAAATTCATAAGTTAACAAATGCAAAGTTACCTTGAAAAGATTTGGCTAGGCCTTTACAATTGGTAAAAAAAAAAAAAGATTTGGCATCTGATGAAGATTTAACAACTGTTGAGATTGTTTTAGTGCAGTGTGACATTTCTATTTCAAGATTTTGAGGGAAAATGAACAAGACTTTTCAAGGCACTATAAGGAGTGAAGCACTCACTAAGGCTGGAAAATTTTTCACATTGGGATCATTAATCTAAGTTTTACAAAGACACTTTAGAAAAATAAAGATGAAAGAAATGATTGGGAATGCTACTGGCATTTAGTGAGCCGTGGGGTTTGGTGTGCTCATTGCCAGGAGTCTAAGCATACAGGGACCTGTGGCTGCTTCATCAACCCTCCTGCTGCTGTCCTGCCAAGCTTTTAATGTGAGATACATTACATTATTAGGCATTGTGGCTGGAACTTCTCTTCATCCTTTGAAATAGTTTGTGCATTCTGTAAGAGGGTATGCCAGTTATATATTTTCTACCAGTTTCTTTACAGGCTGATAAAAGAAGCATGCATGACAAAGTATTTGGAGTATGCACCAAATATTAAACCTCAAAACTTTGCAAACACTGGTTTAGGGGAATCTGTTTGCCAGAGCAAAGCAATTCACATGCAGTCACTGGGGAACAGAATGGCTAAGCCACCGGGATTAGTCTGCATGGTGGAAGGGATCAACAGGCATTACAGGTATGTTTGGTGCAAAGAGCATATCTTCGAGGCCAGGGCATCTCACCTTTAGGAATTCCTGCGAGACCCAGGGTGAGGAGACTGCGCAGTAGGGCTAGGGAGGGAATTTTAGCAAGCACTTCACACCCTGAAATCTTCCACATGAGTCCCTTAAAACAGTGAGGTTTAGCCTTTCCTAGACCAGCCATCTTAAATGTTTCCATCTATTCATGGACCCCCCGTTGCCTGAGAAATTATTGCTCAGTTCCGGGTATACAGATATAAAAGAAGATACAAAGTAAACATCCGTGATGAATAAATCATGAAGAAATAAATTTTATTAAAGTTATAGGTATATTCATGTATGCATGTGTATATATGTGTGTGCAGGTGCACATGTGTGTATGTGTGAGGGTGCACATGATGTGTGTCTATGTGTGCATGCCTATGGAAGCCAGAGGACAAACTTTCATGTAATTCCTCAGGATCCATCTACCTTTCTTTGAGACAGATGCCCTCACATGCCTGGAACTCATCCTGTAGATGAGGTTGACTGGTCAGTGATCCCAGAGGTTTGCCCATCTCAGCTCCTTGATGCCCCCCATGCCCACCTTTTTTTTTTTTTTTTGGTCTTTTTGGGACAGGGTCTCCCTGTAGCCCCAGCTGGCCTAGATCTCACTATGTAGATCAGGCTGGCCTTGAACTCATGGAGATCTACCTGCCTCTGCCTCCTGAGTGCTGGGATTAAAGGTGTGCACTACCACACCCTGCTATGCCCAGCTTTTGTAGCATAGGTTTTGGGGGTTGAATTCATGTCCTAGTGCTTGTAAGGCAAGTACATTAGACTGAGCTATTTACCTAGCCTGGAAATTTATATTAAGCCTTTGATATACATATAATTTTACCATTTGTTTAAGATTAAAGCAAATGTGTATACTCTTGAGATTAGGTGTGCTTATTTGTTTTTACATAAGGAATGAAGTCTCAGCTGAATGTTTGATACCGGAGGATGCACAACATCTTCAATGTGTTTCAGAGTTGATTGATGTTTTTATAACAGCAATTTAAAAAATCAAACCTTTTTTTACAATGCAAGCTGAAGATAGATTAATTTGATAATGCTGAGCAACAGTGATAGAAAAATATTGAAAATCTTTGTTTTCTGTAATTAAACCATTAGGATCCTATCATAGCAGAAAGGTCTGTAGGTGCAGTTAAAGCTCTTCAGTCCACAGCGTACGCTAGTCTTATATCTGAGTGGAGGTGTTTCAGGGAGTACTTATTGGTGATGAGTATGGTGACAGCACACACAGTGTGACGCTCCAGTGCCGTGTGGTGAGAACCGATGCAACATCAGAGTTGCGGGACATGCCAGAAGCACCTCAGAATCCTTCCTTACCTGCTTGGCTTCGAATTAATATTTAATCAATACACATTCCAGAAACCTTTTACTGCTGTTAAATTGTTCATGGTCTCAACAGTTAGGTAACCCCAGAGGGATTGTGATCCATAGTTGAAGAAGCTATGTCCCAAATTATGGAATTTCCCATGCTGCTATCCACAAACTGTTAAAGCTCCAGATAAATCTTGGCCAATGTATTTATCTTTTTTTTTTTTGGTCTTTTCGAGACAGGGTCTCCCTGTAGCCCCAGCTGTCCTGGAATTCACTCTGTATACCAGGCTGGCCTTGAACTCACAAAGATCGGCCTGCCTCTGCCTCCCAAGTGCTAGGATTAAAGGCGTGCACCACCACGTCCAGCCAATGTATCTTTTACAGAAAGTTTCAAGCACATTAAAATTGCCAGAGCATTTTTGAAGGTAAACATGGAACTTCAAGAAGAATCCTTCTTTGGGACTGGTTTTGCATCTCTTGAATTCATCTTGTTTGCCACACGTCTGGAGAATTGGGGTAGACCGATAATCATTATTTGCTCACCCACATCAGGGAGCTGTATTAAGTGTAAACCAGCTAGACGTCACTGAGAGGTCAGGAGATTGGCCACATCAGAACTGGGAACGGACTCAAGACTCTAGTCTCCCATCATTTATCAAAACAAAAAGGAGGTCGACAGGTGACACGACCCAGCTGCTGCTGACAGGAGGAGGATGGACGATAACGACAAAGAAAGCAGGAGCTGGAGAGATGGCTCAGCAGGTAAGAGCACTGGCTGCTCTTACAGAGGACCTGGGTTCAATTCCCAGCACCCACATGCCACCTAAGAACTGTTGGTAACTCCAGTTCCAGGGGATCTGATACCTTCTTCTAACCTCCTTGGGCACAAGTACACCTATCTATATGCAGGCAATATACTCATATACATAAAAAAATAGTAAGCTGGGCGTGGTGGTGCACGCCTTTAATCCTAGCACTTGGGAGGCAGAGGCATGCCGATCTTTGTGAGTTCTAGGCCAGCCTGGTCTACAGAGTGAGTTCCAGGACAGCTGGGGCTACAGGGAGACCCTGTCTCGAAAAAACAACAAAAAAATAATAAAAATAAAGTATTTTAGAAATAAAACACAAAGCTTCCAGAGAAACCCAAAAGGACCAAGTACTTAGGTTATTTGGAAAGGTTCTATTCTTTTTTAAAAATTGTTTGAGAATTTCACACATGCATGTAATATGTTTTGTTTTTTTTAACTTATTTTTTATGCGTATGAATGTACTGTTTGCATGTAGGTTTGTGCACCGGAGGTGTGCAATGCCTTGGAGGTCAGAAGAGAGCATCAGATTCCCCTGTAACTGGAGCCAAAGATGGTTCTCAGCTGCCATGTGGGTACTAGAGATTGAACCCGGGTCCTCTGCAAGAGCAGTCGGTGCTCTTAACCACTAGGCCATCTCTCCAGTCCCATAATATGTTTTGATAAAATCCACCGCTATTCCTTCCCCTCCAATCCCTTGCCGCTCTTTCCTCCCAACTTCATGTGTTATTTTGTAAAACTCCACTGAATTTCCTCAGTGCTGCCTGGATGTACGTTTCTGTAGGACCATTTATTGGCGCATGGGTAGCCTCTCAGGGCCCACATCCCTGAAGAAAACCGACAGAAGTTTAGATTCTTTAAGGATAATATCTGGCTTTCACGCATCAGAGCTGTCATACACACCTGCCAGGAAAACAGTAGCAAACAGAGTCTGTTTGTTTCCATATCAGGGAGCTTTGGGGAGGAGGAGGAAGCAGCCATGTAAAACAATCGGCTTCTGGTGTTGGCTTGTGGCAGAGTGGAAGAGATGGGCACAGCTCCAGTGTTTCCTGACATTCTGGTTTCCATATCCGTTTGTCTTGTCCACTGAGGAGCCCTAAGCCTGATATATAGTAAGTGCTAGATAAACATTTGTTGGGGGCATATGACTAAAAGGAAGTATTTAACGCAAGGATATTATCTGACCAGACAGAGAATATGGGGGCTGCAGACATAAAAATCTTTCATCTTTTGACCTTAGGATTCACTTGATTACTTTGGTGCACAGATTCTTACATTTTAGCTTGCATAAGAATCATTTAGGTACTGGATTAAAATGTGCATTCCTTAGCCTCATTCTTTGGGATTTTTGATTTGGTAGGTCAGTGTAGGATTGAAGAATTAACTTATTGCACCAACATTTACTGAGCACTTACAATGTGCCAGTATCATCTTATGATCTGCTGTGTCAGGACAGACAGAACAGTTTCCACTCTCCAGGGCTTCTCCCATGCTAGCAAGGGAGGGGAAGAACAGACAACTGTGTAGGAAGCTGCTTTTCTAAGAAGCACCCAGGTCATTATGATGTAGGCAGACCCAGGTCCACATGTTAAAGAATAGTGTTTTAGAAACAAACATTTAGCCTGGGTGGCATTTCAATAACCCAGTAACCAGCTAGCTAAAGACTTTTCATATGACCCATGGTTCAGAGCTCTCATGGCTGTTGGGCAGCAAGCAGGAGCTCCAGATGTGGCAGTGAGCACCCTCTGCTGGTCCATATGTTGTCAGGCCAGACAACCAGCAGGCCCTTTTGAGGATTAGAAGCTGCCAGTCCTGTCCTGGCTTTTCCAGATAAGCATCTTGTAGTACATAGGATGATTTATATGGCAACTGTTATATAATCTATGTCTGACCTATCAGGATTGCTGTAGAATGAATATATGTCTTTAACATTTACACACCCAGCAGTCTGTAAACTCACAAGTTAAATAGCCACTGGTGCCTTATGACTGGCTCGCAGCTGTTCATTCTATAGAAGGCACTCACACCATGTGAGGGTTTTGAACCAGGTGTGGCCATTTTATATTGAGAGTTTTGGTTATTGGTGGCTTTTAAAAAAATCATACTATAGGATCAGATTACTCTGTAAAGTTGCCTGGGCAAAATCCCAGTTAAAATGCTAGCATGAACCAGTGGGAAAAATCTCTATGATAAGGAAAAAAATACAGATTGCATTATGACGGGTTCAGGTTCATCCTTGAATGTCCATTGATCCAAAGGGTTTCTACAAGGAGCCTGTTAATGGAGAGGGTGTACTCTCTACACAGGCTTCAAGATGGTCACACAGAAGCTCCCTGAATCATTGTTTGATTTTGCTTATGGTCCTACAGAAACTGAAAAGGTTTTACTGACTTTTCATAAATTAATAGGAAATGGGCATGGCTTTGTTTATAGCATTCATGTGCAAAGAGAAGATGCACGAATCGAATCTTTTAGCCAAAAAGTCAGCTGACGTCATCATCAGGTGATAATGTTTATACTGTTAAAATTGTTGCAATGCTTATTTTTAGCAATGCTGCAATACTTCTGGCATCAATAATGAAATAGCCAGGCTTAGAAGAATTCACTACACTATGGCTAAGGACATGATCCCCCTCCTCCTGCCAATACTACAAGACTACTTTGTACATAACAAAGAAACAGTTTGAAGGTGGAGTAACTGGATTCCTGCTCCAGATTCAAGGCTAACTGGCTGAAAAATTAAGGGTTGTCTTTTATTTATTTTTATAATAATAATAGCACATAGCTCCTGAATTTTTATGAGGTTTTATGGGGTAAGAAGTAGAAACACTATAGAAGATAAAGCATAAAACTCTGCCTAGCATATCACAATGCATTCTCATTTTGATGGGCAGTAATAGTAGCATCGAGAGGTTTTTCAGGATGACACAAAGCCAGTAGGAGGTGAATCTTACACCTAGAACTGTGTGATAAAAAAGCGAATGTTTAGATATGTGTGTTAAGATTGGAGCACCTATAGAGGCCAGGAAATTATTAAAGGACCATGAGACTTCAAGGAAAGAGAGATAAAGTACAGGTTATAAAGGGGAAAAGTAATAATGGACCAGGAAGGGTTAAAGGGAGCGAGTGATAGGAGGCCAGGGCAGGGTGGGGAGGGCAATATAACTAACAGTAAAGATCTCTGAAAATATCATATGGACACCTATTAGTGTAGAGGCTTCCTAAAATATACATATATACATATACAAAATGAGGTAGTTTTCTATTTTTTGAGACAGGGTCTCACTATATAGCACTGACTGGCTTGGGACTGGCCTCAAACTCATAGAGCTTCAAAAAAAAGCCTCTGCTTTCCAAATGCTGGGATTAAAGGTGTATGCCACACACCCAGCCATAAAAGGGGTTAAATGGAGTTACCCTTTAACAGGGACAATGCCTCCCCTAGACACCCTAAGCTATCAAAAAAATTTTCCTGTCCTAGGTATAGATAACTGTATTAGTCACTTTTCTGTTGCTGTGATAAAGCACCATGACCAAGGAACTTATAAAAGGAAGAATTTATTTGAGCTTACAAGTGGCGGTTCCAGGGAATTAGAGTCCATTGTGGCGGGAGGAGTGGCGGCTGGATCTGGAGCAGCAAACCGAGGGTCACATCTCGCAAAGAGCACAGGAAGCAGAGAGAGAGAGCGACTGTAGACCACGAGGCTTGTTAAAACTCACTAAGCCTGCCCCCCAACAATGCACTTCCTCAGCACGGCCACACCTTCTAAGACCTCCAAAAACAGTGCCACCAACTGGAGACAAATGTCTGAATACCTAGAGCCCATGGGGGACCCTCGTCCAAACCAGCACAGTTACCTTTTTTTCAATTTGTTGATCAATGGGGTCCCAAGGACCCTCTCACATTATAGACTATTACCATTGCTCTTGGCTACCCCCCAAAAAATCTTAATGGTAAGGCCCAGTTACCGAAGACAATACATACTTGAGTTATAGAGCATGGAAAAAATCAAGCTGATAGTGACCTGGAAGCTTCATTTTTCTTGCTAGCTTTCATAGTTCTGGAAGGTTCTATGCATGGTACTGGGGGAGAAAAATCATTGACAGTCTTATCCAACTGTGAACTCTGCAAGCTACAGTAATGACTGGCCTGGCAAGATATGGCCATGGGTGCAATAGTAGTATGATGTTACAGGAGTAACCAACCAGTTTCTCCTTGGATTCAGGACCCACTCCACAAGATGGAATCCATGTCTGGTACCATTAACTGAGTCAAAATCCCATGGCTGGCTATGTCATAAGACCTGGGGTAGAATCTACTACTTTTATTCTGCTAAATGGACATAGTAATAACCTCCTAAGTTCATGTTTACATATATATATATATATCTATTTATATATATTATATATCTATATATTATATATATATGTTTTTTTTTCTTTTATTATTATTAGAGAAGCTTTTTTTTGCAGTAGATGGTGATTCATACAGAGAATTGGTCAAAATGCAGAGAATAAGAGACTGTGGCTCTAAATGGAACATCTGTAATACACACCATCATCACCCCAAAGTTCAAGGATCATCGCAGAAGAGCTGGTAGAAAGATTGCAAGAGCCAGAGGAAGTAGGCAGATGTTCATAGCAAAACAGTATTTTGCTGGACATGACAGTGCAGTTGCACACATGAACTCACAGAAGCTGGGACTACATGCACAAGATTTGCACAAGATACATCCAGCCAAAATCCTAGCATGGATCAGCTCATGAAGTCCCACCCCTATCAGGAATTGATGGATTCTGGAGGAGTAAGAGTCAGTTTTGTTCAGCTACCCGTGCTCTAGTAGATGGTCCTGCACCCATGCACACATGGGCAGAACTAAATGGACTCAGTAGGTAGTTTTTAAATAAAGAGAAAGTACATGAAGTTGGGAAGGAAACATGGTGGAGGGGATAGGGGATAAAGAGGAGAGAATGGGGGGTGGATTTGATCTAAACACGTTATATGCATGTATGAACATTAAGTAAAATTAGAAGACTTGGATTCTTTGCACTGCAATGATATATTTAAAATTCCCAGTTGGCTTTCTGAAAGTTTCTGAATTAAGTAATTTCTTGAGCTCAAGTTTTACTGTTATTAATACTGTCTAATAAAAGAACAAAAGTGTATAATCTCATCCTAAAATCTACTTTTCCCCCTCTCTTTCTGATTATAATGTTCATTCTAGTGTAGTGTTCACATATCCTAAGAGTAACAGAAACCTGCTAGTTTTTTGTTTTATTTTTACTTCTTGACTAGTCAGTGCTGAATGAAACATGACTACAGTATCATGGCAGGGAGGGGAGTTCATGGTCATGTGAAGTTTTAAGTTGTTCAGACTGTGGTGACTAAAGAAACTGCACAGACTATTATTTAAGATGACTTGCAGAGCACCAGTAAATATTACCAGAGAGTTTCCCTAGGAAACAGAGCTATGTGTGTCTTTATGTACCTGCTATTAATGTGAGTGGCTTGGCTTTGAAGAAACAAAAGTAAACACAGGTCATTTAACAAGCACTTGTATTAAAAAAAAATCCATTTATAAAGAATTCTACCATAGATAAATACAATAGACTTTCTGGATCCCTTTTATTTTATCTTAATGTAGAAAAAAACTTAACTGTGAAGATAACCATATTTTTTTCTCCATTAAGATTTATTTTTCATTATGCACAGTAGGGTCACTTAATATTATGGTCAGGTTATAAGATCAGGGTACAACGTGTATAATCCTGTAAAAATTTATCCTTTTTCACCTGCTGCTAGACAGTGTCTTCTAAACATGGCAAGGAAGCCACACCCATGAAATCTCAACATTATGGTTTCCTAAACAATATCTGAATAATGACAATGCCAGTTGACAGGCCAACACGGAGGAAATTTCACAAGGTCTCACTTCGAGATAAAGAGGTTCAGGTAATCAATGGCTGCTGAGAAAGGGAGAATCAGTTTTCTCCATGGATGAGAACTCTGAGAGGTTATTCAATCCCAAGCAGTCAACCTCAAACACACACACACACACACACACACACACACACACGAGAAACACTAAATGGACTCAGTAGGGTGTGTGCGTGTGTGGGGGGGTGTTTTCACATAACAACTTTAAAAAAGGTCACAAAATTGAGAGGGAGTGAGGGGATGGGCTGTGGGAAGAGTTCGAATGGGGAGAGGGAGAATAGAAATGATGTAGACAAAGTATGTATGAAATTCTCAAAAATAATTGTACTTCTTTGTTGGCTTTCTCCAAAAGTATTTATATAACATATACTCTCTCAACCACACAACAATCCTCGAAAGTGACCTGTGATACGTTAAGGTGCTACTGTTTTTTTTATATAAAACTTTCTTACCACTGCTGAGGAAGAATATGGTGAGGGAGATGCAGGAAGGGGAACTGGCCATCTCGTATGACTCTCCTACTTCACAGACTATCGTCACCCTTTCATGAAAACATCCACAGAAAGAAGAAAAGGATTATGATGAGAGTTTTAATTTTCCATGTGCTAAACCATGCTTGGTTATTCCAAATAACATATGAGGTCAGGATAAACAGCAATGACAGTTACCGAACATTAAAAATGAATGGTATGAGAATATTATATAAAAAAAGAAGTATGCTAAATCTTCCTCAGAGAAAAAAGTATAGCATCAAATGTTTTGAAATTACACAGAAAACAATTAAAAACCAAATAAATGAAGAAGTTAAGGGACCAATATACGATAATGAGGAGGAAAGAAGGAATGCTGTTTCAGTAATTTAGAGAGCTAATAAATTCAAAAGCTGGGTCATTTCAGTGAGAAATACAAGATAAACACAAATATCAGATTAATAAGAGAAAACGAAATATTTTAAATGAGAATAGAAAGTAGGAACAACGACATCTGAAAATAAAATGAATCCTATGTAAATATTTATGCTAATCTTAAAATTTGAGGATAGCGGGGCATGGTGATGCACGCCTTTAATCCTAGCACTTGGGAGGCAGAGGCAGGCGGATCTTTGTGAGTTCAAGGCCAGCCTGGTCTACAGAGTGAATTCCAGGACAGCTGGGCTACAGGGAGACCCTGTCTTGAAAAGACCAAAAAAAAAATTTTTTTGAGGAAATGCATTATTCTTCCCTAGGAAATATAGAAAATTATAAAATATAGAAACTATAACTTATAAGAATAGACTCAAGGGCTGGAGAGATGGCCTAGCGGTTAAGAGCACCAACCGCTTTTGCAGAGGACCCGGGTTCGATCCCCAGCGCCCACATGGTGGCTGAGAACCGTCCGAAACTCCAATTCCAGGAGAACTCCAGTTCCAGGGGAATCCGACACCCTCTTCTGACCTCCGCGGCATTGCACGACACGGGTGCACAGACCTGCATGCAGACAGTACATTCATACATATACAGAAATAAATAAAATTAAAAAAAAGAATAGACTCAAAATATAAAGAAATTCAAGGGGCTAGGGAGATGGCCCAGGGGTAAGAGGACCTGGTGTGTAAGCATGGAAACCTGAGTGGGGGTCTCCAGTTCCAAATAGAAGCCAGGCATTGCCTTACAATCCTGTAATACCAGTGTTATGTGAGGTAGGGAGGGCTGAGACAGGAGGATTACTGAGACTTGTTGGCCAGCCAGCCTAGCCAAAACAAACAAACAAACAAGCAAGCAAGCAAGCAAAAAATAATGAGCTCCAGGTTCAGTGAGAGAGATCAGATAGCCATGGAGGTGGACACCCAATGTCCACCTGGATTCTGCATGAATTCATGAGTGTATACATGAACATCTCTCTCTCTCTCTCTTTCTCTCTCTCCCTCTCCCCCCTCTCTCAAAAAATAAAAGAAAAAATAAATATACAGAAAAATTTTTAAACTTTCTAATTACCAAGAAACAAGTGGAAGGAAAATTGCTCCAGGCGTGGATGTCCTAGTGTGAATTATGACAAGTTTACCAATGGAAGACATGGATATGTTTAAACTCATGCAGTAAACGACGGGACAATATCTCTGAATGTAGATGCAAAAAATCTTCAAGGGAACACCAGCAAATTAAATGCAACATCATTTGAAAAGGATGTGATTTACCCTTGAGATACAGGATGTGCCAACATATGCAACTCAAAAAGCATGCTACAGTTTATTGATAGAACGACCCAAACATGAGAATCTCACCAGCTGTTGATAAAGCAACTGAGAAGAGTCAACATCCCTTCATGATAAAAACTGCCATCAAATTAGGAATAGAAGGAGTGTGAGACTTCACAATTGAGACCATATACAGAAAACCCAGTGGTTAGCACACTGTGCTCAGTGCCGAAAACCTGAAAGCTTTTCTGTTGTGACGCACGCCTTTAATCCTAGCACTCGGGAGGCAGAGGCAGGCGGATCTCTGTGAGTTCAAGTCCACCCTGGTCTACAGAGTTCCAGAACAGCCAGAGCTACAGGGAAACCCTGTCTCAAAAAGACCAAAAAAAAAAAAAAAGCTTTTCCTTTAAGATAAGGATGACATCTCTGGTGACTCCTATTGCACCAGGAGTCCTAACTAGAGACAGCAGGCAAGGAAAAGCAATAAATAAATAAATAAATAAATAAATAACCAAATCAGACAGAAAGTAGATAAAATTTCTGTTTTCAGATGGCACGATCATCTATAGAGAAAACTGTAAAGACTCCACAAAAACGTTTAGAAATAATAATAATTCATGTTAGTGAAGTTTCAGGATATCAAAATCAGCACAGAAAAAAATCAATTATTTTCTATATGTCAATGGTGAACTATCCGAAGGAGAGATTACGGAAAGAGTTCCATTTGCAATATTGAAAAGATACATAGGAACAATAAAATTCTTAGGAATGAATTTAACAAAGAAACTAAAAGATCTATATACTAAAAATTAAGAACATCGATGAAAGAAATTGAAAAAGACAAAATAACGGAAAGATACTCAGTCTCTGTTTTGATTGATTGGATGTGTCAATATTACTAAAATTTCCATTATCCCCAAAGCAATTTATAGATTCAGTGAAATCCTTATGACATTTTCACAGAAGTACAGAAAAAAATTGGAGTTCATATGGAAACATAAAGATTGTAAATAATTATAGCAATCTTGAGAAAGAAGAAAAATGCTCGAGGCACCACACACATTTCTTGTTTGCTTGTTTGTTTATTTGTTTGTTTGTTTTGAGGCAGGGTCTCCCTGTAGCTCTGGCTGTCCTGGAACTCACTCTGTAGACCAGGCTGTCCTTGAACTCACAGAGATCCGCCTGCCTCTGCCTCCCAAGCACTAGGATTTCTTGATTTTGCAATATGTATGGCAAAGAGGGCTTTGCTTTCTTTTTCCTTTTGAACCATAACTAATCAGCACATACCAAACATTCAGTTTTGCTCATTGCCAAGATAGAAATGAAAGCTTAATGATTATAAACGTTTCATCCATCAAAACGACACTTCACTTCCTGTTTTAGTTCCTAGGGTTGGTGATGCAGCAGCAGGTGTCTCTCTACACTCCTAGCGGGTATAACCTGGCCAGGCCCTTTATGATGGGCAATATGACAGCAGGTACCTTGACTCCTAGCACAGGTGGCCTGAGGGCAGAAAGCTGAATTCTGGGAACTTATTCTAAGAAAATAATATATGGACAAGTGTACTTATTTAATCAGAGTGATGTTCACAGTAGCATTTTAAATAAAGAATATTTAAAGCAATGTAAATGTTGGACAATAGATTTATTAATACAAATTCTAAGCAATAGATTGTAAAACAGTGAGTGAAAATTATATTAAAGGATTTCTAATGATATGAAAACGTCCACAATCCTTTGTTGTATGAAAAGCAAATTTCCTGTCAATAAGTATATATTCCTATTATTTTATAATACTTGAAAATATGTTTTTGTCAGCCAGGCATGGTGGCACATGCCTTTAATCCTAGCACTTGGGAGGCGGAGGCAGGTGGATCTTTGTGAGTTCAAGGCCAGCCTGGTCTACAGAGCAAGTTCCAGGACAGCTGGGGCCACAGGGAGACACTGTCTCAAAAAGACCAAAAAAATTGTTTTGGCTGGGCATGGCGGTGCATGACTTTAACCCCAGCACTCAGGAGGCAGAGGCAGATGGATCTCTATGAGTTCGAGGCTAACCTGGTCTACATAGTGAGCTCCAAGCCAGCTGGGACAATAAGGATACACTGCCTCAAAAAGTCCAAAAATAATATATGTTTTGAACTATGCACCAAATATATGTTTTGAACTATGCACCAAAATATCACAAAAGCTTATATTTAGAGCTCTTCTATTATTTTTCTCCAATGAATATATACTGTTCCTAGAATAAGAAAATTATATATATGCTTGTTTTTACTTGAGAAAGGTCATCTCTTTTTTTTTTCTTTTTTTATTGATGCTTTGTGTATTTCATACATCATTTTCCAATTCATTCAGGCATATTTCCTTTTCCCTTCCCCCCAACCCCACCCCATCCCATCCCAGATCATGCATTCTGTCATAACTGTCCTGCATCTTTTTCTCAGTTTTTTTTCATTTTTTAGCAATAAGTGATAATTTATGAGAACAAGCATCCTTCATGTAAAACCAATTTGCAGGCAGTTGTGCCCAAACCCACACAGCCCATAACTATTAGTACTGTTTAAATACCTATATATCTAATTGCTTGTGCTTCATTAGTAAGATCAAACGGTTATTCCTGGACAAACTGTCAACCCATGAAAGGAAACAGCCAGAATTGACCAGAGTCCAAGACAACAGCTCCAGAGAAAGTAGACTGTTTTGCTTCTCATCCACCTGTGCCCCTTTTCTAAGCCTAGAGAACAATCTGTGGAAGAGGGGGTGTGGTAGAATGTAAGGGCTGCAATTGGGGTGAATGGTGAAACTACAGCAATATAGTCTGGACACTCATTTGACCAACTTGATTGAACATACAAGCCCCCCCTCCCCCCCCGCTGGATGGTGGGGACCCATGGGCTGTGTGGGTTTGGGCACAACTGCCTGCAAATTTGTTTTACATGAAAGGTCATCTCTTATGTAATATGAACCAACTGGAAATCTCTCAGAGACCTGAAAGTAATAGCTGAAACTGCAAAAGTCTTAGAAAAATACATAAGGTTCTTGGCCTCATTTCTTGATTATGACACCAAAGACTCAAGCAACAAAACAAAAATATAGACAAATCAGAGTGATGAAATCAAAACAGAAGATGGGGGGGGATACTGACAATTGCATATTTGATGAAGGGCTAATATCCAGAATATATAAAGAACTCCCAGAACACCAACAAAGCACCCTGATCTGAAGATAAAGGACTGAAATACATATTTTTTCCAAAGAAGATGTACAAATTGGTGAACAAATATAGGTTGTCACCGCTCCTCACTGGGCAAACACAGATCTGTAATAAGAACAAGTTCAAGGACAGCTACATGATGTCTCAGAAAACAAAAAGGAAAGATCAACAATAAAACAAAAGTTCCACAAACCCCAGAAAGCAGTGAGTGGGAGCGGGGAGGGGGGGATGTGAAGAAACTGGAGAGTTTGTGCACTGCTTCTGGGAACGTGGAATACAGCACTTGCAGAAACAAAATGGGTGCCTTGAACTAAACATGGACTTCCAATACGATCTAAGAACTCTTTTCACAAGTACCCATTCAAATAAGTGAAAGCCAAGTCTCAAAAAGGTATTCCCCCCTCAACCTGCCCCATGCACACAACAGCATTCTTCATAGAAGCTCACACATGTAAGCAGCCCGCATGCTCATGGATGGATGAAAAAATGTGTGAATGCTTAGGCAATGGGCTACATTATTCAACCTTAAAAAGGAAGACATTCCAATACACCCTAAAAGATCTGTGAACTCTGAGGACATGCTAAGCGCACCTCTCACAAACACTGAACACTGACATGAGTAGGTACCAAGAATGGTCAAATTCAGAGATATAGAATATGTAATCAATGGTGGTTGATAGGGAATGGAGAGGAGGGGAGGAAGAGTTATGCCTGATGGGTATAGAGTTCCATCATAGCGATGGTTTGACCCTATGAGTGTGTGTAATATCGCTGAAGCTGATACACAATGTTATGTATTTTGCCACAATAATGATGGGAGGGAGGGAGGGAAAGGAGTTGGCTTAACTGGTGAAACCTAGTAGTTCTCATTTGGGTCCAAGTCCAACCATGTGACCTTGGAAATGGCACCTGTGGATACGTTATAAACTAAATGGGAACTTGCCACATTGTCTAATATTGGCTCTGTGGTAACCATTCATAAACTGTGTCAATAAGGGTAAATGCGAGGCAATATGCTCCTTTGTGTCTCTAATTAAATGAATTAATTAGATCAGTTATGCAAACTGCCTTGGACTGTGCCTGGCACATAATAAACAATAGTCTCAGCTGTTATTTTTATAACTCTTCCTCCTAAGGACACAATGAAGTGCCCATACCACGAGCATCCCAGCGCCCGGAAGTCTGGCAGGGAGGGTTCCCAGTCCTCTTCCCTCTGTTGTAATAATTGGTTCAGTGTCTATTTCAAAGTCTCTTTTCTTGCTATGCACTCAACTGCTCCCCGGGGACTGAAAGATTTCATTAGCATCCTCAACCACCTTCAGGGCACTGGCCACAATTCAGCTAATTACCAAAACAGTACAGCGACCCCAGGTGATTTACACTTTCTGTTGTTTCAGTCAGTCCAGTGATAAAGTGTGGCACTTAACAAGCACGGGGCCCTGTAATCTTAAAAATTAGAACAGTGGTTTTTAAAAAGGTGAAAATAAATATGAAAACATTAGGAGTTAACCAATGGTATAACAACATTAATCAAAATAGCATAATGGAATTCTTGTTACCTGAGCTAGATCCAGTCAGTGCCCCCTTCTACGCTGTGCCAAGCAGCTATCATGCACAGATTTATTTTCTGTACAGTTACAGCAAATTACTACACTGTAGGTAATGTAATGGAAACTCTGAAGGGAGAAGAAAGTAGTGGAGAAATGGAGGAGAAGGGAACAGAGTGAATGGGAGAGAAATGGAGAAAATTAACGTCTGAAAGTACCCATGAGCCCATGTGGATGATAACAGAGCAAGAGTGGAAGGAAGGGCCTTCCCTACACGGGAATGTGGGATCTGATAAATAAATATACAAGGAACGATAGTTCGAAAATCACTATTTTGCAACCATCATGGCAACAATTCACTTAAGAAGTGGAAACGGATGCTGATGCAGTAGCTGCATCTGTCAGGACAGACAGCATCATCTGCAGGACAGTCAGTACAAAGAGCAAACAGCCATTTTATAATATTAATAGTTGACGTTACAATAATGAGACCAACTTCGCACTGAGACCCACAGGAGAAAGACAAGCTGCACTTCCCTGGGAGTCCTGGCCCGGACACTTCAATCTAATAATGAGGAACCCTTCAAAAATATTATGGTAGGGCACATCTCTAATCATGGCACTTGGGAGACTTAAGCAGGAATGTCAGGAATTCAAGGCCACAGAAATAGAAGAAATAAAAATACAGAGGAGAAGAAATGGCAAGCTAGTGTCGTAGAAGACAGAAGACAACAGAAGAAAAGTTCCAGACCGAAGGGGAACAAAGTGTGACCCTGGGCTGGGTGGAACACCTCCAAAGAGTATGGCTGGATCTAAAGTTTGGATACGGCATGTGGATTTACTGTTGCGGTGGAATGACCAGTTTCCTGGCTCTGCAAATTGTCATGTGGTTGGGTAAGGCGTTAACAGAAGGTGACGGATGGTATTAAGGAGCAAAATGCAGGATGTCTTGAAGGAACTTTCAATTGGCTCAGAAAAAAAATAACATGTACACATAATATATGCAATTGGCACACCTAACATCCACTGCATGGACTATTAAGTACTAATAATAGATATAGAGGCATAGGAAGGGAAGGACAACTCCAACATGTCCGAATGGAGAGCACAGAAGTCTTGCTGTTATACTTGCAATTTTTCTTCCCATTTGAAATTATTAAAAAATAACATTTGACCACTAAAACGGGTCAACAGGGGAACTGCAGGCCCGGCTATTTATTTTATCCCTTCTCTTTTCACCTAATTCACATTTCCTCTTAAGCATGTCCCTGAACAAGTAAGGAAAGCAGGCCTTTATCCTCTTATTAAAACAACAAAACCACAGCATACTGAATAAATGTATCAAATGGCTGGGCGTGGTGGTGCACCCCTTTAATCCTAGCACTTGGGAGGCAGAGGCAGGGGGATCTCTGAGTTCAAGGCCATCTTGGTCTACACACTGAGTTCCAGGCCAGCTGGGGCTACAGGGAGACCCTGTCTCAAACACACACACACACACACACACACACACACACACGTATCAAATGATAGCACCATGTCTCATGAATCTGTATAATTAAAATGTAAAGGTAATTTGGTCTGAGGAAATGGCTCAGTCAGTCAGCCTTGCAAGCTGGAAGACTTGAGTTTGACCCTCAGAACACAGGCGTGTTGGGGAAGCAGAGATAGGCAAATTCCTGGGGCTCACTGTCTAGCCAGTCTAGTTTAATTGGTGAGTTCCTGGCAGGGAGAGGCCTGTCTCAAAGAACGTGGACAGCATCTGGAGAAAACAGCCCAATTATTGTCCTCTGGGCTGCACACACACATGCATATGTGCTAGTCCCCACACACTGACACATGCACACACTTGCATATGTGCTAATCCCCACACACCGACACGTGTGCACACACATGCATGCTCGTGCACAAAATTGAAAAATAAATAATTAAAATAAATTATTGCTGGTTTTGCAGAGTATTCCCCAACTCTCCCACTTACTGGTTTTCCAAAAGAACCATCTTTTTATCATTATATATTATTTTCAAATCAGATTATAACAACTTTGAGACAAAGGATGGAGACCGATTATCACTTATCTTTTCTATAGGATCTATTACATTACACATAATAAATGTTCAAAAACAACTGTATGTTTATCAAGTGGAAATGAACAAAACCCCAAACCTGGGTCATCTTGGGTTTAGCACATCCCTCCAGTTTTTGGAAAATTGGACTCCACACTCTGCCTATCTAGGCTCGCCCTTCAGGAAATGGAAACTTGGCTTGCATTTGCTCTGTCCTTTTCCGAATCATTCACTTGTCAGTTGCCACAATGCCTTCATCCTTCTGTGAAACAGCTCTTGGCAGTGTAAGCAGTCTCCTCTTTATAATTATAGTAATGCCAACGGGCAACTGGTCACTTTGATTTAATCTCTCTTGGCAGAAGTGATACTGTTGACCACGGTTTCTGTCTCTAAAAACACATTCTCAGCCCTCACAGTCCCGGGCTCTCCTCTGACCACTCGTCTTTTTTCCTGTTTCTTCTGTTCTTCCTAGGCCCATTGTTACACGGCTTCCATTTATTTCCGGAGCTTCAGGGTCACCTTTCTAACGACCTCTTGTGACTCTCACATGAGTGGCTTAGAAACTCAACATCTTTACATCTCCACAAGTCCTCGCCTCAGCCAGGAGTTCTTATCTCAGAGAACAGCACCACACCACCGTAGCCGGGAAACCAGAGTCCAGACATTCCTCCTTTATTCTTCCCTGACACTTGGCTTGGCCTGGAGACCTCTCCAACACTCCTCCGCTCTTCATGCAGCCCTCCCACTCTTAACCACCTCCTGTTCACATTACTACAGCAGACCCCAATTTCCAGCCTCTGTATTTAAGATGACCCTACCACGCTATGCACGCTGCTGCCTTGCTCAGATGCTTCCGTGACATTCTGTGATGTCAGTGGAAAGTTGGAGAGTCTAACAAGGTTCACGAGGCCCTTCCTGAAGAAGGCATGACCACAGCCTTGCAGTCCTTCTTGTCCTATGGCCCGTGCCTGGCACCTGCCTGGAACATCCCTTTCTTTCCACTTTTTCCAGCAAACTCCCACTATCCTTCTTCTAGATGTAGGATTAGATGAGTACTGGCCAAGCTGTACCTCCCCGTCACGGTACTTGTCTCCTAAGCCATTGTTGCTTGTTCCTCAGTGTTTTGTGGTATATGTAATTACATTTATCTTGCCCACCACTGGGCTACAGGCAAAAGAAGTCACTCACAGGACACACTTCCATCACGAGAGACTTCTGTACCCTTCCAAATTGCCATCCGTACAGTAGATACTTTCTTACCTTTTTCTCTAACTGGATCTTTGAGAAACATCTTTTTCTCCAGTGGTTTTACTGAATTCTAAAATAGCATTCAGGGGCTGGAGAGATGGCCTAGCGGTTAAGAGTGCCGTCTGCTCTTACAGAGGACCCGGGTTCCATCCCCAGCACCCACATGGCGGCTGAGAACTGTCTGAAACTCCAATTCCAGGAGAACTCCAGTTCCAGGGGAATCCGACACCCTCTTCTGACCTCCGTGGCACTGTACGACACGGGTGCACAAACTTGCATGCAGACAGTACATTCATACACATACATACATAAATTAATAAAAAAATAAAATAAAAAAGCATTCAGTTTTAGCCACAAATATTTATTTCCCCTTAAATATTAATAAACCTTTCTATCCTTAGAGACATGATACATCACTAATTTGGATTCCACTTAAGCAAAACTTTACTAATCTCATCACTGTAAATATTACAGTTTTCACTCACAAGAAAAGAAAACAAATTAGGATTTGTGAATAAAGGATTTAAACTATTCTTTGCTCTCTTCAATGTAATTCTTTTTACCAAAAAAATACTTTTTTCAGTTATGGTAATTTCTATTAAGGTACACGTGATGAATCGAGGGTTTATATTATCTTATTTTTCTACTTTTGGTCAAGTAGGTATAATAAAATTAAAATTTTTTTTAGAGGCAAGCTGTGAGATCTTCCTTCACATACAGCTGTGAGTTTGTCCTGAGAAAAGTGCACATTGTTCCTCAGTGATATGGTCCCTTCCAACTCTGAACCTTTCCTGAAGAAAAGAGAAAGCTCACCACCCTAGCCACTATTAGACTACTGTGGCCACTAGGAAAGAGCAGATACAGGGAATGAAATAGCCAATGTTGCCGGAGTTCAAGGCCAGCCTGGTCTACAGAGTGAGCTCTAGGCTAGCTGGGACTAAAGGGAGACCCTGTCTCAAAAAATACCAAAAAAAAAAAGAAGAAAGAAAAGAAAAGAAATAGCCAATGTTTTCTCTCATATGCAAATCCTAGATTGTGTGAGCGGCATTGTAGACCACAAAACTGAAAAAAAAAATCATTAGAGAGGAGATAGAGATCTAAGGGGGAAGGGAAAAGAGTAATGGAAAACAAGGGGCTTGAAAGCAGAAGAGGAGCACTGGGGGAGGAGGGAGGAGAGGAGGGGGAGGGGCTGACGGGAGAATGACTGACAAAATGTAGGAAAATGCCATAATGAAACTCATTCATTTCTATGCTGAGTTAAGAAAATGACAAAAATAAAGAAGGAAAGAAGGCACGAAAGGGAGGGAGGAAGGGAGGGAGGGAGGAAAAGAGGGAGGGAGGGAAGCAGGGAGAGAGGGAGGGAGGAATGGAGAAAGGAATGCATTTGGAGAAGCCCGGGTGAGCTGGACAAAGCATACTAGGCCTCACTCTGCCAGCCTTCAGTGATTTTTCTGAACTGGAAATCTGCCTGTTCAAGGTCTTCTCCTAGGCTCGTGAACCCCACATTTCAATCTCACATAAACCTTTAAGTCCAGGATCTTAGTCTTAAACTTATACTACAAAGATTATATGACCCATCAATGTAGAATCATAGAGTACATGTACTTAAAGACTAAGCTGTAATGCTTTCTTGTCGGACTCTGACTGACTCGACAGTGCGAAAACAGTACACTAGTGATAGCTTTTAAATGGCAATATGGCATGATGTATTCCTTTTTTTTTGGTCTTTTCGAGACAGGGTCTCCCTGTAGCCCCAGCTGTCCTGGAACTCACATTGTAGACCAGGCTGGCCTTGAACTCACAAAGATCCGCCTGCCTCTGCCTCCCAAGTGCTAGGATTAAAGGCGTGCACCACCACGTCCGGCTTTTTTTTTTTTTTTTTGATGTATTCCTTTCCTTAACGACAACCACTATGATTTAAG
>VZQC01002543.1:115695-253625 GCA_009823505.1 Rhizomys pruinosus
CAAAAAACAAAAAATCCTAGAACCACTAGAACTCCTGAAGCTAACACTTCAGGACACAGGTATAGGTAACAATGTCTCAGTGGGGACATAGAACACAGGAAGCTGCCCCAAGACTGACAAATAGTTCTTCACCACACTAAACAGCTTCTGCACAATAAAAGAAGCTATCAGCAGAATAAGGTCACAGCCCCCAGAATGGGAGAAAAGCTTTGCCAGCTCTGCTTAGAGGAAGGGGTTAATATCTAGAAAATATAAAGAATGGGAGAAATGAAACACCAAAACTCCCAAACTGCCAGTCATAAAGGGGCCAATAATCTGAGCAGACAGTTCTCAAAAGAAGATAGAAAAATGATGACCAATAATATATATATATACATATATATAATATTAATGCTCAACATCTTTAGCCACCAGAGAAATGCAAATTAAAACTACTTTGAGGTTCCATCTCACTCCAGTCAGAACGAAGAAAACAAATGACAACAAATGCTGGAAAGGATGTAGGGAAAGGGAAACCCTTATACACTACCAGTAGAAGTATAATCTAGTGTGGCTGCTATGGAAAGCAGTGTGGAGATCCTACCACATGAGCCATCTATACTGCTCCTGGGCATATACAAAGGACTCTGTATCCTACTGCGGAGACATCTGCACACCCACGCTTAATTGCTGCTCCTTTCATAACAGCTAGGAAGTGGAATCACTAGATGTCCATCAAGTGACGGATGAAAAATGAAAATGTCATGAATATGCAATGGAATTTTATTCAGTTGTAAAAAAAGATAAAATTATGAAATTTTCAGGAAAATGGATGGAACTGGAAAAATTATAAGCAAGCTAACCCCAGGCTCAGAAAAGCAAAACAAAATGAAACTAAAAACAACCCCCCCAACCCACATATGCAAATCCTAGCCCTCACTATCAAATGTTTGTATTCAGGTGGGAACAAATAAGGAGAAATACCAGGAAAGAATAAAGAACCCCCGTGGGATGGAAAAAAGAGGCTTTAAAGGAGGGCATGGCAAAAGAATAGAACCAATAGAAGGGGGGGTATTGAGGACAAAGGGCACGGAGAGAAAGTAGGGACAAGAGGAAAGGAGGGAGGGCAGGGGGAGTCCACCAAAACGAAAATCCCTTTAGATTTAAAAAATAANGCTGTCACGTGAGCGAGTCGATCGGTCGTATGATTTTCTGTTTCTTTAGAGGACCCTGACTGATACAGATTTATTTCCGTTCTGGTTTGTCTTCCATTGCTGGGACAAAACGCTCTGACCGACACCAACTTGGGGAGGAAAGGGTCGATTCGGCTCACATCTCCTGGGTCATAGTTCATCACTCAGGGAACCCCAGGCAGGAGCCTGGAGGCAGGAGCTGAAGCACAGGTCATGGAGGAATGCTGTTCACTGGCTTGCTCCCCTGGCCCATGCCCAGCCTGCCTTTTTTTTTTTTTTGGTCTTTTCGAGACAGGGTCTCCAAAGGCGTGCGCCACCGCGCCCGGCTCGACCGGCCTGCCTTCTTATACCGTACGCGACGACCTGCCCGGGGTGGCTCTGCTCGTTGTGGGCTGGGCCCTCCCACGCTGCCTGATAATCGAGACGATATTCCACAGACGTGGCTACAGGCCAATCCGGTGGAGCCAGTTCCCCAATGGAGGCTCCCTCAACCCAGGTGTGTCAAGTTGACACTGAAGCTCTCCAGCACAATAGACCCCTTGTCAACTTGACACACGAAACACATCGCTATTGAACCACCACCTTTCCATTTCTTGTCGCAAAGGTATGATGTTAACATGAATCACAACCTAAGACATTAAAACCCTAAAAGCACCACAGTCCTTAAATGTTCCAACACTTAATTTCACGCCACTGAAATGTGGAGCTGCTGTAAAAATCCCAAAACCCAATACTGTCTTATTTCCAAAGGAAGAATCAGGCACTGCTCAAACAAAACTCCAGTCCAGGCAAGTGCATAGCTCAAGACGACACGCTTTGGGATTCACTGCCTGATCTTCTGGGACTCCGCGCGAGGGTATTCGGCGGCTCCTTCCCACCTCCTCTCCACCATCTCTGCCGTCCGTGGCCTTACGCCGGCTCGATATCATCCGCGGCTGCCCGCCGCCACGTTGGGCCGAGCCACAGTGACCGCCCCCCTGGCTGGCCTGAACTCAACAGAGATCCCCTCTTACCATATTTCATTCTTTACTTAGATACCTCATCTACTTACACCCCTTTCCCTTTTCTTCATCTTCTTTTATGTTTAGTCTATTTATTTATTTATTATTTATTATTTATATTTATTCATCCATCCATCCATTCATTTATTTATTTGTATTTTGAAGTAGCAAACATCTTGGTTGACACTTTTATTTTATTTTCTGACAGAGGACTGTCATGCCTAGCCCCCCAATCAACAGCCAGACACTTGAATCAGAGGATGGACAACTTTCTTTCCTTTAGTCCAAAGTTTTGGTAATTTCTTTTTTTCATTCCATATTCTCTCCTCTCTCTCCTCTCTCTCTCTCTCTCTCTCTCTCTCTCTCTCTCCCTCTCCCTCTCCCTCTCCCTCTCTCCCTCTCTCCCTCTCTCTCTTCCCCAACCTGGGGAGACTAGAAGACTTCCCCACATGATTTTCGCCCCCTCCCCGTAGTAACTGTCACCTCAAGCTAACTTTGGTATTTATTCCATTCACAGACCTAAACCGGAAGGCTGAAAGATATCGTGTATTGGTTTATTCCTTAAGGAATTTGAGGTCCTCTTTCCTCGGCAAGCCACAGACCAAGCGTAGCTTCAGTTCTCCCTTGTGATCCACGCTGCAAGGGTGGGGTCTCTTCTTCGTGGATCACGAGTTAAATCTGGAGATAGCGCCGCTCCTGTCTTGATTCTGTCCGATGTACGGAACGTTTTCTCCAGCCGGTCCCCGTCTGCGCACTGCAAGTGTTAGGGCGGTTCTTGGAAGACCGTGAGTCTTCCGTCCCATATTCTTTCTAGCATCTCCCTTTGTTTAGAGTATTTCTTATCTTTATCTAACCAAGGTCATCTTTCTTATCTGTATGAATTTCTTATCTCATCTCGCTCTCTTTCCAATTTTTGTTATATATTGTTTCATCTCACCTTTTATCCTATTTTCATTTTCCCTTAGTATCTTTTCTTATGCTATATTTTCTATTATATCTTCTTATCTTTTATGTCCTCTCGAGGTTCTGCTATGTTTCTTTGTTGTGTGGCTTGCTGCATTGCCTGGCTTGTTTTTTTTTTTTTTTTTTTCTTTTTTTTTTTGTTTTTATTTTTGTTACTGTTTGTTTTGTTTTTGTTCTAACAGGGGCTCCCATGTATAGCCCCAGCTGCGGAACTCACTCTGAAAGAGCAGTCGTCAAGGGTAAGCCGATTCTCCATCCCACGCCCTTATCTCGAGTTTTTTTAATCTTATATCTTAGTATTGCTTAGATTCATCAATGAATCTCCTAGGGTCATAGATAGGCTATTCTCCATTTTTGCCTCACTCTTCTCTATTCATTTTTACCTCCTTTTTTCCCCTTTTGATCTTCAGCGTAACGTCTTATCCTTTATTGCTGCTTGGTGTGTTATCTCGGTTTCGATTGTTCGCGCTGTTTGTTTTGTTTTTTCTGAGTCATCCCTGGAACTCGGCTCCTGGAACGCTTCTGTAGCTCAGGTGTCTTGGAACTTGAACTCACAGATTCATCTCCCTGCCTCTGCATTCCCAAGTGCTAGGATAAAGGCGTGCCCTTAATCCATCTATATTCCTTTTTCTTTATTTAATTTATTACATCTTTTTGTTTCATTCTTTTGTCTCTCTCTATGTTTTATTATTATTTCTTCTTTAGGGCTTCATTCTTGATCTACCCTCATCTTGTTTCATTATCTTATTTTTTTGGTTTCTATCTAATTATTTATTCCATTCTATTATTTGTGATTTTAAAAATTATTTTTATTTATTGATTTATTCTTGTATGTGTCCGTACCAGCCCAGGGAGGTCGCGGTCAAGAGGACGTTCGGATTCCCCTGGCAACTGGAGTTCTCCTGGAATGAAGATTCGGACGTCTCCGGGGCCGCCAATGTGGTGCTGGGATCGACCCGGGTCCTCTGTAACGGGCTCGGCCCTCTTGACCCGCTAGCTCTACTCATTTTTCTACATTCTATCTTGATTTAAGATGAGAGCTTCCTCTTTCCTGATCTGGTAAGGCTGAGAAAAAATTAATATTTCCCCAGAAAAAACAATCTCCTGACATTTTTAAAATTTTGTTTCCTAAAAGCTCATCCTTATTTACTTAATTGCTCATTAATTAATTGATTCATTCTTCTTTAATCATTAGGAGGCCAGGATTTCTGTCTCTACCTTGGGAAAGAGTCCCCTTCGAGTAAGTGATTTCGAGGCCTTCCGCCTTTCCAGGACCATAGAGAGTGAGCCCAAGAGAGAAATTCCATTTCCTTAGGAATGATCTTGTCCCCCAAGAAAATCTGAATGCCGGTTATCGTCGCGGGAATAGAGACTGCGACAGTGGGAAGCTGCTTGGAATACCAACCCGATCAGAACCAGAAATCGGGTACTGACAATGTCTCCTCCTAGACACTTTCCTCTGAATACTGACCCCTCTGTGAAGTGTCTGTCAGATGTCTGACGCTCAGAAGGTAAAAACCTCACAATGCCTCCAGGTAGCCAGGGGACAGTCTGCAGCCCAGGAAGTGTTGTGGCAATGGGGTTGGTCAGAGAATACCTTAACCGCAACTTTTGTAGGCGTTTGGTGTTGTTTTGATAGGCTCGGAGGTTGTTGGTTTCGGCAGGGTGGGTGGATCGTGTTGATTTCTATTTGTAGCTATAGAGAGGTGAGTGGTTGTAATGTGGAGTCTTTGGGGGGGTTTGCTTGGGGCCTGAAGCATCGAGAGAGATTACTGGTCGTGTGGTTACTTGCGCTGTAATCACTGCCGGCATAGACGGCAGTTAAGCGAATGTAATCGCCTCTCAAACTTTATTGGCTTACTTTACTTCTTGGTCTGAGACGGCAGACATCCTACGTTAATATCTGCAGACAAAATCTTTTATAAGAGTTATCTGCCTCTCTCCTTCTCTCTCTCTCCTCCTCTCTCCTCCTCTCTCCCTCCTCTCTCTCTCTTCTTCTGTGATTTCTAGCCCCTTCGCGCACAAGAGACACACCAGGTAATCTCTCATTCTTTTTTTTTGTTTTTTTTTTTTTTTGCGTCCTTTGTGAGGGACAGCATGGTCTCTCTGACCCTGGCTGTCCTGGAACTCACCCTGTAGACCAGACTGGCTCTGAACTCACAAAAGATCCGCATGCCTCTCCCTCCCCCAAATGTTAGGACTTAAAGGTCGTGAGACCCACCAATGCCCAGCACGTAATAACTTATCTGTTATTTATTTACTTACTAATTATTTATTTACTTACTACTTACTATTATTTATTTATATTTATTATTATTTATTTATTTAATTTTTGTGACTCAAGGCCAGCCGTAGTTTACAGTAGTGAGTCCCAAGACAACTGGGGCTACAGGGACACCGTCTAGAAAAGAACCCAAAACAAACAAAATGCGAGGTGCACTTGTTTGATTTTGTTTTGGGGCAGGCTATCCAGAATCAGACTCCTCTGAGGCTAGCGGGAATCAGGCTGGCTTTCTGCTCCCCTGCCTGGCCCCAAAAAGACAGGCAACATTTTCCTCCTCGGTCTGCCTAGATTCGGCTTTACTGCCCCCACAGAGAATCCAAATACCACGGCCCCTGCCTCACACATGAGTGCAATGCAACGAAGATCAGAGTGCGCCGCGTCAGATTCCCCTGAACTGAGTTATCGAAGTTGTGTCGCCACGTGGGGTGCTCGGATCTAACCTGCCCTCTTAACCTCTAGCCCACTCTCATAATTCTCATTGGCGTTATCATTACTTCTTACTGTATTGTATTTTCCAATCTATGAGCATGGAGGTCCTTCAATATTCTGGTCTTTCAATCAGCACTTCTTTTTTCCCCCCAGAAATTATAAAGAAAGAAAGAAAGAAAACGAAAGATAAAGAAAGAAACAAAAAGAAAGAAAAACTGTTCCCATGTATATTTCTGCCCTAAATCTTCACATTTCTAATTCGTGTACAGGAAGATTATCTATGCAATGCTGCAGTAAATTCTGGTTATTTCACACTTTGTTTGTTCATACGCAGCCTACTATACCTTGATAAACCATTGCACTATTTCAAGCTTTTATTTTATTTATTTATTATTATTATCATTATTATTATCATTCATCATATATTATATTATAATTACTTATTATATATTTGGTCTTTTTGTTTGTGTACAGGATCTCCTTGTAGCCCCCAGCTTTCCTGGGACTCGCTCTGTAGCAGGCTGGCCTTGAACTCACAAGATCTGCCACTACGCCCGCCTTCAACGTTTTGGTGATAAAATTTAAAGTCGGGCGGAGAGATGGCTCGCTCCCAGCGGATAAGGAGCAGCCGACTGCTCGTGCAGAAGACCCCGTGGGCTGATTCCCAGCACCCTCATGTGGCTAAGGCACCGTCGTTCAACATCCGAGTTCGAGGAATAATCCGACACCCTCTTCTGACGGTCCACCGCAAATCCAGGACACGCGTTGCACCAACTTACATGCACAGCAGTACACTTGTGCACATAAAAAATTATTTGTGTAGAGAGCTCGGCGTTGGCCAAAAATGGTGCTTTGGACCCTGGCCATGTCTTATCGCCTGATTGCGGCATGACTGCCCAGCTCGTTCCCCAGCCAACAAGAGAACGCCAAACCTGAACCCTCATTACATGTCCGCTGACTTCCGTATATTGTGCATACCGCTTACAGACCAATAAGAGACCGCCACGGTGCTCGCACCCTAGCAGGAGGCCGGGTTGAGGGAAGAGATTATTAGTAGGAGACACTGGAAGGAGAAGAAAAGAGATATATGATGTAAGCAGTTGCCTGAATAACTGCTTCGGGAAGCAACAAGAGGTTCCCTCCTTTTTCCTGCGGCCGGAACAGAGCGACAAGCGAAGACAAAATAATAATACATAATAATATAATCGATTAATAATAACAACAACAAAGAAAAAAGAACACAAAGAAGGAAAATCCCTGACAAAGCACTGTCGCCTTCATTTGGAGAATCGACTGTGTGATGATGTATTTACTCTGTAAGGTTCAGAATCTACAATTCAGTTCACCACAAAACTGTTGGTATTCCAAAGGTATTTGAAGTTCTTTGGAACTAGCCTGTGTAGAGGTTCTCCTGTCTGGCACAATGTTTATCATGCTATAGCTTTCAGCTATACACATGCGCTCAGCGTAGAATACTTATTTAGGTTTCTATGCTACTATCCATTTCTGATGATGCTTAGTAACAATAGTTCTTTTTGTTAAAGGGATTTAAGTCTTTTTGGGTGCCGTTGGTCCTCTTGTTTTAAATTTTATTTATTTTTGTATGTGTAGAATTTGTACTGCCTGCGTGTAGGTTTTTGTGCAGCCCGTGCCTGCAATGCCTCGGAGGCAGAAGAGGTCTCGATTTCCCCTGGAACTGAGTTCTTCTAGAATTGGATTAACAGACGGTCTCACCCGCCATGTTGCGTGCTTGGGGCGGATGCGAGCCCCGGCTGGCTTCTGCCAGAGCAGTCGCGCTGGCTTCGTTAAACCACCTGTGCTATTCTTTCCTTCTTCCGGCCCCATTTAAAGTATTTTCTTAAAAGCCCGGCGTGGGCGCATGCCTTTATTCCTAGGCACTTGGGAGCAGTCAGGTGATCTGCGTCAAGGCCAGGCCTGTCTTACCAGGAGTGTACTCCAGGACAGCGGCGTCCAGACCCTGTCCAAAAAACATGAAAAAAAAAATAAATAGAACAATAAAGGAGAATAGGCGAACAGTCCCCCGAGATTAACCCCCCGCATGCACGAACGTCACGCGTCGAGAGTCCCAGGCTAGACCGGCTCACGAAGCTCCCCATGTCCAACAGAGAGACTCCCCCGAGTGCCCTGCGCTGGATACGCCCCATAGACTGGCGATCATATAACATGTCACCCATCCGTAACCCTCCCCGGTCTCCAGCCTAAATAACGGAAAAAAAAAAAAAAAAAAAAAGAACTGTGCCAGCAATGCTCACAGCCCTTGCCTCTGGAGCCAGTTTCAATTCAGTCGTAATAAGTAAGTGAGTACATCTGGTATGGTTACAGAAGATAGTCACGTAGTTATTACAACCCCACCGTCGCTTCCCCCACCCTGACGTTCGCCTGTAACAACCCGAGCTCTCCACACCGTAACTCCTAACCCTATATATCCTAATACATGCGGTCTACTGATGCTTCATTGGGGAGAGAAAAGGAACTGATGCCTGGTTAAGATGTCCCATGTGGTGGCGTGAGTGAGAGCCTTCTCATCAGACAATCTTTTGCACTTTGACTGGTTCCAGTGTCTATGTTAAGTCATGTCCTCCGCTGCTACCCAAGAGCAACATCTTCTCGTGATGAAGCGTCATGGTAGGAGCATAGTTACATATATAACCCTAAAGATGGATGATAAGAGATATTGAAACTAATCCACGAAGCGGGATGGTTTGCATATCCCTATGTCGCATGTGGTAGGGAACAGAGAAAAAAAATAGATAGTAAATAAAGGACTTTATCACCCCTTGCGTGCATTGACTCCAGCTAGCTGACGCCACCCTGGCCGGCACAAGTTCCTGGCCAAGGATAGATCACCACGACCATTAGGCGCATATGGTGCTATGGGTCCGGCTACCTTGTGAAGCCACCTTAGAACAGAGACAGATTAACACATCTCATCCCCCTACATCCTCCCTGCCCCACCTGATTTCACCCCCTCGGCCACTCATCTTACCCCCCCACATCGAGGCTGGTTGTCGGTCCACTTTGCCTTCGTGGCGGCGGTGTTCCACAAGCGAGTGAAATGAAGGAAGATATATTACACTATAAGTAGCCTGCATTAAAATATTGTGTAGGCAGAAGAATAAGCACTACTTAACTGTGTACTTTACACTTAACGGTCCAAAACCCGTGCGTGATAGGTGAGACCACAACTCCGTGCCAAAGTATCACGGCCGCATGTTCCATGCTGCTTAAAAGCATTGTCAACACTGTTGCCAGCCACAACAGTATTTACCCCCACCGAGTCTATGTCCCTTGGTGAGGAACCATAAAAGACATCGGTCAACTCCGCACTATTCAACAATCAGGCGACTCTCACTACCAGTTCTACCCTGTCTTCGCCAGATGCCATCCGGCAATCCCATGGACCGACCGCACGAGTCGCTAATATCATCTCTCTGATCTGAATGCTGGAACATCATTTTTATCTAGCCTCATTGCATTTGCCAGGGTCGACTTACATGAGATAATTGTACGATTCCAGTTCTGATGGATCTGGAACACTTGGGTGGCCTTGGGCTTTTGCTGTGCTGCCAAGAAAATGGTCCTGCGTCCTGCTTAGAGAGACCAACCATGGCTGGCTTTAGCCCACAATACCTTCTCTTATATCGGCGCGTGCATATGGGTCTGGTGGTCACATTTCGGTAGCTGCGCCAGGCCGGCCCCCAGCCAGAACGAATAAGCGGGTATAATCCCAGACAAGCCATAAAGACCTTAAATTCGCGACTTACATCTATATCATAGTTTTTAATAGTGTCCGCTGGGTGATCCTTCGATACTATTTGATGTACTTATGAGCCGCCTGTGGCGAATCGAGGGTATGTAAGTGCGCACCCCTGTCTAGTTGAAGAGACCCGCCCGCCGTGGCTACCGACAGCGCCCTGAGGGTATCGACGAGAGACCCGGGTTGCAGGACGGTGTTGGAGGTATTTGAGAGTTATAATAGTAGAACTATAGTGGTGGCACACCTGTGGGGCTATAGGGGAGGGGAAGTACTAAGGAGAGGATTAACACGCGAGTTCCTCTGCAAGAGGCAGAGGCACTCAGTGCTCTTAACCCACTGAACCATCTTCCTTGCCAGGCCTAGGAAACTGAGCTATGCGAGTTTTTCATCTTATCTGATAGGTAAATTCAAGAGTTGGAAGATGTACCACTGCTACTACTCAGTCTACTGCCTCCGCCGGAATCGAGCAGCAATCCACAAACTAATACTCGGGTGACTATATATTAATCAACAGGCACAATAATTTCAATGATCAGCATACTAAAGGCATTATACCACCAATTCTCACACAAACATGTAATCACAGAACCAAGGAAACCAGAAGGAAAGGACGATCTATCCCAGATTTCCTAAGTTTATGTCTTTGCGACACAGACTTCTCCGGCTCTTTGTTATAGCCAAAGCTAGGACATCTCTAAGAAGTATACATCCTGATTCCCACATAATCTATAAGCACTACAGTCTCTCCTAGAGCTACCCGATCCATACAAAATCTGACGAGAGATCTAGATGAACGGATTCATGATACCGTGTCTGGATAATATTGAGCAGTGACATTCATAACCCTCGCTAACCAGGTAACAATCCGATATGGGAAGCCATCAAGCAATCGCACCCTTATTCGACTGTGCGCACTCGTCTCCTTAATGAGAGAGAATCGACAAACACCGACACTCGTCTCATTTCGAGCCTTACATTAGTCCTTCTACCTTAGACACAATTCTTCCTTGAGAGGCAGACAATGAACTACATCTATGTCCTTTGTTAAACGCGATATAGATACTGAATGGGATGCTTGGAGGGCTATTCTTGCTGAATTTACTTGAGTTTCTCATGGAAAAGATAAAAAAAAATACATTGTACCCTGGATTCTGATAGCCTAGCAGGTAGAGTAACTCCGAAACCAACTTTGTGTGGGTGTGTGTGGTGTGTGTTAGTGTGCGTGTGCATGTGTGCCACAGATTGCGTGCTGTGGTGCCTGCCCTACAGTTAATGTATGTGGAAGTTGTGTATGAGACATGCCAAGATATTAGGCCCTTACCCTCACCTTCTTTTATGAGAACTGCAGTGTTTCTCTCCTGTGTGTCGGGGGCTTTCACAAAGCCAGGCTAGCTGGCCCTGCGTGATTCTCCTGTATTTATTCCTCCAGTTGGGACATGCTGAATATGGACACTCTTGCTTCTGATTTTAGTTTTTAAATGGGTTCTGGAGTTTTTGAACTCAAGTTGTCATGCTTGTATGTTTTATCCACTGAGCCATCTCCCACCAGCCCTGAACTCTCATTAAACACTTAGCAACGGCCTAACATGGATAATCGGATGCATTATCATACGGTTTCAGACTTACGTTCTTCTGCTAAGGCTTTACCTTTTCCTTCCTCTCCCTTCCTCCTCTCCTTCCTTATCCTTCCTTCCTCCTTCCTCGCGTTTCTGGTCCTCCTTCCTTCCTTCCTTTTCCTTCCCTCCCTCTTTTCTTCCCTTTCTCTCTTTTCTTTCTTCCTTCCTCCTTCCTGTATCCCTCCCTCCGCTCTTTTCTTCCCTTTCTTTCTCTCTTCTCTTCCTCCTTCCTTCCTTCCTTCCTTCCTTCCTTCCTTCCTTCCTTCCTTCCTTCCTTCCTTCCTTCCTTCCTTCCTTCCTTCCTTCCTTCCCAGCATTCAAACGAGTTTCACTACAGCATTTTTATATGTATTTTGTTTTTGTTGATCTTTGTCCCCGGTCCTCTCCCTTGTCCTCCGGCCCTCTGCTGGTCCCCTTCCTCTCTCCAAGTTGTCATCCCTCTACTTTCATGTCACCTATGTTCTATAAATTCTTCCATGTAAGATCCCTTTCTCCTCTTTTGTTCCCCTATGTACTTTCAAGAGGCTACATTCAATTTTCACAAATTTAGTGACATTGTGTGTGGTCAACGAAGAGGAGGTGACCCTCAGTCAAGCACTCTGACTTCAGAGTTCCCGGAGGTTCTGTGTGTGAAGGAAGCATCAGCTGCTGGCTGTGGAAGAGCAGGTCAAGCTGGCAGTTTGCTGCCCACTCTGTGTTTTCTGCTAACTGCCTGGATTCTGATTCTCAATGGCTGTAATCACTATGCCATTTGGGGAGCTGGGAAAGACTAACCTAAGCCCAGCTGCACTGCATCTGCCCATCAGCCTCCTCCTATTAACTACAGATCATTAAGCTGTCCAAAAGGCGAGCTGCTTCCTCAATTTACATCTCCAAAGGTCTGCTGACTGGAATTTTAAGTTATGCCTCCAAAGAGGACATGCTGTCTTCAAATGCCCAGTTTCCACTCAACCGAATTCTTAAATATGCAGCACACTCATTTTTAACATGTATATTTCTAGGGGAAATGTCTAATAAAGCAAGAAATCACATTTATAACTGCAACAAATGACATTAACCACTAAAGGAGCCTCACCGGGGGAGGGTTTTAAAAGCTCAGAAGTAAGCAGAAAGGGCCATTAGCTTCATTTTACGACCTCAGAATGACAAAGTGGATAACTGTTACTAAGATACCTGAGAGCCAGGAGAAGAAGCTTAATTGGGCCAGGGTTTGTGAAGATGTGACTTCCCCTCCACCCACCACCTCTACCAACCAGAGTTCTTACCTCTGTATTTGACAGTGGTTAGGGTGCCCCCAGAACAGATGTTAGAGAAAAGCAGTGCTGAGTCTCCTAGGACCAAGAGGGCGCAGAACAGAAAGGGTAGCTGTCCCCACTGAAAAAGGGCAAACTCCTGACATTATGCCCCTCAGTGAGTGAGTCCTGAAGCACTGAGCCATTGATTGGCAAATTGGGGCTAAGTAAGAGTCACATAATGAATGCAACTGTGAGAGGAGTGTTCTTGTCTGGTCTTTAAGGAGAAGAATAGGGATACATCTGTAATTGAGGAGTAACTACAAAGGACACTTGATCACTGTGAGAGATGCCACAGATTTAAGGAAATGCACACCCCCGGTAAAGAGCTTAAAGATGGGGAACAAATGTGATGTGAGACAAGAAAAAAGAAAATTAGGCATCAAGTACTGACTATATTTTCAAGAAAGGCACTAGAGAAATAGAGCTAAGTACAGGGGACCAGTACCCACATATAGCAGGGTACCAGTATCCACATGTAGCAGGGTACCAGTATCCACATGTAGCAGGGTACCAGTATCCACATGTAGCAGGGTAACAGTATCCACATGTAGCAGGGTACCAGTATCCACATATAGCAGGGGACCAGTACCCACATATAGCAGGGGACCAGTATCCACATATAGCAGGGTACCAGTACCCACATATAGCAGGGTACCAGTATCCACATATAGCAGGGGACCAGTATCCACATATAGCAGGGGACCAGTATCCACATATAGCAGGGGACCAGTATCCACATATAGCAGGGGACCAGTATCCACATATAGCAGGGGACCAGTATCCACATATAGCAGGGGACCAGTATCCACATATAGCAGGGGACCAGTATCCACATATAGCAGGGGACCAGTATCCACATATAGCAGGGGACCAGTATCCACATATAGCAGGGGACCAGTATCCACATATAGCAGGGGACCAGTATCCACATATAGCAGGGGACCAGTATCCACATATAGCAGGGTACCAGTATCCACATATAGCAGGGGACCAGTATCCACATATATCAGGGTACCAGTATCCACATATAGCAGGGGACCAGTATCCACATATAGCAGGGGACCAGTATCCACATATAACAGGGGACCAGTATCCACATATAGCAGGGTACCAATAACCACATATAGCAGGGGAACATATCCACATATAGCAGGGTACCAGTATCCACATATAGCAGGGTACCAGTATCCACATATAGCAGGGGACCAGTATTCACATATAGCAGGGGACCAGTATCCACGTATAGCAGGGGACCATATCCACATATAGCGGGGGACCATATCCACATATAGCAGGGGACCAGTATCCACATATAGCAGGGGACCATATCCACATATAGCAGGGTACCAGTATCCACATATAGCAGGGGACCAGTATCCACATATATCAGGGTACCAGTATCCACATATAGCAGGGGACCAGTATCCACATATAGCAGGGGACCAGTATCCACATATAACAGGGGACCAGTATCCACATATAGCAGGGTACCAATAACCACATATAGCAGGGGAACATATCCACATATAGCAGGGTACCAGTATCCACATATAGCAGGGTACCAGTATCCACATATAGCAGGGGACCAGTATTCACATATAGCAGGGTACCAGTATCCACGTATAGCAGGGGACCATATCCACATATAGCGGGGGACCATATCCACATATAGCAGGGGACCAGTATCCACATATAGCAGGGGACCATATCCACATATAGCAGGGTACCAGTATCCACATATAGCAGGGGAACATATCCACATATAGCAGGGTACCAGTATCCACATATAGCAGGGTACCAGTATCCACATATAGCAGGGGACCAGTATTCACATATAGCAGGGTACCAGTATCCACGTATAGCAGGGGACCATATCCACATATAGCAGGGGACCATATCCACATATAGCAGGGGACCAGTATCCACATATAGCAGGGGACCATATCCACATATAGCAGGGTACCAGTATCCACATATAGCAGGGTACCAGTATCCACATATAGCAGGGTACCAGTATCCACATATAGCAGGGTATCAGTATCCACATATAGCAGGGGACCAATGGGGAGAAAGGACACTGAGGGGCAGAAGACAATACGGACCAAACAGTGGAGACAGGTAAACTAGTACGCCTTGCTCCATGTGAGACAGCAAGTGAAAATCATTCTAAATCCTTGGCTTCATGTAATGGAACCATTTGTGGTTCAACCAGAGAACAATATCTAAAAGCCAGTCTCCATTCTGGATGCTGAGGAGCAGGTGTCAAGGTTGAGCCTAGAGGATGCTTGGCAAGAGTAGGGACATGTGGCAGAGGTGGCCTTCATGCAAGATTTGCTGTGCCACATGGGGTTGGGGAGGATAGACTAATCTGGGTGGCTCTAGAAGGGAACATTCTAAACAAATTCAGAAGCTGCAAGGTTTAAAATTTGACTCCCAATAATGAAGATTCATTTAATACTCCATTGTTCATCAATAAGCACATCCTTCTGCTCTCCTCAGACTTGGAAAACACAAAAGACCTTGACAGCATTCAGTTAGGACTATGTCATAGTTAGGACTATGACATAGTTAGGACTATGTCATAGCTCTATTTAAGGGTAGTAGATATTAAACACATTGATTTTTATGTTAGTTAAATAATTTTTTGTCTTTTGAGACAGGATCTCACTATGTAGACCAGGCTAGCCTTGAACTCGCAGAGATCTGTCTGCCTCTGTCTCCCAAGTGCTGGGATTAAAGGCATGTGGCTGCCATACCGGGCTTTGATTTTTATTTTAAACTAAGCTAAAATTCAAGTTTGCTGGGAAGTTTCATTTCTGTATTTAAACTAAAAACATGCCAGGTGTGGTGGTGCATGCCCTTAATCCCAGCACTCGGGAGGCAGAAGCAGGCAAATCTCTGTGAGTTCAAGGCCAGCCTGGTCTACAGAATAAGCTCCAGGCCAGCTGGGACTAATGGGAGACCTCGTCTCAAAATACCAACCCCCCAAAAAACAAAAAAACCAAAAAACAAAAAATCCTAGAACCACTGGAACTCCTGAAGCTAACACTTCAGGACACAGGTATAGGTAACAATGTCTCAGTGGGGACATAGAACACAGGAAGCTGCCCCAAGACTGACAAATAGTTCTTCACCACACTAAACAGCTTCTGCACAATAAAAGAAGCTATCAGCAGAATAAGGTCACAGCCCCCAGAATGGGAGAAAAGCTTTGCCAGCTCTGCTTAGAGGAAGGGGTTAATATCTAGAAAATATAAAGAATGGGAGAAATGGAACACCGAAACTCCCAAACTGCCAGTCATAAAGGGGCCAATAATCTGAGCAGACAGTTCTCAAAAGAAGATAGAAAAATGATGACCAATAATATATATATATACATATATATAATATTAATGCTCAACATCTTTAGCCACCAGAGAAATGCAAATTAAAACTACTTTGAGGTTCCATCTCACTCCAGTCAGAACGAAGAAAACAAATGACAACAAATGCTGGAAAGGATGTAGGGAAAGGGAAACCCTTATACACTACCAGTAGAAGTATAATCTAGTGTGGCTGCTATGGAAAGCAGTGTGGAGATCCTACCACATGAGCCATCTATACTGCTCCTGGGCATATACAAAGGACTCTGTATCCTACTGCGGAGACATCTGCACACCCACGCTTAATTGCTGCTCCTTTCATAACAGCTAGGAAGTGGAATCACTAGAGGTCCATCAAGTGACGGATGAAAAATGAAAATGTCATGAATATGCAATGGAATTTTATTCAGTTGTAAAAAAAGATAAAATTATGAAATTTTCAGGAAAATGGATGGAACTGGAAAAATTATAAGCAAGCTAACCCCAGGCTCAGAAAAGCAAAACAAAATGAAACTAAAAACAACCCCCCCAACCCACATATGCAAATCCTAGCCCTCACTATCAAATGTTTGTATTCAGGTGGGAACAAATAAGGAGAAATACCAGGAAAGAATAAAGAACCCCCGTGGGATGGAAAAAAGAGGCTTTAAAGGAGGGCATGGCGAAAGAATAGAACCAATAGAAGGGGGGGGTATTGAGGACAAAGGGCACGGAGAGAAAGTAGGGACAAGAGGAAAGGAGGGAGGGCAGGGGGAGTCCACCAAAACGAAAATCCCTTTAGATTTAAAAAATAAATGTAAACATTTAAAAATAATATATTGGTAATTTAGACATGGTTACATGATTCAGTTTACATTTAAAGTTCAAATACATACAGGATGTTATAGTTACTAAATATTGTTTTTTTTAAATAAACAGAGTTTTTGGATTTGAGTGGAATGCAACTATTCGATAGCAATCAACAAGAAGCCAGGCATGGTGGCAATACCTGGCTCTTTTTTTCACTGTTTTTGGGACAGGGTCTCCCTGTAACCTCAGCTGGTTTGGAACTAGCTATGTAGACCAGGCCTGCCTGTCTCTGCCTCCTGAGTGCTGGGATTAAAGGTGTGGCCACTGTGCCCAGGCCTGGCTCTTTTTACGTGGGTTCTGGGAATTGAACTCTGGTCCTCATGTCTGCACAGCAAATGCTTTACTGACTGGCTAAGCCATCTCTCCAGCTTGAGCTCCATTACAATAAATCTCACCTCCCTTTGGTAATGGCTGGAGATCAAGCTGAATGACAGGCAACTCAGAGACAGAACTCCTGGATTCTGGAATCTCTGCATGCCTGCTTCTCTTTCTTAAGACTTAGATTAGAAGTCTGAAAAGCCACATTAATTCTTTCAAGGCATAGTTAGTCACAGCCCAACATTTAATAAGATTCTTATTCATTTACCTAGTGGATCATAGGGTTTTAGGACTGCCTCTACTGGTCTTGGAGGACACAGAATTATTTAGATGGTTCTCAGTACCCACCTGTCTCCTCCTACTTCCTCTCCCTTCTAACTCTCTAGTTTGTGGGTTTGTCCATTCTGGCCTCCAGTGAGCTGGCTAAACTTATTCTTGTCTCTGGCCTTTGTACCTACTGTTCCAATACTTAAGCACTTACTGTTCAACTATCTTTCTGACATCTCTTTCTGATCTTTCTGTCTTTCCATTTCTCTTTCCAGTAGATCTCTACATCAACTCCAGACACTTTTTAAGCCAAATCTGCAAAGTAGCCCACTACTACCTTACTAAATTATAGTAAGTGTTATCTAATTTACTGTCTGTCCCATACTACAACAGCAGACTATTTGAGAGCAGACTTACTTTGCTTATGGTTAATAAATATTTGTTGTTGTTGCCAGGTGTGGTGGTGCACGCCTTTAATCCTAGTACTTGGGAGGCAGAGGAAGGTGGATCTTTGTGAGTTCAAGGCCAGCCTGGTCTACAGAGTGAGTTCCAGGGCAGCTGGGGCTACAGGGAGACAAAAAAAAATATTTGTTGATATTGTTGATCATATGCTCAGAGAATAAATCCAGGAACAGTCCAGTATTGTCATAAATCTCTAGCCACAGATACCGATGTTAAGGTGTGGCTTTGATGACTAGACCCAGATGATGGAAGACTAAATAGACTCAAGGACCATTATAAAAGCAAGTCCAGAGGTCTTGACGCTCAGTCCAGAAGGCTTAGAATGGGGTGGTCCTCACTCATGATGCATCTGCTAGTGCTTCTACCCAGACCAGCTGCTTGAGGAAGGAGAAGCAACCCAGAGACTTCAAAGGAGGAAAGAGAAAGGACACAGCAGCTTGGAACCCCAGCTCTTAACCTGTCTGACATTCATTCCACTGAGTTCTGCCTTCTAGCTCTGAGATCTGCCAGTTGTCCTTGGAGTTGATTTCTCCTTTTTTGTGGAGGGGTGGGGGAAAAAAGAAGAATGAACAGAGATGCAGATCTTTATACAACAGATACCTTCAAAAAGTAGATCTTGAAGTCAAACCTGTCCGTGATCTAGAATCAACCACTTTGATCATTGCCAAGAGTTAGGGGACACTTACTTGCTAAGTGACCTACAGTGGCAACAAAATTCCCCTTGTCCTCCTTCATATGCATCCCACATACACACTAGTTTATCTTTTTTTCATTCTGAAATGAGGGGAATGACAGCTTCATATACCTAGAAACACTGGCAGGCTCTGTTTGTATTTCAAATGGCCAAAAACATTACTCTGTGAGACTGCCTTATTAATTTCTAATTATTATGGAAGGGAAATCACTCCATTGAGAGTTTAGCAATGTGTGTTTTTCATCTGTTTTGAGTTCTATCTAGAAGTTCAAAGTCACCCTATCATGAGTTGAATTTGTGTTCTAAGTAAACGTTAAAAGACTGGGACTGGGTATGGTGGCCCATGCAGAAGGCTAATGAACCATTTTAGGAGACATGGATGTAGGTAGGGCTTGGCCTGTGAAGAGTGGATATAGGTAGGGCTTGGCCTGTGAAGAGTGGATATAGGTAGGGCTTGGCCTGTGAAGAGTGGATATAGGTAGGGCTTGGCCTGTGAAGAGTGGTGTGATTTGCCTCAGTTGTCTGGTATATTTATAAAGAATGTTTTTACTCAATGAATTCTTCCTGCTTTGTGGAAGCTGTTTGTGGAAGAGCTTGCGTCACATGAAGAAACAAAGGGTGTGAAGTGTAGCTCATAGTTTGGACTTTTAAAGGATTGAGTGTGAAAGATGAGATTTGAGCTAGGATTTTAGCTTGTCTTTAGCTACTTTTAAGAAACTATCATTACTTAATTTTTTGCTAAGCCTTTCTATCATGGATGATCTGGGGAAGGTGTGATTTGGCAGAGGATTAATATGGCATCAAATGGACTGTATGATCCTTCCAATGTGAGAGTTTTTGATACTGCATTTTGCAGGAAAGCAGTCTTGGGATTCTTTTTTTTTTTTTTTTTTTTTTTGTCTTTTTGAAACAGGTCTCCCTGTAGCTCTGGCTGTCCTGGAACTCACTCTGTAGACCAGGCTGGCCTTGAACTCACAGAGATCTGCCTGCCTCTACCTCCTAAGTGCTAGGATTAAAGGCGCGCGCCACCACGCCTGGTCAGTCTTGGGATTCTTTACCCGTAGCTTAAATATTTTCTCTGTTGCAGCTCAATGGCTTATTTACTTCTAATGATCTTTGTTTAATTTACTCCTATTCAAGTTTTGCAAGAAAGCAGTTAGTTTGAATGAACAGAAAAAAATGTAATAGCTTGTCCTCAGCATTGCAGAGTTCTATTCTGTACGGGTGACCATACACTAGGCAGGTAGACTTGGTGGAGAGAGGATGTCATACAGAGACCTCAAGATGATCTTTCCTATTCTGATGTGTGATGTTTCCAGTTGAATGTGTTAGACTACAGGGTCCCTCAACATCATCTCAATCTCTGTGACTACATATAAAGTCATAAACTGAGGCAGAAGAAAGAATAGTAACCTGACCTGGTTTGGTAGAGTGGGAAACTATTAGCACCAGAGTAACTAGAATAAGGAAAGCAGCTACAAGTGAACTCGGAGTGCCAAAGGGCATTCAGCGCTCCCACCCAGTAGCTGAAAGAGCAGCAGCCGGGAGACCAAGGCTGTAGATGTGTCTCTGCTGTGTGCTGGCCGTGCAATGGAGGATGAAGCGTTTGTCACTTCGGGAGCTTGGTCTGGCCGTGCAATGGAGGATGAAGCGTTTGTCACTTCGGGAGCTTGGTCTTTCCACGTACAAAACCAGCTTGTTGTTTTTCAAAGTATGTGTGTAGAGTTTCCTGTCTCTGAGGCATGAAGCAAGTGTTTTCTGAGGCTCTTATTTGGTTCTCTAAAGTGTTTTGCTCTAGAAACCTCTCAAAGAACAGGAAAAAGCTATCTGTAGTTGCCTGCCCTCTCCCCTCCTCGATGAATCAGAAGAGCAGCTCTTTTTTATCTCTCTGTGGGGGAAAAAAAAAAATCCCTGATTCCAGGATGGATGTTGTTTAGACTTCAGAAAACACATTTTAGAAAGGACTTGATAATTTTCTTTCAGGCTTTTCAGAGCTATTTTGGGAACAGGTGGAGACCAAGTGATTATAAGAGCTGTAAAGTCCAAGGGAACATGTGTCCTTGGCATGAAGCCAAAACGAGCTACAGGAAATGATGACCGAATGTAATGTTGTAGAGCCCAAAGGAAGCAGGGATGGGGTTCAAGTGACTTCTCAATCCGGAGCTTCAAGAGCAGGACTCCCATGTAAGTACACATCATCTGGTGCTTTGTGTGTACAGTTCAAGGAGGCACTGAAGGGTTGTTAAGCAAGCTCTAAAAGTTCCTCTAGCCCAGTTTTTGGAGATAGAATGATTTCTTGAGTATAGGCAAGGGGGTAATAATATAGCATCGCCTTCACATTAAAAAATTCATAGTAGACATTTGATTAGGGAAGGTACAAAGTATTTAAACAAAATTTAGATTGACTGGTGAGTCATTATTATACAGAAAATTGGGATGTTGGTTTTTTTTTTTTTTTGGATGTTGGATTTTTAAAACATTTTATTTTATGTGAAGAAGTGTTTGCCGTACATATATAAGTGTGCCTGTGCAGGCAATGCCCATGAAGCCAAAAGAGGGTGTTGTTTCCCTTGGAACTGGAGTTGGAGTGGATTGATGGCTTTTCCGCCATGTGGGTGTTGGGAATCTAACCTGGGTCCTCTGCAAGAACATGCTTTTAATCACTGAGCCATTTCTACAGCCCTATGATATTGTCTTTTAATCTCTTTTCTATAGTGTAGTCAGAGCAAGGGCTTCACTGATCTGGAATTAGGGAACTAACTGGTTGGATCTTACTGTTACCAACTTAGCATTATTTTTAACTTGATGAAAACTATCTGTTCTACCAGTCTTATAAGGTTGTGAGAATCAAAGGAGTTCATTCTCATCACATACTGAAATATTTTTAGACTACCCAAAGAGTAAATCAGAGATAATATAGATATTAAAAAAATAATTCCCTCTAAAAATAAAAGTTGGGGCTGGAGAGATAGCCTAGGCGGTTAAGAGCGCCGACTGCTCTTGCAGAAACCCGGGTTCGATCCCAGCACCCACATGGCGGCTGAGAACCGTCCCTGTAACTCCAATTCCGGAGAACTCCAGTTTCCAGGGAATCCACCCTCTTCTGATCTCCGCATTGCTCGACACAGGTGCACAAACCTCCATGCGACAATACATCACACACATAAATAAATAATAAAATAAAAATAAAAAAATTCTAAAAAAATTAAAAGTCTACAGGTGGAGCTATTTGGGATTCTAGGAAAAGTTCATAACCAATTATCATTTTTTTTTTTTTTGTTCTTTTCAAGACAAAGGTCTCCCGTAGCCCCGCTGACCTGGAACTCCTCTGTAACCAGGCTGGCCTTGAACTCACAAAGAATCTGCCCTGCCTCTGGCCTCCCAAGTGCTAGGATAAAGGCGTGTGCCACCACGCCCAACTCCAAATTATCATTTAATTATGTGTATTGAAATATAGGAAGCTGAATTGCCTTTCTTTCTCTTAGAAATGAAGGAATTGACTCAATATTTATAATACACAAATAGAAATTTATGAAAAAATAAATCACGGGCAACAAATGGTTTTGAACTTTCTGGAGTAGTCTAAGTCAACTTTTAAGCGTGAGGTTAAAAAGCCTATGTTGAAACTAGAGATGCCTGGCAGGTAACATAAGGTAGGTTGCTGCAGGATCAGCCTCTTTTTAGCTTGAAACAGTTTAGAAAGCCAAAGAAAAGGTTGTCCAATACAAGATCAGCTGGGCATTTGAAGTTCAGCATATAGAAATATTTAACTTTAGGGGTCTGGATATACTTTAGGGAAGTAGTAGAAGAAAAGTTATGATTGTTTTATCCTTAGAGAAACTGAGATTAAATGAAAGTTACTTCCTGATGCTGTAGGACAAATAATGAAGCCTGTGTTAGCAGGGGTGGGGCCCAAGATGCTGTGATGACAACTCTAGTGTGGCTCCTTGGCTGCAGTGGACTGTTATGTGAGAGGAAGCTAGTTGCCTGGCAGGCAAAAGCTGGCTGGTTATGTGAACATATTGGGCCATTATTTTCATGCCTAAGAGGTAATAGAAGAGTTGGCATGAAGTCTTCGAAGACCCTGAAGATCATGAAGTTGTATGTTATGCTATTCAAAAAGAAAGATCAGAGCTTCTGCCTGGTATCACCCCAGTAGCAGGCAGGAGCCAGTGCTTGGTAGAGATCTGGCTCAAAATGATGCAGGAAAGACTTCTATGTTATTCTTCTGTAGTACTCATGATGGTTAATCTTCACATCAGCTTGACTAGATTTAGAATGAACTAGATTTAGAGACATTGCTGGGTCTGAGAGTGTTTCCAGAGAGGATCAAGTAAGAAAGGTAAGATCCGGGGCTGGAGAGATGGCCTAGTGGTTAAGATTGCCCACTGCTCTTAAGAAGGGACCGGTTCGATCCCCAGGCACCCACATGGCGGCCGAGAACAGTCCAAACTCCAATTCCAGGAGAACTCCAGTTCCAGGGGAATCCAAGACCCTCCTCGACCTCCGTGGCATTGCACGACACGGGTGCACAAACTTGGATGCAGACCAGTACATTCATACCAAAAGAAATAAATAAAATTAAAAAAAAAAAAGGTTAAGATCCATCTTGAACTGAAGAGCGCCCCATAGACTGGGGGGCTGGACAGACTTTAGCAAGAAGGAGGAGGCTTGTCCATCCTTGCTTCCTGAGCCATCGTGGTGTGAACTACGCTGCTCTCCCATGTCTTCTGAACACCATGGGCTGAACTGTTGGAAATCATGAATCAAATTATGTACTCTTTCCCTAAGTTGATTTTTGTCAGAAGTTTTGGTCATAGTGACAAAAAGTAACATATTATAGTACTATATCAAGTCATCCAGAGGTTAGAGCCAAATGGCTTCCCGACACAATGAGGGTTGAATCTACCTAGCTGACTGGACATTTAATCAGAAAGATTATATTCATCCGGCTCTGCAGAGTTTTGATTACATAGAACACGGTGGTCTCAGATATTTCCAAGTCATGATGCCTTTCCTCCTGCCCCGCTTCCCTCAACACACAACATTATAGAGAACTGAAGTGTGGCAGTTAGAGTTGGAAATATCTTGCTTAATCCTTATTTCCCGATTTTCAGAGATGAGGAGTATACTCTGCCAACCCTTCAGCACAACCCGCCCCTTATTTCTCTCCAGAAGTGCCTTTCAGAAAGAATCTCCAGCGTGAAACCGTGTCATTCATTCAACTGGGGCTTTATGGAAGATACACTTATGTTGGAAAGAACAGAAACACTTACATGCTCTGATGTGAAGGCGATAAGCCTGGGAACTGCGGCCATTCCTTTCTCCTTGACTTCTGGAAACATCTTATAGCGTGCAATAAGCATGGCATACATGTTGGAAATGGCGCCACCTGCAGGGCAAGGAAGCAGTTACTTTTTTTCTATTCATACGACATCATTTCTCATACAAGTAACCTTGTGTATTTCCACTGACCTAGAACCCTATTTCTTAAGCAGTGAGTCACAGTCCAATATGAGCGTCATATAATCAAGTGCTTGGGGGGATTCCAAAAATGGCAATAAAACTTTTGAACACACAACACATCGAAATTTATTAAAATCAAACACATAAAGAATCTGAGAGGTTTTAACATTTGCACGCCTTATGCAACTTTACTGAAGGTCGGCTCTGAACACACAGCCCCCATATCATGTGACAGGATGTTATGAAGGCTGCCTGAAATACCTCAGCTCAGATTCAGAACTGTTATGCTATGGAATGTCATGTGTTTAGTATACATTCAAAATCTTCTCTTTTGGAAACATAATGGTCTAATTATGGAAAACAGACTTTTAATATTTCTCTGCTGTCATTTCTTAGCTGGTAAGCATCAAATTGATGTATCTGGATTGTATTGTGTTAGAATGTTTGCAAAGATTGCTGTTCGGGTCGAAGACACATAAGTTTCATAAATAATTCATTACTATATTTTGGTTTAAGATTATGACAGAATTGTCAACAATTGTTGAAATGGCTGTAAATATACACCGTGCAACTTTATATCATGTATTTTATGCAATGTACAGTCTCAGCATTGAGGATTATAAACTCAATATATGGGACAATTCTAAAAAAAAAATGGTGAAACTTTTACATCCTGTAGAATCAAACATTCAGCCAAGATTATTTTTTAAGTAAAATTAAGCAAATGGTGCTTATCTCATAGTATGCAAATTTGCTTTTGTCTATAAGTGGAATGTATATAAATACCAAAGAATTTTCATCTTCAAGATATCAGTAAATCTTTAATCTGTATATTTATTTCATAGGTCTAGCTATCCAGATCATATAAAAAGTTCTCTAGCGGCCAGGCAGACATGGTGGCTCAATACCTTTAACCCCCAGCACTTGGGAAGCAGAGGCAGGTGGATCTTCTGTGAGACGAGGCCAGCCTGATCTATAGTGAGTTCTAAACCAGCTAGGGTGGCATGGAGATCACCTCGAAAACAAACCAAAAAAGGAAAAATATTTCTCAGGTAAACAGGGATTATGGGAATGTAAAAAGTACATTGGGCTCAACTACAGGAAGAAACCCACCCGGCAACACCCACTGAGGAAAACTTCCATATTCGGTTCTCTTGGAGCTCTTTAAGGGGTCTGTTCTATAGCACAGACTTTGAACTCGTGGTCCTCCTGTCTCAGTTCCTCAAATGCTGGGAATGCGTACATGTACTGCTATGCCTAGATTTCAGAGAAGAGAATTTGATCTTTCTTTCCCCTTTAGTTTGTTAAGGTGGCAAATCTGTATTAATGTGTAAAATCCTGGTACTATTCTGGCAACAAATAATTATTATCATTTCCTGCAATGCCTTGTGCTTGGATGAGACAAACTACTGCTGTTAATTTGCTCAGCATGTTAATGATTCCTTCTGAATGCAAGACTATCCATGTTCTTCTCATCAATATTTCTCTGTTCATTCCTTAAAACAGTTCTTTCTCACAATGATATCCTTGAGACACATTTGTATTAATTAATGCAGTGTTACTTCATGATTTCAGGTCCATATGGAATTACTTTTCCTGTTTTGCCTTAAAGACTGCTAAAGAGTTCATATGATAAATTTTATTTTATAATTAGGGTCTATTGACAAGAAGAATACTCGGAGCTTTCCTCAGAGTTTTTGAGCAGCTTAAGATTTTTCTATCCAGGAAAGATATGTTATGAATGTACATGAGATTGCTCACATGGAGGACATGAGACCGTGAAGCAGAATGAAGGTACCATCTCCCTGTCCCACCCCAAGGAAGACACTACTGAGCTCACTATATGGATGCTTTGAGCTGCCTTTCTTCAGGTGAGAAGTGGGAAGGCTCTGCACCAAGGTGAAGGACCTAATGCAGGCCTAGGACCCTTGCCTCTGAGCCCTGGGCTCTGACGTGGGCAGACTACCTAATCACTCGAGTCCTGGACTCTTGACAGTCAGAATGAGAGCAGTTCCTACCTTTATAGACCCTCGTGACCCAGGACAAGCAGAAACCAGGACAAGTCTGTTCTGATCAGTTACCCAGTCAAAGACGCTTGACTGTAAGATGCTAGACTCAAAGGAAAGCTTTTCAGAAAAGTTTCACTCTAGCTCAAGGTTTCTCAGTCTTGGTCAATGGAATTCCTTGAGTGTAGGCTGATGTGGGCAGTGCGAGGTGTTTAGCATCATCCTTGGCTTCCGGTTCCATCAGGATTATCCCTCCCTGCTTATGACAACCCAAAACATCTACAGACATTGCTGACGTTCTTGAGTAAGACAAGACGGCCCTTTAGTTAGGACCTGCAGACCTCATTCTGTTTCCCAGAACCAGGATAGGGGCAGAGAAAAGCACGGGAAGATGGACACAGAGAAAGCCCTTTTCACGTGTAGTCATCCGAGCAGCTTCCAGTCCTGACCGCCTGCTTCTCATTTTGCAGTTCAGTCATCCTCCAGGTAAAGGCTTTGCAGCCTGAAGCCCAGAATATGACCAGACTGTTGGACCCCTGGGCAGAGCAGGCTGCTTTGGGCAGCACAGATGAGGATGAGAATGGATTCCTAAGTCCTACAGATTCTTACTCCCATGAGAGGAAAAGGTTTGTGACTAAGCCAAGCTTTTCCCTGGCTCCTTTAGTCCTTGTCCTTCATGACCTGATGAGTAGTAAAGTGTTCTCTGATTCTTGAGTGTAGGAGACATCGGATACACAGATTGCTTTCAGGAGTCCTAAAGGAGTTTCCAAGAAGCATGAAGTCTCTGGGTGCTAATGTTGGGGAAATGGCTGAACAATAGTCAAACCAAGCTGAGCTCTGTATCCAACTCTCAGCTTTAGTCCCAGGAAATGGGGCGTTTAGATCACAAGCACCTAAGATGCATAGCTTGCCATGCTTTTATCTCTTAAATCATTAGATTTGCAAATAAGGATGCTCCAAGCCATAAAGTTTCTCGTAGGAAGTCTTCTCTCTTGCTATCCCTTCTAACTTTGGAATATTCCCATTACACTTTAACATCACATCTATGACTTTCAAACTGGGATGAAAACATATGCTTTTTAGGCTCAAAGGAAGAAACTCTACAATCAATCTTTACTTGATAATTCTCCATCATCCACAGGGAGGGAAGTGGGGTCAGCCTGAAGTCCACACTGAACATGGTGGAACTGCCAACAAGGGTTCTTTTGCAGGGTGAGTATATATTTTTCTGAGGCAGATAGGTCTAAAACAAAACCAGCCAGTGGATCAGGCTGGCCCCCATTAAACTAGCTAGATTTTCAGAGCTAGCAGAGACAGCTATTTTCTTCCTACTTTGGGGAACCTTTGAAATAAAAACCAGGGTGGCATTATTGGGGTACAAGTGAGCAGGATCAGAGTGAAGGCGCAAGTCCTATAGCTAACTTATAAAAGCAAGGTAGATAAAGATAACTGATGGTGAGCACAGCATCCCTCCGAAATGTGATCCTTTCAACCCAACCTAGCTCAATTAGTATCTTCATAAAATGGAAAAACACCTCCTCTAAGCGTCAATTTTCAGGCAAAAGACAAAGCTAAAAGCTCAGTAACCAAACGAAACTGAAGATGAGATAATTCCCCTAGAAAATGAGTAAAAAAGAAATGCATCACAGTAGGGGTCATGAAAGGTGGGCTTATATTTTTTATTTCGATTTCGCAAAATTTGTAAGTTTTTTTTTTGAAGAAAAAGAAGAGAACCGGGAAGGTTTGTCCGTGTAATTTTCATTGTAACCAAGTTAACCAACATATTCCTAATTCATCGTTAAAGGAGGGTGGCGGGGTCCTGAGAAAGTGTGTTATAAGGTTTTCAAGGAAACAATCAAAGAAAGAAAAAAGCTGATGGAGCGCTGCTGAGTTCAACAGACGGGAAAAGGAAGACGGGGACAAACTTGGGGTGCACAGACGGTACTGTGGGCTTGAGTATGCTGTTGCTGTGCTCGTATCGGAGTGGAGGGGTGGTGTGCCATTTCATAGCAATGGTATGGGAAGGGGGGAGGAGAAGGGGAGGAGGGGGAAAAAAGAGGGGGAGAGAGAAAAAAAAAAAAAAAAAAAAAAAAAGGGAGGGGGGGGGGGGGAAAGAGATTGGAGTCGTGGCTTATTGTGTATGCTGAAAAGGGGGATGCTTGAATAAGTGGCTGGGGATGTGCTAATATGATAGGGGTAGCTGCTCTATGCCTGCCTGATTATTTTCATCGACTTATCAGTTTGCCATTAATTCATACTGTATTTGCCTTTAAATACTTTTTTTTTCTCTTTTCCCTTTTTCTCTTTTTTTTTTTTTTTTTTTTTTTTTTTTTTTTTTTTTTTTTTTTTTTTTTTTTTTTTTTTTTTTTTTTTTTTTTCTCCTTTTTCTCTTTTTTTCCCTTTCTTTTCTTTTCTCCTCTTTCCTCTTTCAGCCGCTCGCCTCCCTCCTCCGGGCTTTTTCATATTTTGCTCAAGGAATATCAGAAACAGCCCTCCCTCAGACCCGACCCCCCCTGTATGCTTTTCGAGTTCCCTTCCAGAACATAAAAACAGCAGAATGGGTTTTCTGATCTCTAAAAAACAGCAGAATGTGGGTTCTCTCTGTGGTTTCTCTTTGTTTGGTGGTCTATTTTTTCTGGTGGTTCTGCTAGGAGATGTGGTTTTCTTGCGCCTTGTTGGTTCTTCTTGGGTGGTTTCTGGGGGGTGGTGGTTGGTTTCCTTCTCATGGGGTGGTGCTTGTTGGTTTCTGTGTGGTTCTTGTTCTGATTCTTCGTGCTGATGTGGTTTCCTTCTCTATGTGTGTCTTCTGTTCTCCTGCTGAGATTGGTGTCTCTTGGTTCTGATTCTATGTGGGTTTCTCTGCTGCTGCGTTGTGGATTTCTCCTGTGGGGGTTCTCTGTTCCTGAAGCAGCAGATAATGTGTTTCTTCTAAAACAGCAAGGATGGTGGGTTCTCTTGCATCTTCTAGATTGTGGTTCTATGGTGGTTTCCTTTCTATGGTTACTAGTGGTGTCTGGGTGGGAGTGGTTTTTCTGGTGGTTTCTATCTGGTGGTTCTGCTTCTGATAGATGTGGTTCTATGGGTGGTTCATCTTCTGGCTTCTTGGTTCTTCCTGCTAGTTCTATTTCGGCAGAATGGTTGGTTCTCATTCTTGTGTGTATTACCTGGGCCTATCTCTCCCTAATTTGAATGTTACCGTCAACCCGTTCCCCTATGTGAGACCGACCAAGCGAGCTCATACTCCTCCGTTTGGTACTGAGGGCCTGGGCTTTTTACACTTCTTTGTGTTCTTTGACTAGGGTGGCTGCGTTAGGGGGTGCTAAGGGCTGCACAAGCAAGTGTCTCCTTTGCCAACATCTCCTTCTTCATGTTTGTCCTTCAGTCTTCTTTTCCATGTATCGCCTGTCTTTTCCAATGTGTCACTACTGATCCCCCTCCATCCCTTCCAAACTACTGACTCTTAAGAGCCTTCCACTGGAGCAGTCTTCTTGTCTCCAATGGGTCATGGTCCTGCACTGGGGAGGGGACGGAAAAGAGGAGGGATGGAGGTGCTGGTCCTGCACAGCAGTCTTCCTTTTTTTTCCATGGGTCACTGAGTCTCCACTGCCTTCCTAACTTCTATTTCATGTCTGAATCAAACCAAGGTCACAACCATGGGCCAAGGACACGCACTTCGTTTCAGGTTGATTCTTTGGGCTGGGAGAGGTATAAATAATGGAACTTAGGATGCAATGACTGACAATAAAAAGCAAAATGGAAGTAACACAGTCCCAGAAAAACAAGCCGTGAACGGTCTCCCTCATTCGTGGATGCTAACACCAAATTTTCCAGATGAAAGGCAAGCTGAACAACCTTATTGTTATAGTTCTGTTTATCTGAAATCAACTATTTTGTTATAAAGATGTAAATCTCTTAACCAGGCTCTAGAATCGATCCGGCCATTTTAACTTAGACTCTGTAACTACTGTGTATGGGTGAAAAGTATGTATTTAGATTTTAGAGTAATATAAAATTAAGGAGGAAAATGTGAATTCTAAACGTAAAAAAAAGACTGAGAGAAGGATGGCCCCAAAGGATCAGTTATGGGCAGAATGCAGCATCTAGGGGTGGGTGGTGGGGGGGAGGGAATATGTCTACTGGGCTGAAAAATGATTCTGAAATACACAAAACATCAATAAAAGCATTATATAAAAAAAGCAAAATGGAAAGGATCGAAGAGGCATGATGAAAAAAGAGGAAAGAAAAAATCTTTTGGAGAAACCATTACTCTCTTTTTAGCTCTAAGAATTATCTCCTGGGTACCCTCTGACTTCCCTGAAATTACTATAAATCAGCTTCCCTGGTTATTATTTCAGAGACTAGAGAGTGCATGCGCTCTGTTGAGGAGACACACCCTGCTACCCATCTGCCAACAGAATGTTTGATTAAATAACTATCTTGTTCATTTCCCTCATTCTAGGAAGTAAACATTCAGGGATACCTTAGTATTCAGAATCCATTATTCCTTTTTTCCAGCTTTAACTACACAGCCCCATAGGTAGGAGCACAGAAGTACCATGTTGAACATCTGATTCTGTGGTATACTCATTTTGAACACAAAAAACCTATATTTTGAAATATTATTAGCTGGAGGGGCGTTTCCGCTGGACTTAAGGCACACTCATTCTTTTGAGTAAACAAATCATAAAGAATAGATGTCTAATTTTCCTAAATCATAAACACAGAATAGATGTCTAATTTTTCTAAGTTCACCACAAGACATATGAGAAGAACAAAAGAAAAAACCGAAGTTTATATGTATATATACATATATAACCAGGAGAAAATATCCCATCTTCTCCAGGCCCCCCCCCGGCCAGCCAACGATCTCTCTCATTTTATTTAATGGGACCATATTCTAAAAGCACAAATACTGGAGCAATCTCATAAGTGAACCTGAAATGTAAAAATGGCCACATTTTATGCATGTAACTCAAAGAAATTATAATAGCCACAGAATTTCTTCATTTTTAAAATCGTCTTCACAATTCCATAGAGGTGAGATTTAGCATATTAAACAGAAAGGATTATTTTTAAAAGAATCTCAAAAAATTTTTTGGCTTACATGTCTTCGCCTCAATAGTCAAGATCTTCATTTTTTTGCTAAGGATAAAGAAGGGATAGTTTTTGTCATAAGCAATAAAGAACATGCCAGTAGCCACTGTTGAAAAAATGCAGCATTGGAATCTATTTCTCTTTGATATTACATATCATCAAAATAAAAAAAATGCGCAAACGTCTCTTTCGTAGTTTTAAATTTTGGATAATTTGATAAAATTAAAGATAGATCAGAACTGTTTTTTTTTAAATAAGCCAGAAAATGAATACTCATACACATACACTTTTAAAGCTTTAGAGACCATATAATGAAAAGAGGCTTTCACGCAAGAGTTAAAAACTGTGGAATCTCTCTGGTAATTAATTATATGACAACAGAAAACTCTGTTTAGCTGCTTACATGTTCGTGTTTGCAGTCGATGTCAGCCAGTCTGCTGCTAAGCCAACCATATCCAATCCAGTGGAAAGTTGATTAAAATACCAAGGGGTGGTGGATGCCCTGAATAGAAATGGAAACAGTGAACGAAAGAAATAGAGTCATACAAGGACACAAACAACAAATGTAGTTTTATTATGGCTAGAGAAAGGCTTAAAAAGAGGGTCAGGAGTCAGTAGCAGGACAATTCAATAGATGCGAGAAACTAAGTAACATGAATAAAATGGGTGAGGGTGAGAAGCAGACACATGGGGGCACACGCGATAAACATCAGCAACCGACGGAGAAAAGGGGGGGGGGGGGGGGGGGGAGGGGAGGGGGAAGGGGGAGGGAAAAAAAAAGGAAGGAAAAAGAAGGAGGGGGAAAAAAAAGGGGAAAGGAAGGAAGAGGAAGAAAGGAAAAGTTGCCTAATGGAACTATGGGGGCATGAACTTGGGTTTTTAGTAAATTGAATCGGTTCAGACACACTTATGAAATCTCTTCTTATGATGGCGTGGGTCGGCGTTGATAAAAATAGATACGCAGTTGTATGGGAGTACTACGAGTCGTAATGAGTATTTCGCTGAGACCTACAAACGTTCGATTACGTTTGGCAAAATGAAAGTGTACAAAGTGCTGTGGTAACTGGAATCATTCAAAGACAGGTTTCTTCTCATTTGCATTGATACTCCCAAAATCCCCTTTTGTCATCCAGACCATGATACCCTTCAGACATGCCAGCGAAATTCGTGGTGAATACTATCGGGGACAAATGGCATGCATTGAGTAGCAAAGAGGTGACAAGTGGCAAAAAATAGAGATAAAAAAGGCAGGGACAGCATCTGCACAAAGATGATGAAGACCCATGAAGATTCCAAAAGCATGTGGAAAAGACTAGATTATTTGACGAATTCATAGGGGGTACTCTGTCGTGGATAAAATATAAAATCTAGTTGACTATATAATCAAATGAGTTCGAGACAGATCAAATATTCAAACAAGACGGCGACAATGGGTAAAATCGCGATCTAGCAAGATCTTCCTCTAATGTAACTGGCATGAAATTTTCGCAGATAAATTTTTTGAATGGATTGACATATACATGACCCCTGAAGCGAATGTATTTAAAATATGTTAATAATAGGTCTCATTAGTATTGGGGGCTGAACGAGTTCTCATAAGAGAACTCATGTCTGCTGTAGAAGCCAATTAATATAAATAAATCAAATTCTTTTGTTTAGCAACAAAAAATTTAGAAGAGGAATAGTTATGGACATAGTATCTGATAAAAAGGTACCTGTCACGTGCTGGACATTCTGGGGCGCGTGTTTAGACCATGGTAGGATGTGAAACAGGTCAAACGTCTCATGCCAGGCAGGGAGGCAATATCAAGAATAAAAAAATTAACGCAATAGGAGAAAGGGCACACGGCTTAGTCTTACTGGATGGGAGAATGGCAATACTAACAGTTATCAGCGCCCACAGTGCATGGGTGGTTAGAGGATTGGACAATAGAGAAAGAAAGACAGGTGCCGGAAGGGAGAACCTTTTTTTTAGGTGAGACTGGGGGTCTTGGTATAGGTCCACCTGCTAGCTCCGGTGGTGGAGTCTTGTTTGTACATCCTTCAGTAGCGCCCAAAGCGTCGTCGACCCTGTCCAAATCTATGATTTATTATTTGTTTGTGTTCATATATTTTATTTTTTATCATCTCCAGACCTTCTGATTCTGAGCTCATCAATTCAAACTCGACTGAGGGAAAAGGAAGTAAGAAGGAAAAGGGAAGAGGAAAAGGAAAAGACGTGTCTACTTGGCAGAATCTTGCTGCTATGCTAATCTGATAATCGTGATCTGAAGCGCAAGGCGCAAAGGAGGGGGGGGGCCCTTCCACACCGGTCTCTGCCTGGCAGGGTGAGCTCCTTTGTTTCGGCTATTGGGGGGACAAAGCTCAAGCAAGCGGAAAAAAGAATGACATCAGCAGCGCCACGTCTCATTGGTTCCATAATCTGGGTCGCCGCTGCACTCTTCCATTCCCAACCATTTGTTTTTTTTTTTTTTTTTTTTTTTGTAGTGAGGAATAAGGGTTAGCAACTCCTGCATTTCTAGATGAACCTGGTAGCTATTACCACACAGAATTTTAACTCTATGGATGCATGACAACTGCCTAGAGCCTAGAGGGATTCTGAGGTGTGTGTGACATCTCTGGACATCAGCCCTCCAAGCACTCTGGGGGAACTGAATGTGTGTTTGTGTGGGGAGGCTGGTCAGTTGTGTGTGAGTTCTTCTTCCCGTCAAATAAGTTATAATGGATAATATTGTGACATTAGGCTTCAATTTTCATCTGGCTGTGTCTTCTGCAGTGCGACACTTTCATTCACTGGAATAGAGGTGGGGATGGGAGGTAACTATAAGAAGGGGGGGAGATGGTGTTAAATGTACAGGAGATCCAGAAGGGCAAGGTAGATCCCTTGGATGGTCCTGGCAGAAATAGGTCCGTACCTAAGTTACATATAGGGTCTAATGTCCTGTGAGACCCCTGGATGATGCCTAATTAATGCAACAAGGGGCCATCTGAGAGGATGGGAGAAGCGCGTCTAAAGTTATGGTCCAGCAGTTTCAGAGCAGCTAAGTTAGGCATCCTGCGCGCCCGTCCCAGTGTTAAGACATGGGCTGCACCGCAAGACGCTGTGAGCAGAAAAACAACCGAGGGCGCTGTCGGGAGTGGCCACAGCGCGTGTGAGAGCTCCGAACAAGACTCAGGTTAAGTGTGAGGGGTTTTGGCATTAAGGGGATTGCTGGCGGTGACAAGTGCACAAAAGAAATGTGCGTCCTGCACGCAATTTGGACCATGGACCCAGAAAGTAAAGAGTGACGCAGAACCAGAGACCCACCTTAGAGCAGTGGGGGGTGGCTCGTGCTGGTGTGCGACATAAGAAGAAGGAGTGGAGTCCAACCTCAGCTAAGAGAAAGACGTGGACTGGAGTTGTGGGATAGTAAACGTGAACAACTCCCAAAGTAAAAAAAAGTTAATGCCTGTAGTTGATAGTGATTAACGTGAAATGTCAACTTGAGCAATAATATGATAACAAAAACCAAGTAAAAAAATGTAAAATAGGAAAGCACATCCAACTTAAAATGCACTTACACGGAACCAGCAGTATAAATTTTAAACCAGTCGGACCCCATAACCAGGGTTAAGTAATCCCGTGATATACTAAATCCTAGAAGTCACTGCATTGGGTGCAAAAGAAGTAACATAGCGCAGAACTTCCGATGTTGTAATTAATAGTTATCAACGGACGGTGAACTTTATCATATTAAAAAGAGCTTCCAGTAATGCCCGCGAGGATAAATTTCTAAACGTGAATTTCAGATGGACTTGGTAATCAGGATACAGTGAACAACGATTTTTATACACATGATCTTGCCAGAAGATGTATCCTAATCTACGTGGATAAGTGAAACAGAAAAGGTAGTAATTGCTGGAATGATAGGCGCTCAGTAGGGGTACAAGGTGAAGTGAGCCAAGTATGATCAAATAATAGAAAATAACAAGGAGCAATAGAAGAAACACTTAAAACCTGGCCATGGTAAGTAGAGCGGAACTGCACCTGCTAATAATTTAGATTATGGAAATGCGTTGTGTTTAGTAGATGGGAACAGGAAAAACATAAGACACGGGTATAGAATAAGTATGTGGAGATATTCAACCTAAACGGTCAATTATTTTATAGTGTGTAAAACTGAGTTAAATAAAATGGGCACATACGAGAAAAAACCCGGAAAGGGTCATTAAAGGTTGTCACAAGGCATTAAGGCAAAAATCGGTGAAGAATTGCCCGCAACCCACCACCCAGGTAAATGGGAAAGGACAGGTGAGGGAAAGAACTAGAATTAATGGGATACATTGACTAGGCGGGGTATCGCCATTAATCTTATCTCTAACGTGACGATTTCCAGAAGCCACCATCTTTTAGGATGAAGAGTGAATAAAAAACAATGCATTCTTAAAAATATAAATAGTTATTGGGTAAATGGGAGAACAACTGCAGGAAGCAAATTGTTCTGCATTAACTATTTAGAGTTTCAGGAGATGGGAATGGGCCAAACAAAACAAGTGATATAAAGCGATTGCGCATCTTGGCGCCTACAGATACAGGGGAAAAGTGGTGAGAAATAAAAGGGAGATTCTTGTAGGATGCCTGGCATGTATTCCTGTGGAGTAGCATATCCATACCTCTGGATTGATAGTCTACATAGAGGGAAAAACCCTTCAGACCAAATCAGCCTCCCATGAAATCAACAGTCCACTCGTGCGTCAGTTCTAAGTCTGGTTGTCGTCGAGACAGTGGGGGGGTGGCATGAATTACAAATAAATGCAGGTTGCGGACCTGTGCGGGTCATTGAGCAATAGCATGATATGCAAATTTTCACTGTCGGTGTGTATATAAGGAGAATGTCCCAGGAATAAAGGGTAATAGAAGGCAATTTGTCAATAGGGCAAACAATTCATGTCAACTGGTTGGGGTTAAGATTGATGACTGAATAGTTGATAAGTTCATTTAGGTCAAATTCCGATACCCAATATGGATCTTTTTCTGGACCTAGATGCGCGAGGGGTTAGTTTCACATTGTATTAGTTTTTGCTATTACTCTAATTTAATTCTAAATAATCATTGTAGCGTGTAACGTTGCCCTCAATCAGCACAGCAATCAAAAAATTCATGTCATAAAAAAATTGAGGTTGGGGTGATTGCGTTAATAAACAACATGTCACTAGAATAGCAAAAGAATGAAAAGTGGAGACAAGTAGGAAAAATGAGCAGTCAATGGACCTGGGTAGATAAGAGGTGGGAGGTGAGTGGAGAGGAAAAGCAGAGAGACGGTTGGAGTGCCGCTCGTGATGAAGGGTCAGTACTGCGCGAGACATAATTATTACAGATTGCCTTTTGAGGAAGGGATAATAGTGTAGGGAATGACAAACACAGGCCATAAAACACCTATTATGAAAAATTAATCCCCCTAAAAAATAAAAGAATGACACAGTTGCCTTTCGTGCCGGGGGGGGTCCTCTACAAATAGCGACAAGATAGAATAGCTGTGAAGGACATACGCACTTATGTAATATGGCTGTCTGGCTAAGCTAGACTGTTTTGTGATCTGTGTGCGTGCACATATGAATGGAGGGTAACAAGCGCTCTAAAATAACAAATAGAGAAAATAAGTAGAAGTCAAAGGCCAAGTGTTATCAGTATATATTGAAGCACAGTGAACCAGAAGGAAAGCCCTCCACACTGGTGATCAATGGTAAGGGTCCAGTGAAAATATCTACCCAGTTACCCGTGCCGAAGGGAAATTGAGAGATCGTACATCCTGTGACTCAGGCTTGCTGAGAAAGGTCCTGTCTCTAAGGTAAATTTTCAATAATGGGCCGGACGCGGGTTCCCTGTCTTTGCTCCGAGTTTGGGTCACTTCTACGGGCCTCTGCTGACAAATGTCACTTCTACACCTCGGGGATAAAATCAAACGTCCTTTATGTCAGAAGCATGAAACGAAGGTCTAAGTGATGTCATACCACGGTGAAACACAGTCTGATATTATATGAACAATAGATGCAATGACAAGGTGGCTGTTTGTGGCAATCAATAGATCCTATGTATGTAATTACATACAAAAATAGTAGCTCACCTGGTTGATAATGGTTAATTGTTGTCAAATGCAATTGTTGCGGGTGCCATCCTGGCGCTAGGCCATGCTAATTTCATTCAGTCGTAGAAGTCCAAGTTGTTAGGTTAGTGTGCATAGGGACGTAGGCGAGCACTGTAATGACTATTTTTAGATGCTGATAACCACAATTTTTAAAATAGCGACGACCAAGCGCAAAAACAGAAAATATACATTGGAGAAAAAAAGGAAAATAGTAAAGAGAAAAGAGCTTTAGTATGGTCGACTGTATACCGACAATACCTGTTTTAATTGCATATTTTAGAGTTAGGATGTTTGCTGGTGTCAAAAATTTCCTCCAGATATTGGTGTGGATTAGGCATACCGACATTCCCAAGTATAGTAGGGGGGGGAGAGGGGACAAAATCTGAAGAAGAGCGGCGAATAATAAGAAGAAAATAAATGGAAGTTCAATGTACTTTAGTAGTGTGTTCGGAATGCGAAACTTTTGTCGGACCAGGCAAGCATGAACAGACAAAATTTTCATGAACTGTCTATTAAGTAGAGGGGCCAGAACAGTGGGTGCCTTTCGTCCGCAGGGAAAAGCCGGCAAGCTAGGTCTATAAGAATGTGGTTGGAGATACACATTTAATGTTCACTATGGCAAAATAAATACAGGCGCAGAGGTGTATAGGATCAAGTTAATATATAAATCTATTGTAGTGTAGGACGTAGAGGTTTAGTGACCTTGAACTTGGTAGGAAAGTGTGGCTGGTAATAGCGGAAGGGGCGGCGAAGGGATCCCTGAAGTGGGTTCAAGGTCGAACATGTATGGGGTTGGATGAAATTAAAAAGAGAAGTGCGGGATGGGACGTCTAGCCTCACGAGAAAGTAAGGGGAAGACAACAGCGAAAAGCCTTGTGTGGAACGAGGCGCTGTGAAAGCGGAGAGGATTTGTGGTGTGTCCCTTCGCAGGGAAAATGTAAAATGGAGAATTGCTTGCAAAATAATTTGTCTGAATCCTAACGGACCATAAGGTGTTTGGGTGGAGGCTATGAACAAAGTAGACGTTACGTTGTGGTTGTCAAAAGGGGGCAGGAGTGGTGTCGGCGGAGCGGAACAAAATATCGCTACTCGGTCTGCAAAAATGCGGTCGTCAAACGATAAACATGCAAGTCGGGGTGCGAAGGGGTGCGAAAAAAAGAAGGGGGTCAAGGGGGGGGGGGAAAAAATCGAGGATACGAGGGGAAAAAGGAACGAGATGACAAAGAGGGGAGGGAGAGGGTCGAAGAGGGGAGAAAGAAAAGAGAGGGAAACGGAGGGGAGAAAAAAAAAGCGGGGACGGGGCAATACGGCGGATGAGAAGGAGGGGGCCGGAGGGGCGAAAGAAATCAAGGGGAGAGCGAAAGAAGAGGGGAGAAGGGAGGGAAAAAAAAAAAAAAAAGGTCGGGGGGTGAGGGTCGAAGGTTAAAACTCGGGGATGCGTCGGGATGGGTCTCGGAAACTCAGCGGGGGAGGGGGGAGAAGAAATCGCTCTCTACGGATCCTCTCTCTCAAGCGTTTGAACTCAAATGTTTCTGTTTGAGTGTAATATTTTTAAATGTTGTGACAAAATACTCACTCAGAATGTTTTGTGAAAATACCATTGGTAACGGGCAAACCGAATATTAGAAAAATGTGGTGCACGCGAAGTTACGATCTCTGGTTTCTGACGGCCAGATGTTTCTAAAAGTCAGAGTGTGGTTGTGTGTGTTTGTGCTTGTGCGTGTTGTAGTGTGTGCGGTTGTGTGTGGTGTTTGGTGTGTGTGTGAATATAAGTTGTGTGTAGTATAGGGTGGGCTGCTCTATAATCTGGAGGACTGGGAGTGTTGGCCGCGCCGAGGTAAAGGACGGAAGGGCTCTCAATCTCAAATCAAATAGAGATGGAGTTGTAAATAAAATGACTCGTGGACTCCCATGCTACCACCTAAAATCTCTCGAGCTGAGTTCTGAATTCGCGTGTGCGGAATAATACCCAGGGGTAAACCCTTATTCCCTAAGGGTCGAGAAGGGCAAACCAAAAATTAAAAAACATAGGTCGCAGCCGTCAGCGTCGCGCAGGGGCAGTGCGCGGCTGCCTCGGCCACCCGTAACTCTCCCCGCCGCGCTGGCGCGGATGCTGCGCCCTGGGGCTCCAAGCAGAGGCAGGGGCCGCACTCAGCTTTCCTCCAATTTTGCAGAAGGTTCTCAAATGGCCGGCGGCAGCCAGCCACTACTAATGCGCGCCGGAATTGCAGAAGTTAGGCGGGCGTGATCGAGAGCACAGAGGGGTGGCCCCAGGGGGGCCTGTTACCTAGTGTGCGTGGCAATATGAACTCCATAGCAGTGCACAATCAGCTTTGGGGCAGGCTGACAGGTGGGGCTCGTGTATACGTCCGAGTGCAGGCGAAACCTAGCAACGGGGTGGTGGGCCCCGCAGGGGCCAACGACTGCGCGCTCTCTCGAGGTTGCCATCAGAAGTCACCATAGTAGCAGGGGACTGGACAAGGAAAGGAACACGCCGGCCCCGCGTGATCACACCGGACGGCCCAGCTCAAACTGCCTTCAAGCCCACCCAGCAGTGGGAGAAGTGGTACCGATCTCGGGCCGACACGCGCGGTGACGGGTGCGGGGGGGGGAGCCCCCGACCTTGGCCCGCCCTCTGCCCCAGGCCGAAGCACGCCACAATCGAGCCGCACAGCTTTGATTCCGGGTGGGATGCCGAAACCAGTGAACAGGTCTGAGCCACAGCCTGGGGGCACGCATACAAAATCGATAGCTGGCAAGAGCCCGGGGAGCAGGGATGGGACGTCGAAGGTGAAAGAAACGAGCGAGAGGAGCGGAAAGAGTGAAAGTTGGTCGTGGGATCAATGGGTAATGATCAGCATCTAAAATGAAAATAAGGGGTTCGGGTCCCGCAGCCTGGAGCTGCGAGGCGATGAAGGAAAAGGGGGGGGAAGGGAAAGGAAAAGGAAGAACTCTGCATCCGAGCAGGTGCCGGAATCCCGGAGTGCCGGTACAATTCCATCTTGGTCCCAAGAGTACATGCGCCACGCGACCACGAGCCGTTTTGCAAGGCTGTTTTTCTCTAGGAAGCTGTTTGTTCAGACGCCACCGCCACCGTGCGCGGTGGGCTACGAGGTCCACGAGATCCCCAGCTGCCACTGCGCCCAAGTCAAAATCTTTCAGGAGAGAAGAAGAAAAAAGAACAATCTAGCACAAGAACATCTCCCTTTCGTTTCTCATTTTTGCCTTTTTGGAATTCGCCACTGCCATCCACTGGCGCAGGGGCGAAGCGCTCAGGTCCACGAATGTGGTGTGGTCTTGAGACGCGCCGCATCTTATCCAAGCTTTACCGATTAGGGACAAGGGTAAGCAAGAGCACGTACGCGGGGGGGGAGCCTCTCTCGGGGGGTAGGCCAAAGGGCTTCGTGGTCTAATTGGGGTTCTTGCATAGGGGTCCAAAGAACTTACAGCCAGATAGCGCGGTGGCGGAAGCGCCCCAAGATAATGGTTTTCCTTTGCATCGGCAATTCGGGGGGGCATAAACCTGACATAGCCCGGCAAACACCAAGTGCACCCCACAGAAGGCTCCTGCTGTGTAATGGGGTCCCTATTGTCCCTACCTGTGCCCGATTCTCGGATCCCCTGAGAAAACACAGCCTCAGACGGCGAATACCAAAGGCCGGAGCCGGGGAAAAGAGAGGGTGCCGGATGGGGCTCTTGGGAAACTGTCGCAGGTCTCCTACCGATGTGAACCTGCTGCAGGCGAGCTGCCTTCGCTCAGCTCGCCTCTGAGTCGCGTTTGTCGTGTGTTTGGTGGTTTGTGTGGTGTGTTGTGTGTGTGTGTGTGTGTGTGGAGAAGGGCACCGCGCGGGGACTGGCGGGACCGCGCGACGAGGGTGGGTTGTCACACAGGGACGAGAAACGTGCTGTCTGAGTGTGCGAGTGCTCGCGTGTGCGATGAGTTAGGGCTTAGGGATGTGGCCGCTCTCTCCGCGGAGGTTAAATGGGGAAGTCCGAAGGATCCTCAGCCTGGAGATCGGAAAGTGGAAAGGGCCCCAGAGATTTCCAGAGAGTGGGAGACTGGTGGGGTGATGGTGGGTTGGCGGGGCGGGGAGAGATAGGAAAGGGGGGAGCTGGATCCCGGGGGCGCCTGGCGGTGCGCACCGGAGGAGTGCCGGGGAGGGAGGCGTGCTGGCCCGCGCTGGCAAATCCTGCGGCTCGGGTAGCAGGCTCCGCGTGCGCTGTCCAGGGTGCTACCACGTCCCGCTGCACGCGGGTCTCAGGAACCAGATCAGGGAGACCCGGGCAAGAGAGGCGGAGGAGAACAGTTTACATGTTCATTGGTTGGTTTATTCTGGCTGTGGGCCTCGTGTCGCCTTCCTCCAAACCGGTGCTGAGGTCACTGTGACCTCAAGAGCCCAGGCCACCTGGCCGCAATCAGGGGCAGCTCAAGAGCTTGGGGAAGGTACGGAGGGGGTAGGCCACTTATGCACCGAAGCGATCGTTTCGCCTCCTTAGTAGAATCTCGTGCCAGTTTTCTGAGCTGCGATTAGCCCCGGGGGGGGGGGTATTCCGGTGTAGCCAAGCGCCGGGTCTCGGACCCACCGTCCAGGTTTTGACTGACGGCGGCTGAGAAGAAAGACTGCTGATTGAAGCAATTAAAAATCCACGCTGGAGTCTATCACTGACGACCTCGGGCTGGGAAAAATTAAAATAAATATACAAGAAAAGACGCACGGACACTTCTGAAAGGGATTAAGAAGGGGGAAAGCAGTTTGGAGGCCACGGAGTGATGGGCTGGGTCAGGAGGGGACCCGGTCATTTTGTGACCTGGGCCCACAGAGGCATGGAAAGTCCAGCTACTTACTCGTGACTGGAGCAAGTGAGGCCGGGGGTGGGGTGGTGTTTAGCAATGGGTTTTAAGTAGCAGCTAAAAGGAGGAGAAAGAAAGCATCTCTCTTTTTAGGGAGACTCAAACCAATAACTTCTCCCCTTCCCTGAAGGAATATTTCCTGTCAGGGGGTAAACAACAACAGCAATAACAACAACGACAACACAACCATACTCCTGGTGACGTCTGAGGCCCCTGAGAAATAAGAACCTTCTTTTCTAACAAAGGGCTGAAAGAATCTTTTTCCCTTTCACTAAAGGCTGCTAAATACTGGAAGATACCCTCAGGATTTGGGGCCCTCTGAGTTTGCCTTTTCCTTTTCCTTGGCTGTGAAGATCAAGTTCTCATCCTAGATAGCTAGTACACGGTTTACAGAGCGCTCAAGAAACACCAGGGTGGGGAAAAGGTTGCTTTCAGCCTTTGCTGGTTGCATTTCCATTGAGCCCACATCTGTTCTGAGTTTTTCTTTATTTATTTATTTATTTATTTATTTATTTATATTTATTTTATCTTTTTGAGCAGGGTCTCCCTGTAGTCCAGCTGTCCTGGAACTCACTCTGGTAGGGCAACCACACCAAGATGCTCTCAAAACAGAGACCCTCAAACTCTCATGGCCACGAGACACACTCATTTGGTAAGCGTTCTGAGACCTTGGGTGGCTAAGCAGATGCCTAAGCCCAAGTCTGTGTCTCCAAGGGCTTTATCCTCTGATAAATTCTTCCTACAAAGCTTTGTCCTCTTCCTGTGTTTGGGAAAGCAGGGCGGGGGGGGGGTCCCCGATGAGCTAGAGTTTACCTACTAAAGCAGCAGGATCTGAGGTGGGAAGTGGGCACCACTGGAGTGTGGCAAGGCAAGATGCTGAGCTAGCTCTGGTGGGAAGCAGGGGCCATGTTGTGGGAGGCAGTGATCTCGAACTCAGGCCTCCCAACCGTTTTTTTCCTGGTTCTGGGGTGCTTCTCTCTATTGCCAAAGGTAACTACTACAAGAACGCAGAGAGGATGCTTGCTAGGCTTTTGCCTCAGCCTTGCAGAGAGAAGGGAGAGTCTGGTTCTTTGTTTAAATCCAAATCAATTCCTGCAAACAATTCTCTTCAAGCCACCTGGCTGGGATTGTGGATCTTTTCTACTATGGATGAATGGTTGAAAATACAACCTGATTCAAGGATGGATGTTGTTTAGACTTCAGAAAACACATTTTAGAAAGGACTTGATAATTTTCTTTCAGGCTTTTCAGAGCTATTTTGGGAACAGGTGGAGACCAAGTGATTATAAGAGCTGTAAAGTCCAAGGGAACATGTGTCCTTGGCATGAAGCCAAAACGAGCTACAGGAAATGATGAACCGAATGTAATGTTGTAGAGCCCAAAGGAAGCAGGGATGGGGTTCAAGTGACTTCTCAATCCGGAGCTTCAAGAGCAGGACTCCCATGTAAGTACACATCATCTGGTGCTTTGTGTGTACAGTTCAAGGAGGCACTGAAGGGTTGTTAAGCAAGCTCTAAAAGTTCCTCTAGCCCAGTTTTTGGAGATAGAATGATTTCTTGAGTATAGGCAAGGGGGTAATAATATAGCATCGCTTTCACATTAAAAAATTCATAGTAGACATTTGATTAGGGAAGGTACAAAGTATTTAAACAAAATTTAGATTGACTGGTGAGTCATTATTATACAGAAAATTTGGATGTTGGTTTTTTTTTTTGGATGTTGGATTTTTTAAAACATTTTATTTTATGTGAATAAGTGTTTTGCCTGTACATATATAAGTGTGCCTGTGCAGGCAATGCCCATGAAGCCAAAAGAGGGTGTTTTGTCCCTTGGAACTGGAGTTAGAGATGCTTGTTAGCCGCCATGTGGGTGTTGGGAATCTAACCTGGGTCCTCTGCAAGAACATGCTGTTAATCACTGAGCCATTTCTACAGCCCTATGATATTGTCTTTTAATCTCTTTTCTATAGTGTAGTCAGAGCAAGGGCTTCACTGATCTGGAATTAGGGAACTAACTGGTTGGATCTTACTGTTACCAACTTAGCATTATTTTTAACTTGATGAAAACTATCTGTTCTACCAGTCTTATAAGGTTGTGAGAATCAAATGAGTTCATTCTCATCACATACTGAAATATTTTAGACTACCAAAGAGTAATCAGAGATAATATAAGACATTAAAAAAATAATTCCTCTTAAAAATTAAAAGTTGGGGCTGGAGAGATAGCCTAGCGGTTAAGAGCGCCGACTGCTCTTGCAGAAGACCCGGGTTCGATCCCCAGCACCCACATGGCGGCTGAGAACCGTCTGTAACTCCAATTCCAGGAGAACTCCAGTTCCAGGGGAATCCGACACCGTCTTCTGATCTCCGCAGCATTGCGCGACACAGGTGCACAAACCTCCATGCAGACAATACATTCACACACATAAATAAATAAATAAAATAAAAATAAAAAAATTCTAAAAAAAATTAAAAGTCTACAGGTGGAGCTATTTGGGATTCTAGGAAAAGTTCATAACCAAATTATCATTTTTTTTTTGTCTTTTCAAGACAGGGTCTCCCTGTAGCCCCAGCTGACCTGGAACTCGCTCTGTAGACCAGGCTGGCCTTGAACTCACAAAGATCTGCCTGCCTCTGCCTCCCAAGTGCTAGGATTAAAGGCGTGTGCCACCACGCCCAACTCCAAATTATCATTTTTAATTATGTGTATTGAAATATAGGAAGCTGAATTGCCTTTCTTTCTCTTAGAAATGAAGGAATTGACTCAATATTTATAATACAAGGAATAGAAATTATAGAAAAAAAATAGTCACGGGCCAAATGGTTTGAACTTTCTGGAGTAGTCTAAGTCAACTTTTAAGCGTGAGGTTAAAAAGCCTATGTTGAAACTAGAGATGCCTGGCAGGTAACATAAGGTAGGTTGCTGCAGGATCAGCCTCTTTTTAGCTTGAAACAGTTTAGAAAGCCAAAGAAAAGGTTGTCCAATACAAGATCAGCTGGGCATTTGAAGTTCAGCATATAGAAATATTTAACTTTAGGGGTCTGGATATACTTTAGGGAAGTAGTAGAAGAAAAGTTATGATTGTTTTATCCTTAGAGAAACTGAGATTAAATGAAAGTTACTTCCTGATGCTGTAGGACAAATAATGAAGCCTGTGTTAGCAGGGGTGGGGCCCAAGATGCTGTGATGACAACTCTAGTGTGGCTCCTTGGCTGCAGTGGACTGTTATGTGAGAGGAAGCTAGTTGCCTGGCAGGCAAAAGCTGGCTGGTTATGTGAACATATTGGGCCATTATTTTCATGCCTAAGAGGTAATAGAAGAGTTGGCATGAAGTCTTCGAAGACCCTGAAGATCATGAAGTTGTATGTTATGCTATTCAAAAAGAAAGATCAGAGCTTCTGCCTGGTATCACCCCAGTAGCAGGCAGGAGCCAGTGCTTGGTAGAGATCTGGCTCAAAATGATGCAGGAAAGACTTCTATGTTATTCTTCTGTAGTACTCATGATGGTTAATCTTCATCATCAGCTTGACTAGATTTAGAATGAACTAGATTTAGAGACATTGCTGGGTCTGAGAGTGTTTCCAGAGAGGATCAAGTAAGAAAGGTAAGATCCGGGGCTGGAGAGATGGCCTAGTGGTTAAGAGTGCCCACTGCTCTTAAGAGGACCCAGGTTCGATCCCCAGCACCCACATGGTGGCCGAGAACAGTCCGAAACTCCAATTCCAGGAGAACTCCAGTTCCAGGGGAATCCAAGACCCTCTTCTGACCTCCGTGGCATTGCACGACACGGGTGCACAAACTTGGATGCAGACAGTACATTCATACACATAAAGAAATAAATAAAATTAAAAAAAAAAGAAAGGTAAGATCCATCTTGAACTGAAGAGCGCCCCATAGACTGGGGGGCTGGACAGACTTTAGCAAGAAGGAGGAGGCTTGTCCATCCTTGCTTCCTGAGCCATCGTGGTGTGAACTACGCTGCTCTCCCATGTCTTCTGAACACCATGGGCTGAACTGTTGGAAATCATGAATCAAATTATGTACTCTTTCCCTAAGTTGATTTTTGTCAGAAGTTTTGGTCATAGTGACAAAAAGTAACATATTATAGTACTATATCAAGTCATCCAGAGGTTAGAGCCAAATGGCTTCCCGACACAATGAGGGTTGAATCTACCTAGCTGACTGGACATTTAATCAGAAAGATTATATTCATCCGGCTCTGCAGAGTTTTGATTACATAGAACACGGTGGTCTCAGATATTTCCAAGTCATGATGCCTTTCCTCCTGCCCCGCTTCCCTCAACACACAACATTATAGAGAACTGAAGTGTGGCAGTTAGAGTTGGAAATATCTTGCTTAATCCTTATTTCCCGATTTTCAGAGATGAGGAGTATACTCTGCCGAACCCTTCAGCACAACCCGCCCCTTATTTCTCTCCAGAAGTGCCTTTCAGAAAGAATCTCCAGCGTGAAACCGTGTCATTCATTCAACTGGGGCTTTATGGAAGATACACTTATGTTGGAAAGAACAGAAACACTTACATGCTCTGATGTGAAGGCGATAAGCCTGGGAACTGCGGCCATTCCTTTCTCCTTGACTTCTGGAAACATCTTATAGCGTGCAATAAGCATGGCATACATGTTGGAAATGGCGCCACCTGCAGGGCAAGGAAGCAGTTACTTTTCTATTCATTATCGACATCATTTCTCATACAAGTAACCTTGTGTATTTCCACTGACCTAGAACCCTATTTCTTAAACAGTGGGTCACAGTCCAATATGAGCGTCATATAATCAAGTGCTTGGGGGGATTCCAAAAATGGCAATAAAACTTTTGAACACACAACACATCGAAATTTATTAAAATCAAACACATAAAGAATCTGAGAGGTTTTTTAACATTTGCATCGCCTTATGCAACTTTACTGAAGGTCGGCTCTGAACACACAGCCCCCATATCATGTGACAGGATGTTATGAAGGCTGCCTGAAATACCTCAGCTCAGATTCAGAACTGTTATGCTATGGAATGTCATGTGTTTAGTATACATTCAAAATCTTCTCTTTTGGAAACATAATGGTCTAATTATGAAAAATAGACTTTTAATATTTCTCTGCTGTCATTTCTTAGCTGGTAAGCATCAAATTGATGTATCTGGATTGTATTGTGTTAGAATGTTTGCAAAGATTGCTGTTCGGGTCGAAGACACATAAGTTTCGTAAATAATTCATTACTATATTTTGGTTTAAGATTATGACAGAATTGTCAACAATTGTTGAAATGGCTGTAAATATACACCTGCCACTTTATATCATGTATTTATGCAATGTAGCAGTCTCAGCATTGAGGATTATAAACTCAATATATGGGACAATTCTAAAAAAAAAAATGGTGAAACTTTTACATCCTGTAGAATCAAACATTCAGCCAAGACTTATTTTTTAAGTAAAATTAAGCAAATGTGCTTATCTCATTAGTATGCAAATGTGCTTTTGTCTATAAGTGGTAATGTTATATAAATACCAAAGAATTTTCATCTTCAAGATTATCAGTAAATCTTTAATCTGTATATTTATTTCATATGTCTAGCTATCCAGATCATATAAAAAGTTCTCTAGCAGCCAGGCAGACATGGTGGCTCATACCTTTAACCCCAGCACTTGGGAAGCAGAGGCAGGTGGATCTCTGTGAGACTGAGGCCAGCCTGATCTATAGTGAGTTCTAAACCAGCTAGGGTGGCATGGAGATCACCTCGGAAAACAAACCAAAAAAGGAAAAATATTTCTCAGGTAAACAGGGATTATGGGAATGTAAAAAGTACATTGGGCTCAACTACAGGAAGAAACCCACCCTGCACACCCCACTGAGGAAAACTTCCATTTATTCTGTTCTCTTCGGGAGCTCTTTAAGGGGTCTGTTCTATAGCACAGACTTTGAACTCGTGGTTCTCCTGTCTCAGTTCCTCAAATGCTGGGAATGCGTACATGTACTGCTATGCCTAGATTTCAGAGAAGAGAATTTTTCTTTCTTTCCCCTTTAGTTTGTTAAGGTGGCAAATCTGTATTAATGTGTAAAATCCTGGTACTATTCTGGCAACAAATAATTATTATCATTTCCTGCAATGCCTTGTGCTTGGATTGAGACAAACTACTGCTGTTAATTGTGCAGCATGTTAATGATTCCTTCTGAATGCAAGACTATCCATGTTCTTCTCATCAATATTTCTCTGTTCATTCCTTAAAACAGTTCTTTTCTCACAATGATATCCTTGAGACACATTTGTATTAATTAATGCAGTGTTACTTCATGATTTCAGGTCCATATGGAATTACTTTTCCTGTTTTGCCTTAAAGACTGCTAAAGAGTTCATATGATAAATTTTATTTTATAAGTAGGGTCTTATTTGACAAGCAAAGAATACTCTGAGCTTTCCTCAGAGTTTTTGAGCAGCTTAAGATTTTTTCTATCCAGGAAAGATATGTTATGAATGTACATGAGATTGCTCACATGGAGGACATGAGACCGTGAAGCAGAATGAAGGTACCATCTCCCTGTCCCACCCCAAGGAAGACACTACTGAGCTCACTATATGGATGCTTTGAGCTGCCTTTCTTCAGGTGAGAAGTGGGAAGGCTCTGCACCAAGGTGAAGGACCCAATGCAGGTCTAGGACCCTTGCCTCTGAGCCCTGGGCTCTGACGTGGGCAGACTACCTAATCACTCGAGTCCTGGACTCTTGACAGTCAGAATGAGAGCAGTTCCTACCTTTATAGACCCTCGTGACCCAGGACAAACAGAAACCAGGTCAAGTCTGTTCTGATCAGTTACCCAGTCAAAGACGCTTGACTGTAAGATGCTAGACTCAAAGGAAAGCTTTTCAGAAAAGTTTCACTCTAGCTCAAGGTTTCTCAGTCTTGGTCAATGGAATTCCTTGAGTGTAGGCTGATGTGGGCAGTGCGAGGTGTTTAGCATCATCCTTGGCTTCCAGTTCCATCAGGATTATCCCTCCCTGCTTATGACAACCCAAAACATCTACAGACATTGCTGACCGTTCTTGAGTAAGACAAGATCTGCCCTTTAGTTAGGACCTGCAGATCTCATTCTGTTTCCCAGAACCAGGATAGGGGCAGAGAAAAGCACGGGAAGATGGACACAGAGAAAGCCCTTTTCACGTGTAGTCATCCGAGCAGCTTCCAGTCCTGACCGCCTGCTTCTCATTTTGCAGTTCAGTCATCCTCCAGGTAAAGGCTTTGCAGCCTGAAGCCCAGAATATGACCAGACTGTTGGACCCCTGGGCAGAGCAGGCTGCTTTGGGCAGCACAGATGAGGATGAGAATGGATTCCTAAGTCCTACAGATTCTTACTCCCATGAGAGGAAAAGGTTTGTGACTAAGCCAAGCTTTTCCCTGGCTCCTTTAGTCCTTGTCCTTCATGACCTGATGAGTAGTAAAGTGTTCTCTGATTCTTGAGTGTAGGAGACATCGGATACACAGATTGCTTTCAGGAGTCCTAAAGGAGTTTCCAAGAAGCATGAAGTCTCTGGGTGCTAATGTTGGGGAAATGGCTGAACAATAGTCAAACCAAGCTGAGCTCTGTATCCAACTCTCAGCTTTAGTCCCAGGAAATGGGGCGTTTAGATCACAAGCACCTAAGATGCATAGCTTGCCATGCTTTTATCTCTTAAATCATTAGATTTGCAAATAAGGATGCTCCAAGCCATAAAGTTTCTCGTAGGAAGTCTTCTCTCTTGCTATCCCTTCTAACTTTGGAATATTCCCATTACACTTTAACATCACATCTATGACTTTCAAACTGGGATGAAAACATATGCTTTTTAGGCTCAAAGGAAGAAACTCTACAATCAATCTTTACTTGATAATTCTCCATCATCCACAGGGAGGGAAGTGGGGTCAGCCTGAAGTCCACACTGAACATGGTGGAACTGCCAACAAGGGTTCTTTTGCAGGGTGAGTATATATTTTTCTGAGGCAGATAGGTTCTAAAACCAGCCAGGTGATCAGGCTGGCCCCCATTAAACTAGCTAGATTTTCAGAGCTAGCAGAGACAGCTATTTTCTTCCTACTTTGGGGAACCTTTGAAATAAAAACCAGGGTGCTATTGGTACATCTCAGGGAAGCTCAGTCCTATAGCTAATCTTATAAAGCAAGGAGAAATAAGGTAGAAATGATGTGATCTTTCAACCCAACCTAGCTCTTCATGAAAAACACTCCCTAAGCGTCAATTTCAGGCAACAAAGACAAAGCTAAAAGCTCAGTACCAAACGAAACTGAAGTACTAATTCCCTAGAAAATGAAGGAATTCATCACTAGTGGTCAGTGGCTTTTTCTTTTTTTTTTTGAAGACCAATTTTCTTTTTCATTTAACCAACATATTCCTCGTTAGGATCTGAGAAATGTGTTATATTTTCAGAAACAAAATCAAAAGCTGATGAGCTGCTAGTCAAACAGACTGCAGACTTGGGCTTGAGTATGCTGCTCGTTCATTGCCATTTCATACTTCTTTTCTCTTTCCGCTCCTGGCTTTTCATATTTGTTCAAGGAAGATCAGACCCTGGCTTTCTGTGCCTGACAAACAGCAGATGTGGTTCTGCCTTCCCTATGTGACCCGCCCATCTCGGTGTACTGAGGGCTGGCTTCCTTTCTTTGACTAGGTGCTGGTCTGCACAGCAGTCTTCTTTTCCATGGGTCACTGAGTCTCCACTGCCTTCCTAACTTCTATTTCATGTCTGAATCAAACCAAGGTCACAACCATGGGCCAAGGACACGCACTTCGTTTCAGGTTGATTCTTTGGGCTGGGAGAGGTATAAATAATGGAACTTAGGATGCAATGACTGACAATAAAAAGCAAAATGGAAGTAACACAGTCCCAGAAAAACAAGCCGTGAACGGTCTCCCTCATTCGTGGATGCTAACACCAAATTCCCAGATGAAAGGCAAGCTGAACAACATTATTGTTATAGTTCTGTTTATCTGAAAGCAACAATGTTGTTATAATGTAAATCTCTTAACAGGCTCTAGAATTGATCCGCCATTTACTTTAGACTCTGTAACTACTGTGTATGAGTGTAAAGTACGTATTTATATTTTAGAGTAATATAAAATTAAAGGAGGAAAATGTGAATTTCTAAACATAAAAAAAAGACTGAGAGAATGATGCAGGACAGTTATGGCAGAATGCATCATCTGGGGTGGGGTGGTGGGGGGAGGGGAATATGTCTAGACTGGGCTGAGAAATTATGTCTGAAATACACAAAACATCAATAAAAGCATTATATAAAAAAAGCAAAATGGAAAAGATTGGAAGGCATGATGAAGAAAAGGAGGAAAGAAAGAAAAATCTTTTGGAGAAACCATTACTCTCTTTTTAGCTCTAAGAATTATCTCCTGGGTACCCTCTGACTTCCCTGAAATTACTATAAATCAGCTTCCCTGGTTATTATTTCAGAGACTAGAGAGTGCATGCGCTCTGTTGAGGAGACACACCCTGCTACCCATCTGCCAACAGAATGTTTGATTAAATAACTATCTTGTTCATTTCCCTCATTCTAGGAAGTACATTCAGGGAGACTTAGTATTCAGAATCATTATTCTTTTTGTCCAGCTTTACCTACACATCCCATATGTAGGATCACAGAAGTACCAGGTGAACATCATGTCTGTGTATACTCTGTTGAACACAAAAAACCGATATTTGAACATATTATTAGCTGGAAGGGACGTTCGCTGGACTTAGTCACACTCATTCTTTTGATAAACAAATCATAAATAATAGATGTCTAATTTTCCTAAATCATAAACACAGAATAGATGTCTAATTTTTCTAAGTTCACCACAAGACATATGAGAAGAACAAAAGAGAAAAACCGAAGTGTATATGTATATATACATATATATACCAGGAGAAAATATTCCATCTCCAGAGCCCCCCGGCCAGCCAACGATCTCTCTCATTTTCTTTAATGTGACATATTCTAAAAGCACAAATACTGGAGCAATCTCATAAGTGAACCTGAAATGTAAAAATGGCCACATTTTATGCATGTAACTCAAAGAAATTATAATAGCCACAGAATTTCTTCATTTTTAAAATCTCACATTCATAGATGTTAAGATTATCATATTAAACAGAAATGAATTATTTTTAAAAGATCTTCAAAAAATTTTGCTTACATTTCTATCTCCTCATAGTCAAGAGCTTCATTTTTTTGCTAAGTATACAAGGATAGTTTTGTCATAATCAATAAAGAACATGCACAGTAGCACTGTGGAAAATGCAGCATTGAATTCTATTTCTCTTTGATATTACATATCATTCAAAATAAAAAAAATGCGCAAACGTCTCTTTCGTAGTTTTAAATTTTGGATAATTTGATAAAATTAAAGATAGATCAGAACTGTTTTTTTTTTAATTAAGCCAGAGTGAATACTCATACACTTTTAAAGCTTTAGAGACCATATAATGAAAAGAGGCTTTCACGCAAGAGTTAAAAACTGTGGAATCTCTCTGGTAATTAATTATATGACAACAGAAAACTCTGTTTAGCTGCTTACATGTTCGTGTTTGCAGTCGATGTCAGCCAGTCTGCTGCTAAGCCAACCATATCCAATCCAGTGGAAAGTTGATTAAAATACCTTGGATGCCCTGAATAGAATGGAAACGAGTGAAAAGAAATGTCTCCCAAACACATGGTTTTTATGGCTAGAGAACCTTAAAAGTCATTCAGTAGCAGGACATGCATATGCAGAAATTTAATATGTAAATGTGTGTGAAAGCACACATGTGCACACCGATACTCAAGCAACCTTGCCTTGAACTAGGGGGGCTACTTGGGGTTTAGTATTTCTTCAGACGCACTGAAAAATCTCTTCTTAGATATGTCCTATAAAAATAATACGCAGTTTGGAGTACTCGGGCTGAATTATTTCCTACTACACTTTCAATACATTTGCAAATGAAAGTGCTGTGGTAACTGGAATCATTCAAAGACAGGTTTCTTCTCATTTGCATTGATACTCCCAAAATCCCCTTTTGTCATCCAGACCATGATACCCTTCAGACATGCCAGCATTCATAATAATATCAGTGACAAATGGCTGATGATTACAAAAGACAGTGCAAAAAATGAGAAAATAGGACACTCTGCCAAATGATTGCCCTGGATTCAAAAGGCATGGAAAAAGCTAATTATTGACAATTCTTCTCTGTCTGGATTATAATCTGTTGATTATAATCAAATGATTCAACAGATCAAATATTCAACAGACCGACTGATCCATCTGCAAGTCTTCTCTAATTAACTGCTGAATTTCTCTAAATTTTTGTGAATGGATTGACATCTACATACCCCTGAAGCTATTATTTAAAATATGGTTATAAATATCTCATTAGTATTCTGCATTCTCATCTCATTCTATTAGAACCTTATTAATAAATCCATGCTTTGTTTAGCAACAAAAATTTAGAAGAGGAATAGTTATGGACATAGTATCTGATAAAAAGGTACCTGTCACTTGCTGGACATCTGCCTGGTGCCTGGGGATGTGACAGTCTCTCATCCCAAGCAGGGACAGAACAAGATAAAGGAAAGCAATAGGGAAAGCACACAGCTTATCTTCTGGATGGGAGTGCTCTCTTATCAGCCCCAGGCATGTGGTTAGAGGATTGGACACTAGGAAAAGACAGGTGCCGGAAGGAGCCTGTTTTAGAGACTGGTATTTGTCCACCTCTAGCTCATCTTGGTTCTGGTTTTACATCCTTTGTAGCCCCAAAGCTCTCCCTTCCATCCTTTTTTTTTTTTTTATCATCTCCAGACCTTCTGATTCTGAGCTCATCAATTCACTCACTGAGGAAAGGTAGAATGAACGTCTCTCTGCAGAAGCTGCTGCTGCTGCTGCTTCTGTCTGAAGCAAGACCCCTTCCCCACCTCTCTGCCTCATTGACTCCTTGTTTCCTTTGAGCTCACAGCTGACATCACAGCCCACTTCTCTTTCCATGCTTCCCCTTCACTCTTCCATTCCAACCATTGTTTTTTTTTTTTTTTTTTTTTTTTAGTGAGGAATAAGGGTTAGCAACTCCTGCATTTCTAGATGAACCTGGTAGCTATTACCACACAGAATTTTAACTCTATGGATGCATGACAACTGCCTAGAGCCTAGAGGGATTCTGAGGTGTGTGTGACATCTCTGGACATCAGCCCTCCAAGCACTCTGGGGGAACTGAATGTGTGTTTGAGGCTTCAGTTGTGAGGTTCTTCTTTCCCTCTATATAATTTTTTGACCTTGGTCTGCAATTTCATCTGGCTTTCTTCTGCATCACAGCTTTCATTCACTGATAATGATGGGAAACTATAGAGGGAGATGGTTTGACAGGTCAGAATGGCATATCCCTTGGGATTCTGGCAGAAATATCCTCCTAATTACATTTGTTCTATTCCTGTGACCCCTGTATGCTGCCTTTAATGCCAGGGCCATCTGAGTGGGAGAAGCTGCCTCTAAGTTTGCCAGCAGTTCCAGCAGCTAGGTAGGCATCCTGCTGCCCCGGCCCATGTGACATGGGCTCACCACACTGGAGCAGCCCCTGGTCATCCACAGCCTGTGAAGCTCCCAGGACTCAGGTTTGAGGGGTTGGCATTAAGATTCTGCTACAGGCACAGAAATGCTCCTGCACCAATTTGCAAATGAGCCCAGAAGGAAGTGCCAACCACCCCACCAGGCTTGGTGCTCACAGTCAACTGGGGAGGAGTCAACACTCAGCTAAACTGCTTTCTGTAAACTGACAACTCCCATATGATGCCTTGTTTATTGACTTTAATTCCTTTGCCTAATAGTTCCCATAAAAATAAAATAAAAACTACATTATCATTACCCCACTTTTTCCAGTCACCATAACCAGGTAATAATCCCTGATAATACTATTCTAGAATCCTACATTTGCAAAAGTTACTAGCTCCAGAACTTCTTTGTAAGTGATTTGATCAACACATGAACTTTTCATTTTAAAAACTTCCTTAATGCCCTCAGTCCTTTCTAAACTTGAAGTTCAGATGGACTTTAATCAGATACCAAGTGACAAACATTTTATAAAATGATCTTCCAAGGATCCTAATACTACTGGATAGTGACAGAGAGGGTAATTGCTTTGATAGGCTCTCAGTAGTGTCAGTTGACAAATATGATAGTTACAGCATAAAGACCTATAAACCTGCCAGTTAAGGAGAGAAACTGCCTGCTTTTAATTTTTTGAAATGCTTTTTGGGGAGAGATGAACAGAAAACTAAGCACGGTATGAATAATATTGAGATATTCAACCTAACTGTCAAATTTTTATTTTAACTTTAAATAAAATGCACTAGATAAACACGTCATTAACAGTTTCACAAGCATTAAGGCAAAAATCTAAGAATTGCCCCCCCCCCAGTAAATGGAGCATTGATAGAAAGAACTATATTACTTTCATTGACTAGCAATTCCCATTATCTTATCTCTAAATTACATTTCAAATGCCACCATCTTTTAAGGATGAAGATGTAAAAAATGCATTCTTTTAAATTTAATAGTAATATAAACATCAGGAAGCAATTTCTCATTAACATATTTATGTGTCAGATATGGGAGATGGGCCAAACAAAACAATGAGATAAAGCATTGCTCATCTTTGCACCTACAGATACAGGAAAAGTAGTGAGAGAGGAATATCTTTTAGTGCCTGGCATGTATATCCTGTGGAGTCTTCATACACTCTGATTGATGATGTCTAATAAACCTTCAAAAATCATACTCCATGAAAATCAACAAGTCAGACTCTGCCTGTCAGTTCTAAGTCTGTGGTCTCACAAAGTGGATAATAATTACACAATAAATCAGTTTCCTAAGTCTTCTACATATATCTTTCCTGTCTGGTGATATAAAGAATGTCCAGGAATAAAGGTTAAACATTTTTCATGGCAAACATTCTTAAAATGTTTGTTATACTAATAGTGATAATTCATTTATAAAATTCCAACAAAAATATGATCTTTTTATGGAAGCTAATGCTCGATGTTTCACATTTATTATTTTGCTATTACATCTTTTAAATTCTATAAATCATTGTAGATCTGTAAAGTTTCCCTCTCTCACCTCAAAAATTCATTCATATTTATTTGATTGCTTTAACACATGTCACTAAATATCAAGATGATTGGAGACAATGTAGGAAAAAAAGCAGGCTATAGGACCTGGGTAGATGAAGGGTGTATGTAGTAAGAACAAAGCTTGGAGTGCGCTCTGATGACTGGTACATCTGGAGCTAGAATATTTTAAAATCCTTTTTAAAAGGATATTATGAAAAAACCAGCAGGCCATAAAACACATTTTGAAAAATGTCCCCCTAAGAATATCACATTGCCTTTTCTTCCTTCATCTTCATGCACAATAGCTGTGAAGGACATACGCACTTATGTAATATGGCTGTCTGGCTAAGCTAGACTGTTTTGTGATCTGTGTGCGTGCACATATGTGTATGTATACAAGCTCTTCTATCAAAATAAGAGAAAAATTAGAATTCAAATGCAATGTTCAGTTATATGAAACAATGCCACAATAGCCCTCCAGCCTGGTGATCATGTTGTCCAGTTTCTGACCAGTTCCGTGCCAAGGAAATTGTCGACATCCTGGAACTCAGGCTTGCTGGATCCTGTCTCTAGGTTTCATTGCCACCTTCCCTTTCTTTCTCCATTTTGGGTCGCTTCTACTGGCCTCTGCTGACAAATGGTCGCTTCTACACCTCTGTTCAATCTCCTTGGTCAGAAGCATGAAACGTAAAGTCTAATGATTCATACCACGGTAACACATCTGATATTATTAACAAGAGATGCATACAAGGTGCTTTTGCATCATTCTAATAATAATTCTAATAGTAATGCCTTTTTTTTAATGTTTCATGAATTTGCGTGCCATCCTTGCGCAGGGGCCATGCTAATTTCTGTATCGTTCCAATTTTAGTGTATGTGCTGCCGAAGCGAGCACTGTAATGACTATTTTTAGATGCTGATAACCACAATTTTTAAAATATCACAACTCAGCAAAACAGAAAACCTTTGTAGGAAAAAAAATGTAAAGAAAAAGAGCTTTACTGTCGCTGGTCAGACAATACCTGTTTTAATTGCATATTTTAGAGTTGTTTGGCAATGGGTCAAAATTTCCTCCAAATTTTGTGGTTGGTCTGCCAATTCCCAGTTATACTCCTGAAGAAGCTCATTAGGATAATGGAAGTCAATGACTTTAGTTGTTCTATCGAAACTTTTCACCACATACTGAAGCAAAATGTTCATAACGTCTTGTAGAAATGCCAGAGTGGGCCTTTCTCCGTCACAAGCCGGCAGCAGGTCTGAAGAATGGATTTGAGAGGACACATTTAAATTTCACTATGCAAATATCCAGGCAATTATAGATCAAGTAATTTCTCTTTGAACTGATTTTACCGTGCTTGCAAGGAAAGTGCTGGGTGGCTGGGGCCGGAAGGATCCCTGGGAGTTCAAGGCCAGATTGGGTTAAAGGGCGGGATGACTCTGCCTCACACAAATAGACAACAAACAAAGCCTTTGGGAACAGCGAGTGAAACCGATTTTTGCACCTTCCGGAATTAATTCTTGCATTTTGTCTTCCTAACACGCTGTTTGGCTTGCTTACTTCTTTTTCAAAAACAATGTCTCGCCTTCTCTCTCTCTCTCTCTCTCTCTCTCTCTCTCTCTCTCTCTCTCTCTCTCTCTCTCTCAAGCGTTTGTCTCAAATGTTCTTTTGAGTGAATAGTTTTAAATGTTTGTGAAATACTTCACATCAGAAATGTTTGAAAAATCCTTTCGGGCAAACCAGAATTAGTAGTGCACGCGAAGTTACGATCTCTGGTTTCTGACGGCCAGATGTTTCTAAAAGTCAGAGTGTGGTTGTTTGTGGTTGTGCGTGTGTGTGTGTGCGTGTGTGTGTGTGGTGCTCTCTTTTCGGGAGACTGGGAGTGTATGCACGCCGAGGTAAAACTGAGCGCTCAAAGCTCACATCAATAGAATTGAGCTGTAATAAATGACTCGGGATCCCATCTACCACCTAAAATATCTCAGCGATTCTGAATTCCGTGTCTGGATACCAGGAAACCCATTTTCCCTAGAGGTCGGGGCAAACCAAGGATGCAGATCGCAGCCTAAGCGCGCGCGGCTGCCTCGGCCACCCGTAACTCTCCGCGCCGTGCTCGCGCGGATGCTGCGCCCTGGGGCTCCAAGCAGAGCCAGGGGCCGCACTCAGCTTTCCTCCAATTTTGCAGAAGGTTCTCAAATGGCCGGCGGCAGCCAGCCACTACCTGGCCCCGGGTCAGGTGTGGGCGGGGCGGAGCGAGAGCCAGGGGCCCAGGGCCTTTACCTGTTGCGTGCAGAAACGCATAGCTGACATCTGCTTTGGGGCAGCTGCAGGGCTTCTGGTCGCAGGTGCAGGCGACCTTCCGGGTGGTGGCCCGCGGGGCCACACTGCCGCCGCTCTCTGCTGGTTTCTCAGAGTCACCATAGAGCAGGGCTGGACAAGGACACGGAACACCCGGCCTCTGTCAGCCACCGACGGCCTCAGCTCACTCCTTCCAGCCCACCCGCAGTGGAGAAGGCGCGTCTCGGCCGACACCCGGTGCGGGTGCGGGGGGAGCCCCCGACCTTGCCCGCCCTCTTGCCCAGGCGGCCGCCACTCACCGCACAGCTTGTTTCCGATGCCGCCAGTGAACTTCTGAGCCACCTGGCACCAGGCTCTGGCTGCAAAGCCCGGGCAGGTGGACGGCGAAGGGGAAAGACAACAGCAGACGGAAAAGTGAAATTTCGTTCTGGGTGATCAGTATCTATGAACTGGGGGTTCGGGTCCCGCGCCCTGGAACTGCGAGGCGATGGGCGACTCTGCATCCAGCAGGTGCGGGATCCCGGGAATCCGGAGGATTCCATCTTGGTCCCAAGAGGATGCCCACAACCACAGCCTTTTGCACTGTTCTCTAGGGCTGTTTCAGGACCACCGCCACCTGCGCGGGAGCTACGGTCCCCAGATCCCGAGGCTGCCACTGCGCCCTCTCTTTCAGACTCAGAACTCTCCCTGTCTTTTCTCATTTTGCCTTTTTGTCGCCACTCCATCCCTGGCCAGGGCGAAGCCTCAGGTCCACGAATTTGGTGTCTTGAAGACGCCCCATCTTTCCAAGCTTTACTGTTTAGGGGACAAGGTCAAGACACTCCGGGCCTCTCTCGGGGGACAAAGGGCTTCGGGTCTTTGGGGTTCTTGCATTGTCAAAGACTTACCCAGATAGCGCGGTGGCGAAGCGCCCAAATAAGTTTCCTGTTGCTTCGGCAGTCTCCCGCATAGCCCGGCAAACCCCAAGTCACCCCACAAAGCTCCTCTGTTATGGGTCCCTATTGTCCTACCTGTGCCCGAGTTCTCGGGATCCCCTGAGCCATCCTCAGACGCGAAAGACCAAAAGCCGGAGCCGGGAGATGCCATGGGCTCTGGGAGACTGGCGCAGGTCGCCTCCGAGTGCTGGCTGCAGGCGAGCTGCCTTCCGCTCAGCTCGCCTCTGAGCGCGTTTGCGTGTGTGTGAGTGTGTGTGTGTGTGTGTGTGTGTGTGTGTGTGTGTGTGTGTGGAGAAGGGCACCGCGCGGGGACTGGCGGGACCGCGCGACGAGGGTGGGTTGTCACACAGGGACGAGAAACGTGCTGTCTGAGTGTGCGAGTGCTCGCGTGTGCGATGAGTTAGGGCTTAGGGATGTGGCCGCTCTCTCCGCGGAGGTTAAATGGGGAAGTCCGAAGGATCCTCAGCCTGGAGATCGGAAAGTGGAAAGGGCCCCAGAGATTTCCAGGGAGTGGGAGACTGGTGGGGTGATGGTGGGTTGGCGGGGCGGGGAGAGATAGGAAAGGGGGGAGCTGGATCCCGGGGGCGCCTGGCGGTGCGCACCGGAGGAGTGCCGGGGAGGGAGGCGTGCTGGCCCGCGCTGGCAAATCCTGCGGCTCGGGTAGCAGGCTCCGCGTGCGCTGTCCAGGGTGCTACCACGTCCCGCTGCACGCGGGTCTCAGGAACCAGATCAGGGAGACCCGGGCAAGAGAGGCGGAGGAGAACAGTTTACATGTTCATTGGTTGGTTTATTCTGGCTGTGGGCCTCGTGTCGCCTTCCTCCAAACCGGTGCTGAGGTCACTGTGACCTCAAGAGCCCAGGCCACCTGGCCGCAATCAGGGGCAGCTCAAGAGCTTGGGGAAGGTACGGAGGGGGTAGGCCACTTATGCACCGAAGCGATCGTTTCGCCTCCTTAGTAGAATCTCGTGCCAGTTTTCTGAGCTGCGATTAGCCCCGGGGGGGGGGGTATTCCGGTGTAGCCAAGCGCCGGGTCTCGGACCCACCGTCCAGGTTTTGACTGACGGCGGCTGAGAAGAAAGACTGCTGATTGAAGCAATTAAAAATCCACGCTGGAGTCTATCACTGACGACCTCGGGCTGGGAAAAATTAAATAAATATAACGAACGGAAACTTCTAGAAAGGGATAGAGGGAAAGCAGTCTGAGCCAACGGATTGATGGCTGGTCAGGGAGGGGACCCGGTCATTTGGTGACCTGGGCCCACAGAGGCATGGAAAGTCCAGCTACTTACTCGTGACTGGAGCAAGTGAGGCCGGGGGTGGGGTGGGGTGTTAGCATGGGTTTTTAAGTAAGCAGCTAAAAGGAGGAGAAAGAAAGCATCTCTCTTTTTAGGGAGACTCAAACCAATAACTTCTCCCCTTCCCTGAAGGAATATTTCCTGTCAGGGGGTAACAACAACAGCAATAATAACAACAACGACAACACAACGCAATACTCACTGGTGACTTCTGAGGCCCACTGAGAAATAGAACCTTCTTTTCTAACAAAGGGCTGAAAGAATCTTTTTCCCTTTCACTAAAGGCTGCTAAATACTGGAAGATACCCTCAGGATTTGGGGCCCTCTGAGTTTGCCTTTTCCTTTTCCTTGGCTGTGAAGATCAAGTTCTCATCCTAGATAGCTAGTACACGGTTTACAGAGCGCTCAAGAAACACCAGGGTGGGGAAAAGGTTGCTTTCAGCCTTTGCTGGTTGCATTTCCATTGAGCCCACAGCTGTTCTGAGTTTTATTTATTTATTTATTTATTTATTTATTTATTTATTTATTTAGTCTTTTTGAGACAGGGTCTCCCTGTAGTCCCAGCTGTCCTGGAACTCACTCTGTAGGGCACCACACCAAGATGCTCTCAAAACAGAGACCCTCAAACTCTCATGGCCACGAGACACACTCATTTGGTAAGCGTTCTGAGACCTTGGGTGGCTAAGCAGATGCCTAAGCCCAAGTCTGTGTCTCCAAGGGCTTTATCCTCTGATAAATTCTTCCTACAAAGCTTTGTCCTCTTCCTGTGTTTGGGAAAGCAGGGCTGGGGGGGGTCCCCGCATGAGCTAGAGTTTACCTACTAAAGCAGCAGGATCTGAGGTGGGCAGTGGGCACCACTGGAGTGTGGCAAGGCAAGATGCTGAGCTAGCTCTGGTGGGAAGCAGGGGCCATGTTGTGGGAGGCAGTGATCTCGAACTCAGGCCTCCCCCCCCCTTTTTTTTCCTGGTTCTGGGGTGCTTCTCTCTATTGCCAAAGGTAACTACTACAAGAATGCAGAGAGGATGCTTGCTAGGCTTTTGCCTCAGCCTTGCAGAGAGAAGGGAGAGTCTGGTTCTTTGTTTAAATCCAAATCAATTCCTGCAAACAATTCTCTTCAAGCCACCTGGCTGGGATTGTGGATCTTTTCTACTATGGATGAATGGTTGAAAATACAAACATTCATAAAACAAGCATCTAACGAGAGAGAGAGAGAGAGAGAGAGAGAGAGAGAGAGAGAGAGAGAGAAAGAGAAACTCCCAAGGAAGAAATGGATTTAAACAAGAGGAAACTAGAAATCCCAATATCTGAATTTATATTTTTTTAAAAGTACAGTAACTTAAAATGGTACTGCTTAAATGCAATTGAATCTCAAGGCACCAGAGTGTTTTTAAATCTAATGGCGGTATTTACATTAATTTCTTTTACCACTCTCCACTTCAATGCAGACAGTGATTGCAGTTGTCTTTTTAAAAACCCATTCCTTCCTAGACAGCAATTTGCTTTGTAAATTCTTTATTTCCCAAAAGAGCCCATTACTCCTCCCTCCCCCCAACTCCTGGTTGGTGATGACAATAGAACACAGGGAGGTAATAATTACAGTCATTAGTTCACAAAGAAGGCAGGGCAGACTGGGAAGGGAAGGCTGGCCTGGGGAAAAGGCTTCCAAGTCCCTCCTTTTAATATGGGAAACCTCACGCAAAGCTCCAGCAGAGCTGCTGGGAAGGTTTCCTGGGATGACCTATTTCTTGGACACTATTTACCCAGAGAGCCTGTGACAGGTTGAGCCTAAGGAAGATATCTGGTCCAAGTTTTCTCCTATGTTCTTTCAGTGCTTTATTTTTGAGGGACAGAGAAATGAGGGATGGAAAGAAAGAAAAAGACAAGAGAAACAAAACCATGATCATCTTCTAAGCTTTTTCCTTTTCCAGTCTTTCTTAACAACCTGTGGTGGAGGGGGCTGGATGGGGTTGGGTCTGTTGCTGCTCTCCAGCAATTGAAGATCGACTTGGAGGCCTCTCTGGTGTGCACTAAGAATCCAGGATTGGCAGCATAGCACCCTATTGCCAGGCTCATCTCCTCTGCACCTGCCTCCTGGTGTGTGCAGATGGGTCGTGTGGGGGTGGTGGAAGCTGAGCGACTTCCTGGTATGGATACTCCAGCCTCCCCCTAAATCAGGCTATGTGCCCTGCTGAGCTGGTCCATCAGCACAGCTGGGGTGACTCCTCTGTCATGTGTGGGTCAGGTTCCAAACCGGAGCTATGCTAGCTAGGGAAGAAGGAGGGAGGAGATTCCACTTGGATTTGGGGCTTGGCCCTGACACAGCGGGAAGTGTCCCCTCAGCTGAGTCTCAGTATAAAATGAGGTGGCTTCAGCAGTTCATCTCTGGGGAATTTGGATCCAACTCTGGAGAGAATCTTACAATTCGTGGACAAGTGTTTTTAGCTTGCTCCTATATTTTTCAGAGGTCACTGATTTGGTTTGCTGGCAGCCAGATGCAAGCCTTGACCTCACCAGAACTGCTACCCATTTTGTCCTCCTTGGAAGCACACCCCTGCTCTTCGTCACTGGTGTAGACTTGGAGGGGGTTTTCGTGGGACCCTACCCACTTCCCTTCCATTAATCTTTTATGTGTCCAAATTCTGAAGAGAAGAGGTTATTCCAAATTTGCAGATAAAATATATCAGTTTCTCTCTCTCTCTCTCTCTCTCTCTCTCTCTCTCTCTCTCTCTCTCTCTCTCTCAGTTTGGAGGTTTGTCTGGAGTACATGCTCCTATGGTAAATGTTAAGTGAGACTGCTTGTTAGGGGTGGGGATTCCCTGACTGAGACAGGAATCAGTTTAGCTCCTGCCCCCAGCCCAGCTGTGTCAGAAGTCCAGTCACAAAAAGGACACAGTAGACCAGCCCTGCAAGCAGCTTTGCAAAATGCTTTCTTTATTCAACAATATTAGTAACTGAGAGATGTGAAAACTCCAGTTTGAGATGAAGTTCACCTTCAAAGTTCTCACCACTCGCATCCTGCCTTTGTCCTGGCTGAGGCAATTTAACCAAGGGTGAGCGTTTTTTCCATCCTGGAAAAGTCATTTCAAGAGAGAAAAGATATTTTAACTCATCTAAAATGACAGAGGGGCTGGGGACAGCTGAGGCACAGTGGATGCCTGGCGTGACAGACAAGAAATAAACACTTTGTGGCCATGCATGCTAATAAAGTGAAGTAGGAGGGGCGGGTTCCCGCAGGTGAGGGAGTCTGGGGGCCCAGCGCCTGGGGATCCCCAGGGGTTCAGGGGCCAGAGGTGGCTGCTAGGATTTGAGCGCGAACTGAGCGGAGCGATCTGTGATCAAGGCATCCTCTTCAGTGCCTGGACGTGCCTGGGCCAGAGAATCCCTGCTTTGATTTCTACTGTAGTGCCTCAGGGTTAGGCACTTTCTGAAGGCAGTAAGCAGATGCTTGGCGGGTGAGCTACAATTGCTGCAGGAGGCGCCGGCGCTGGGAGGTTCTACGAAGGAGCCTCCTGTAGTCGTAAGGGTTGGCTGCCCGCCCGCTTTCTTCCTCTGGGCTCTCTGCTGTGGTCCAACACCTGCAACCAAAACCCAGGTTCCTATTGTCAGAGGGGACTGCTCTGAGCTCATCACCACCCACCGCAGCTCGGCAGCCCTCCTCCCGGAGTGATCCACCAACCACCTGCATTCTAGAAAGGTACAGTCAAAATGTCAGGTGATGACCAAATGGAGCTGTGATAAGGATGGGCAGATTTTCCGAAATTGAAACTGGAGACTCTTGTGTTCAGATGAGGGCTAAGCATCAGAAGGTAGTCAGGAACAAGAATAAGCCACAGCCAATAAAGACATTTATTTTACTACCTTAATTTTTAATACACTTTTGTCAAACAGGAGCACCCCAGGCGCCTGAATAGACACCCACATTTTGCATTTTTCAATTGCTCAAATATTTCTTTAAAACACTGCCATAAATGTGATCAATCACTCTATTAGGGGCACAGGTGCAGTGTGCCCTGTCGGTTTTCAAAGCTTCATGTTTTTACAGAAGCTGCTGGGTCAACCTTCCCCGTACCTGGGGGAACCCCTGTCCTTGATTATTGTTGGTTTCTGAAACTTGCCTGAGGAAGTGGGATGCTTCTAAAATGCAGCTACATAGATTCTGTCATAATTTAGCATCCACGAAGCATCAGGGACCATCACAGGTAGGTGACAGAATTCATGGAGTTTTAAATTTAGTACGGGAGAGTACCACAAACAATTTTAAAATACCAGGTGATAAAAGAATACACTCCCTGTAAGTACATGAATAATTATTTAAGGTATGACCATGCATGCTAATTGTCAGGATGTGAGTTCCAGAGGCATTGAAATGCAGAGACACCTAAGACCGATGGTGCCCAGGATCCTGCTCTACCAGGCCAGCCTTTGGCTATGCTAAAACGGGCCATCACCGATTATTCAGGAATCTTCTGCCTTTTTGGAAGCCAGACTCCAGACTCCTGCAGAGTGCGCTACCCACCCCAACTCCCACTGAATCCCACTCCCACCTTCTCCCTTAAATTCCCAAGCAAGATGCCATTCTGGGCTTGGCTCTCTCTCTCCCCTGAGCCTAGCCCCAGCTACCCTGAATTAAACTTTGCTCCAAAGAGCTTAGACCTCATGGCCTTTCATTCTGGGGGGAGCGCGCCATAACCTTACACTAATAAAGTAAAAGACTAAAACACTCCAATACTGGGAAATCAATGAGGAGGTGGTCAATAAAGGAGAAAGGGGATCAATAAATAAAGGAGAATAAAAAGGAATAGGCAACAAAACAAGAGGTAAACCAAGAGAAGTATTTCCTAGAGGGCAATAAAGAAGGTTGTTGTTAAGCCTGGAACTTCTTTTTTTTTATTTTATTTTTAAAAACTTTTAAATTTATTTTCATATGTGTATGAGTGATTGTCTGCATGTAGGTTGGTGCACCCGTGTCCTGCAATGCCATGGAGGTCAGAAGAGGGTGTCGGATTCCCCTGGAACTGGAGTTAAAGACGGTTTTCAGCCGCCATGTGGGTGCTGGGGATCGAACCCGGGTCTTCTGCAAGAGCAGTCAGTGCTCTTAACGCTAGGCTATCTCTCCAGCCCCAAGCCTGGAACTTCTTATGTAGACAAGGCTGGCCTGATCTCATCTCCAGACTGCTGGGATTAAAGGTGTACACCATCATGCCCAGCTAAGAAGGTATTTAAAAAAGTCTGGCACGTGTTGCAAGTTCTAGGCCAGCCTGGGGGTACATATTAAGTTCCAGACCAACCTGTTTTTTTTCCAAAAACACCCCCCCTCAGAAAAAGTAAAATAAAAATAAAAAAGTGTTTGAAAAAAAAGTCAAAATAAGAAATCACAGGGTTAAATGATGTCAATGGGGAGCCACGAGGACTAAGAACAGATTATGGAATGGCAGAATGGGGGTCACTGACCACCTAGGCAAGGTGGATCAGTGAAGGTGTGGGTGGGACCCAACAGAAGTGTCTGAAGAGAACGTGGAAAAGGAGGAAGATGCGGGGAAGACTGTGTCCTTCACAAATTTCTTTTGCTGTATAGTCTTGAATGTGTGCTAAGAATGCCTTTTATGCTTAATGGGTCCAGCTTGCATTATGTACAAATCTTACCAGAGTGATTTGGTAAAGAGCAAGAGGGAGAGGGGAGGGAGAGGTAAGGAGAGGGAGGTGAGGGGAGGGGGAGGGAGGGGAGTGAGAGGGAGTGAAGTCGGGAGAGGGAAGGTAGAGGGAGAGTAGAGAGGTAGAGGAGAGTATGTGTGAGGTATAGCAGTAGAGGTAGATCTATCGCGAGCTCGCACGATAGATATATATCTAATTCGATATAGCTCACCAGCTCTATACACTGAGCCACTGTAAGACCATATTCCTGAGTGGTTGGAAAGACCTAAGCTCTGCTCACAGCAGTAAGTTTGGGCTTTATCCAGGAGGTCAGGTGGTGCAGGGAGGTGAATCTCTGTGAGTTCAAGGCTAGCCTAGTCTACATAGTGAGTTCTGGGCCAGCTGGGGATACAAAGAAACAGGAGCCTTGTCAAGGTCTTTCAGGCCTCTTGCAATGAGTATCAATGGAGCATTCCCCTTTGAGTTATTGAACTGAATTCTCTTGTATGAGAATTCAGGACTATTGAGTAATAACCATCTGTCGGGTACATTACATACATTATCTCTAAATCGAAGCACAGCACTGCAAGGACTTGGAGTTTTCTTTATCCCCCAACTGTAGTTGACTCAGCTAGTAAGGAGTGTGTGAGGATTCAGACTCCAGTCTCTGGACCCATTACTCCAGCTTCTCTCTACATCTCTGTCTCCTCTGTGGATGCTTCTTTCATAGTTCTTCTGTTCTCAACACATGTACTCTATATCACCCTACTTTTGAGTTCTCCTTCCATTCTATCTACATCTCCTTGCCATAATTAAAACCTAGATATGCCCTAAGTACTCCACATCTTTCACTGTGGCCCATCGGAGACCTCCCTAAATTCCATTTTAGAATCAAAGGAAAGCGAGGCCTCCATGGCCCTCTAGAACTGTTCTCCAACCACAGACTCTTTTTTTTTTCTTTTTGAGACAGGGTCTCCCTTTAGTCCTAGCTGGCCTGGAGCTCACTCTGTAGACCAGGCTGGCCTTGAACTCACAGAGATCTGCCTGCCTTTGCCTCTCGAGGGCTGGGATTAAAGGCATGCGTCACCATTCCCAGCTCAACCACAGATTTCTTGTCAGCAGTTTTTATTCATTTAGACTCCACAAGAACAATAAACTGTCCAGAAATAAAATCAAGGCAATAGTTTCAATGATGATTACTGCAAAAGTAGAACAACAATACATTTAATAAAAGAATGAGAGACACAGCATTGATGAAAATATTAAAGACAAAGAAATGGGACTGCCCACATTCATGATTGTAACAACACTTTTAAAATCTCCATACTACACAAAAAAAATGCTACAAATTCAGTGAAGCTTCTATAAAAATGTCAGCATTTTTTTTTTACAAAATAAGAAAACCAAATCCAAAGAGTTCATATGAAACCACAAAAGACTCATTAGCAAAAGCAATCTTGTGCCAAAAGAACAAAGCCAGATATACCATACTACTTGGCTTTAAAACCTACAAGGAAGAGCGAGTAAACAAAACAGCATGAAAACTGGCATACAGAGAGACACATGGACCAATGGAACAAAGCGGAGGTTTTAGGTGTATAATATAGAATATATATTATTATTTTTATATATTATTATACATATATGATCAACTCAAGTGGATTAAAGACATAACACCTAAGACAGTGAATCTGCTAGAAGAAAATATGGAGGAAAAGATCCATGATACTGGTCTGGATGGTGGTTTATTGAAGATGAGTCTCCAATTACAAGCAATGGTAAGAGCTTCTGCACAGCAAAAAAAATCAGTCAAAACAGTGAAGAGACAACACATTAAAGAGTAATGGGAAAACCACTAAGGGGTTAATATCCATACAAGGAACTAAAAATTTAAAAATTTTAACGATAGTCTAAAAATAAATAAAGCACTTGGAGAGTCATGTCTCAAAAGAAGACACACAAATGGGCAAGATGTAGATGCAAAAAAATAGTCAGCTTATCATTGTGAGTGAATATTACACTCTAGAAATAAGAGTGCCAAACTAGTTCAGTACTACTCTTGAAATAAGAACAAAGTTCTCAACTGTCCAACAAGGCAAGAGTCCGGGCAAGTAAAACTTTGCTTTTACACATAAATGATATTCTGTAAAATAAATATAAATATATAAATACATATAACATATGTGCATCAAAGTGATATACAGAATTGCCCAGGATATGGAGTTCACAAAGCAGCAGCAAGCAGGAAACAAGAAACCCTGCCTCAAAAAGCAGATGGAAGGTGGGAACCAGGTTCTAAACATTTTCTTCCGTTCCTCAGAAACATGCCATGGTACACATGTGTCTGCACTCACACACACACACACACACACACATGTGCGCGCACACGCGTGCACACGTGCACACACAAATTAAAAAGAAAAAAATCACATGCTAAGCAAAGGTAATGAGAATCAGCAGGTCGAATGGATACTTCCATTTATATGATATATTCTGAATAACCAAAACCAGAAAGATCCGTGGATGCCCGAGAATGGGGTGTTGGGATGGTGGATTGGAGGTGTAGGGCCTTTTTTTGAGGGGGGTGTAATGGAAATATTCCAATGCTAGTAATGGATGTGAAACAATGAGAATATACTAAAGCAACTGATTTGAATTTTTAAAAATAGTGAATGGATTTTTGGGGGCTGGAAACATGGCCTAGCGGTTAAGAGCGCTGACCGCTCTTACAGAGGACCCGGGTTCGATCCCCAGCACCCACATGGTGGCCGAGAACCGTCTGAAACTCCAATTCCAGGAGAACTTCAGTTCCAGGGGAATCCAATACCCTCTTCTGACCTCCGCGGCATTGCACGACACAGGTGCACAAACTTGCATGCAGACAGTACATTCATACACATACATAAATAAATAAAATTAATAAAAAAAATTTTAAAGTAGAAATAGTGAATGGATTTTTAATATAAATTTTATCTTAAAATTTTAGCTGGGTGTGTTGGTGCACGCCTTTAATCCCAGCACTTGGGGGGCAGAGGCAGGTGGATCTCTGTGAGTTCAAAGCCAGCCTGGTCTACATAGTGAGTTCCAGGAGAGCTGGAGCTACAGGGAGACACTGTTTCAGAAAGACCAAAAAAATTTTTTTTAAATAAAAATGCTCACCATTATTAATCTCCAGGGAAATATAAATTAAAATCACAATGGTGCATTGCGATTTTACATAGCTCACCCTGTGTAGGATGGCTATTAGCAAAATGTTGAGACTAACAAATGTTGGGGGGAAATTAAATTGGTGCAACCACGAGAGAAAACAGTGTGCATGTTCCTCAAACAATTAAAAACAGAACTACTATTTAGTAACTACTATTAGTGAGATTCCTGAATCTACACCCACTAGGTATATATTCAAAGGAAACAAAGTGAGCATTCCAAAGAGATACCTATATTCTTATGTTTATTGCAGGACTATTCACAAAACCCAAGCTATGGAACCAAGCTATGTGTACATCAAAGAATGAATGAATAAAAATGTAGTTTATATGCACCATGGAATAGTGTTTGGTTTTAAAAAGAAGGAAAATTTCCATTTGTGGCAATACGGATGAAACTGGAAGACATTATGGTAAGTGAATTATAGATGAAATTTCCCAGGATCTCAATTGTGTAGAGTTTAAAAATGTCAAACTCATAGAAGAAAAATGCAGAATCATACTCATAAAGGCTTTGAGATAGGAGATTAGGGACATACTAATGAAAGGAAGAAAATTTCACTCAGTAATAGTAAGTTTAATCATTTTACTTAAGTAATATAATGAGTATAGTTCATAGCAATACATTTTCATTTGAAATTTACTTTAAAAGTAGATTTTAAAGTTATGCTAATTATGTTAATTTGTTTAATTTATCTATTCACGATGTATGCATAGTTCAAAAATTATTTTCTGTACTATGAAGGTGGTTAATTTTAATTATCAATTAAGACACTCCACAAAGCTCTGTTCATTATTGCCGATGTATCTTATCCATAGGCTCTACTCACAGCTTACCAGGTAGTGCATGCCTGGATGAAGGTGTGGGTCTATGCATGCACATAAAGACAGTCTTTCCACCAAAGATCTCTACAACAAAAATTTTAAACCCTTGAAGAAGGAAATTGAAGAAGACATCAGAAGATGGAAAAACCTCCCATGCTCATGGATTGGGAAAATTAATATAGTAAAAATGTCCATTCTACCCAAACTCTTGTATAGATTTAATGCAATCCCAATTAAAATCCCCAAGAGTTTCTTCACAGGCTTGGGGAAAAAAAGTCCTTAATTTCATTTGGAAAAACAAAAGACCCCGAATAGCCAAAACAACCCTGAGTGAAAAAAGCAATACAGGGGATCCTTCTACCAGACATCAAACTATACTACAGGCCTATAGTCATAAAAACAGCTTGGTACTGATACAAAAATAGAACTGTTGACCAATGGAACAAAACTGAAGATCTAAACTTGAGCACATACAATTTCAGCCCCCTCATATTTGACAAGGGGGCCAAGAAGACACAATGGAGGAAAGACAGCATCTTCAGCAAGTGGTGTTGGCAAAACTGGATCACCACTTGTAGAAGAATGAAATTAAACCCCAATCTCTTGCCCTGTACAAAAGTCAATTCCAGATGAATTAAAGACCTCGACTTGAAACCCCAAACTCTGAAGGCAATAGAAGAAAGAAGTTGGCAGCAGACTACAAGACATAGGCATAGGAAAAGACTTCCTAAATCAGACAGCAGCTGCACAAGAATTAAAGTCAACAATTGACAAATGGGACCTCATTAAACTCAAAAGTTTCTGTACATCAAAAGAAACAATCAAGGAAGTGAAGAGAAAACCCACAGAGTGGGGGAAACCTTCACTGCAGTTACATCTGACAAAGCATTGATTTCCAGAATATATAAACTACTCAAAAAACAAAGAAGAAAGAAAACAAATGACCCACTCAATAGATGGAGCAAAGAGCTGAACAGAGACTTCACAAGTGAGGAATTAGAGATGGCTGAGAAACATCTTAAAAAGTGTTTAACATCGCTAATAATTAAGGAAATGCAAATTAAAACCACTTTAAGATATCATCTTACTCCAATAAGACTGGCTAGGATCAAGAAAACAAGTGATACCAAGTGCTGGAGAGGTTGTGGGGAAAGGGGAACACTCATACACTGCTGGTGGGAATGTAAACTCATACAGCCACTATGGAAAGCAGTGTGGAGAACCCTTGGAAGACTTGGAATGAACTTGCTACCTGACCCAGCCATACCACTCCTGGGTATGTACCCACAAGACTCATCTTACTGCAGAGATAAATGCACAGCCATGTTTATTGCAGCTCTCTTCACAATAGAGAACCAACCCAAGTGCCCCTCAACTGACGAGTGGATAGAGAAAATGTGGTACATCTACACAATGGAGTTCTATGCAGCGGTAAAGAAAGATGACATCATGAGCTTTGCAGGAAAATGGCTGGAGCTAGAAGATATCATGCTGAGTGAAGTAACACAGTCCCAGAAAAACAAACAACGAATGGTATCCCTCATCTGTGGATGCTGGTGCCAGTTACCTAGTTGTAAGTATTTCCTGTGCATGGCTCCTTGAGCTTTTGTCCAAAGCAGTTGGGCGTGATGCATATTGGAAACAACAACAACAACAACAACAACAACAGAAAGGACTGCATCAAAGAATTGACTGAAACAGTGAACTTCTGCTCAAAACAGTCAACTTCCTCATTGAGAATATTGAGAAAGACTGAGAAATAGATGAAAAGCATGTTTGGCAGAATGCATGAGCTCTGGCGGGGTGGGGGAATGGGCAGGAGCACCAGTCTAGATTTGTTAAAAAAATAAAAATAAATTTATGTGAAAAAAAAAGAAAGATGACATCATGAACTTTGCAGGTAAATGGCTGGAGCTAGAAGATATCATGCTGAGTGAGGTAACACGGTCCCAGAAAAACAAATGATGAATGGTGTTCCTCATCTGTGGATGCTAGCACCAATTACCTAATTGTATGGCAAACTGACAAACGTCAATGTGATCTGAAAACAACTGTGCTCTTATATAGTGACTCCCTTAAAATATAATAAACAAAAAAGACAGTCTTTCTGCAATAATATAATGAAATGTATGATTTCTTCTAAAAATTTCCAATTGTTTCCAAATATTCTTTATAGCTATTCTACTGTTTTGTATTTGTTCCCTGTTTTAAATCAGGATGTTATCAAGATTCAGTCACGCACTGGTCTGAACTGTCTCTAAAGTCTTCCTTAGTTTGAAAAATTCCCACATCTTAGAGTTACCTTGTCAGCATTTGGTATACAAATATAATTCACTCTTTTTTTAAAATTCACTCTTAACACCAAGATCCTTTGATATAAGGATCACGCCTTCAGTGCCTTAGTGTCCACTCTTTCCTCAAATTCCTAGCTTTGCAGAGCATGGCAATATTGAATAGTAATTAAAGTCACTGACTCTAAATTTATAAAGCCCTGTGTTCAAGTTTTCTAGCTCCATCACTTATGATGTGAGTGACTATCTATAGTCAGGAAGCTTTGGAGACTTAACTATGACACTCATAAAATAGGACAATAATAGTAACTGCCTTACAAGTTTGCTGTGACCATTAGCATGGTGGGTAATGGATAGTGCCTAGAACAAAGCAAGCACCCAACCAATGCCAGCTCTAGGACACTTTATAAGTGAGATGGTTATAGAGTTTACCATCTAAATTGAAATCTTAAAAAATTTAAATTTATTATTTTTTATATGTATAGTGTACTGTCTGCATGTAGGTTGGTGCACCCGTGTCGTGCAATGCTGTGGAAGTCAGAAGAGGGCGTTGGATTCCCCTGGAACTGGAGTTAAAGACAGTTCTTAGCCACCATGTGGGTGCTGGGAATCGAACCCATGTCCTCTGTAAGAGCACGGCGTGCTCTTAACCTCTGAACCATCTCTCCAGCCCTTGAAATATTTTTAAAGGAGATATTATTATTAATAATTACATCAAGTAAACAAATATGAATGGGGACCTTTCTTGGGAAAAGTGGGATGCCTGATTATACTACCGTATAATATTTACAGTTTTATCCTTGAAATATGCATCATTAATAAGATGCAGTATTCAGCAAAATATGTCATTGTTGTATGTATATGACACAATTGTTTAGAATAGAAATTTGGACTTCATATCAGACTTTATAGCTGACATGCTAGTCTGCGTGAGCTGTGGTTTCTTACCTTTCATTCCTCTTGGTGCACTGATCCGGGGATTCCTGCTGTGGTCTTTGTTCTTTTACATTGCAGTTGTGGACCTTTGGCCCCGAATGAGTGGGCAAAAATTCCTTATAATAGAAATCTTCTAAATCTAATAATTTTCCTTGGCTGCAAATGAACACACAAAAAGTGCTATACCGTTAGTGGAGTTTTCTCCTTACTGGACTTCCAGGTATGTGTTTTTTTCTTGTAAAGCATCTACTATAATTTAAGAGCAATACAATCATGCCAACACAGCTGAAAGAAATCTTGAAATGTGAAGAACAGTACACCCCATTAATTAAAACACCCTCATCTTTTACCTCCAATACAACATTAGCTGCTGGACCAGTTTCTCATGCTCTTAATTTAGCATAATCTGGTAGTTTCTAGAACTGCCAGTGACAATGATGTCTAGTTTGGTCCTTCTACATCCTTGCTCACAGAGACCTTTGAGACACTTTCACAAAAGCTGGGCTTAATAAGTGAGCACAAAGCACTTTTAAATGTTACCAGCCATCACATTCAAGGCTTTATGGCTTTAACTGAACACTGTCACAAGTAACTATAGGGTCTGGTTGTTAGGAAATCAGTTTCTGTGTTAGATTTTAATTTCTGCATGTGGCTGGTTCTCTGCCATTTTAATTCTTAGATCTACTCAGGCTATGGTCTTGTGTGATGCTCTGTACCTATAGTCTAACAGAACTCCATATGCGGTCAATAGGTAGGTCTAGAAACCCAGAAGGTGTTACAGTGCAGCTAGGCAAACATGTTTTTTCAAGTCATAATACCAATTTATAAGTGTACTTTCAGAAATCCATTGGGTGATAAGTAGGAAACTGTATTTATGGATGCTCAGTAGAAGAAGCCTCTACAGTTATCAGCATTGTCTGGAAATTAGTTGGCATGATAATACTATTAAAATATAAAAATAATGAAGCATTGATAAACTGAAATTTTATAGGGGATGGAAAATCAGGTGCAATGAAGTGTCCTATGACATTTCTACAGGACAGTTCTGGTCATCTTAACTAATCCACAAAAAGTATAAAATGTAACTTTTGGCATATATCAAAGGACCATAAAACAGAAAGGAGTTCAGAGGAAGAAACCTTGTGGATATATAGGCATTTTCAGATTGTTCAATTCCAAGGCCAAGAACAGCAAATTCTATAGCAAACAGTGTAATTCATCCAAATCATGTTTCAGTTCTTACTGAATACTTTATTTACTGTTGGTTCAGTATATTTCCAATTTACAAATTAGACATATGCCCCACAGTCACTGTGTAAGTATATTGAGTGCAATTAGTATCCCAATATGTGCACATAAATGTGTGATTTATACTTTATGTAGCTTTATTTGGACAAAATGATGTTGAAGTTCACAAAATTTACCTGTCTTTCCTTGGTCTCCGCTTTTCTTCTTGGATTGAATTCTAAAGGGAGTAGAAGAATTAAAAAGATCTAATGTATAATAATATGCAACAATAATGTATAATATTAAGGTACTAATGGCAGGAAATAAAGTGGAAGGAATTAAGATAAGAGATTACTAGCTTATAAAATTAATTGGTATACCACATAGTATGTGATTCTGTGTATATGGGATTTCTAGAAGAGCAAATGCATAGACAGGCAGTAGATTAGTGATAGATGAAGGCTTGCAGCATGGGGTGGAACATGGGAGTGACTGATTTTAACTGGGTGATTTGCATGACATGTGACTTACATCCTAACATGACTGTGTGATGGATGCACCCATTTATGGATACGTCTGTGTGCACATATTGATAGAATATATAATAAACATTAGCATTGTATAGCTTCATATTTAACTTTGGAGAGAGAAGTTTGGAGAGAGAGATGAGACAGAGAGATGAGACACAGAGAGAGAAAGAGAGAGAGAGAGAGAGAGAGAGAGAGAGAGAGAGAGAAAGAGAAAAAGAATCTAAGCCAGAGACAAAGATTCAGAAATCAGTAGTAACTGAGGTCATATGACCTGATGAAAGCTTATGCAAAGGAATTGAAAGTAGAGACTATAATTGTGAATTCTGGCAATACCCACGAGGGAGAGAAGCATCATATGTTTATGGTGAAATCCCCAGAGGGAAGGAAAAGACTAGAATTGGTCTAGCTAACGTGACAGTCAAATGTGCCCTTCGTCTTCTGTCTGCAAGGTGGGAAGCTTGCTTTCTATGAATTCTCTGTGGTTTGGAGAAGTATTACAGACAGATGGAGCACGGGGATCAAAGGAATCATTGGGGATGGAACACCTTGGAACCATGAGATGCTGCTGTTTACTATGGGGAGTTGACATGGGGTGGTGGTGGGAGACGAAGCTGTGGAAAATAGTTCTGTGTCCAATGAAGAAGGAGTCTGGGCTTATGCTAATAGAGATGCTGAGGCATTAAGGGGACTCCCGGGGGACGAACATAATGAAATTTGTGGTTTAGAAAAATTTTCTGGTCCAGACTGGTGATCTGAAGCCTGAAACAATCCAAATGAAAAGTGATAATGGTCGGAATTGGGGCAGTGCTGTGACGTTCGAAGAGGGATGAACCTGAGGGTAGAAGGCAGAACAGAACAACTGTCAAAGGTGTCAGAAAGAAGAGGAGAGCAAGATCCAGGACAACTGCTAGGTTCTTGGTTTAGGAATCCAAGGGGAAGGCAGTGGCAGTCACAGAGCCCTGGAGCATGAAGGAAAGGGAAGCCTAGCCAGCTTGACACCAATGGCCTCCCAGGCTGCCAACCGAATGGAGACAGGAGACCTCAACAAAATTAAATGCCTGCTGTGATGGCTAAGATACTGATTGGCACCTTGCAATTCTGGCTCAGGATGTGGATGTGATACTAAGGGCTGATTCTAGGGCCATATATTTCAATGGATATCAATACATCTCACTTTGGCCTGGAATTCTGCAGATACTCAACAAAGCTTCTATTCCTTCCTTCCTTCTTTTACAATAACCCACTCACTTAAATGAAGGTTCTTCTCTGGAGGGTCCCCGTGAGGATGAACTGCTCTTTCTGGGTTGATACTCACATGTAAGCTCAGGTAAGTGACTAGCAGAAAAAATTTCTGGGAGGGTATGGTGGGCTCAAGAATACAAGAGAGGCAGGGGGCATGAAGAAGAGGGCTGAGGAAGAACAGAGGGGCCACCCAGTAAGGGGTATGTCTATGAATAGGACCCAGGAAGTGTCTCCATGCTGCCAGGCCTGGATTAGGCAGCCACACTAGCCATTGATCCTGAGAATGAGCCACTTACGTGGAGTAAATAATAATAGGTGGAGTCTTCAGGGTTATTTAGTGTTTTGGGTTTTCGGGGTCGTCTTGGAGGTCTCAGTATTTTTGGCTCTTCTTTAGAGACACCTGTAAAAAAGGTGACTGTGAACAAGTACCGAACTCCAAAAACCGCTGTGTTCTCCTTCTGGTGTAAATAGGAAGTTCTACACATGCAAACTGTGTTTGTTACCCAACCAAGCCTTATTGTATTCCTGGCCGCATGCTTCCTCCCACTGTCTGGTGGTGTCAGAGTTGAGTATGAGAGGGAGGAAAGAAGAGGAAGAGTTTGGTGGTGAGGAATTAGGGACACAGCTTCGCAGGAGGGATGAGGACAGGAGCCAAAGCTGGCAGAAAAACAGAAATGACACTTAAGCTCATTGAACCGGCTGCTCTTCCTTTACTTTTCCTGCAGACTTTCCTCCATGACCTTTAAAACGATTTGAATTTTGGCATTTGATTCTAAAATATTGACCAAAATAAATATACTTTGTCACCTTTTCCATCTCTTTCTGTCAACATAGCCAAAACCACAGCACTGGTAGAGATTCTGATGGTTGGTGTGCAAGGTTGTCAGTATTAGTCATGAGTTTCTTTAAGATCATAGAGCCAAGTATGTCTATCATTTATGATTCTTTTAAATGATTTAATTTTGTTATTTGTGTGTGTGTGTGTGTGTGTGTGTGTGTGTATGTTGCATGAGTGTACATATGTGTATGCAGATACCCAAGGAGGCTAGAAGAGGGCCTTGGATCCCTTGGAGCTGGGGTTATAGGCAGTTGTGAGTTGACCTGCTGACCTATGTTTGTGCTAGGAACTAAATACAGGTTCTCTGCAAGAGCAACAAGCACTGTTAACTGCTGAGCCATCTCTTTATTTCCACAGTTTTTATGATTTGTGACCACTCCATCCATTGAGTACCTTTCTGCCTGGATGGATACATAATTAGATGCATCAGGTCTAGGATGACAGTAGGTGTGGATATTATCCAACAGATATCAGATATCTGAGCATATGCTTTTCAGTAGAATGTTAAGGACAATAATAGGTCATTATTGCATATAATTCCCAAGTGCAGAAATACGTGGACAAACTGAATTGTCTTCACTATGCTACCAAGTCAAGTTGAATCTATTCAAGTCGGTGAGTATTTAATACTGTATGACAACAGTCATGGCTGGCAGTGTGGATCAGTTTCAGTGAGGATAGAAGGTACATAAATGTCTAATTCCATGCCTAGCTGATGAGGTGAGCACACTGATCAAAACAGCATTCACTCTTAACATTATCCAGCTTATTCATTTCAACATTTATGGGAAAGTTCTAGATGACAAAGGAAATCAGCTAGTTAAGGGGACTCCATGGAGGCACAATGCTTGGGGAGACAATGATCAGGAGAAACCACAGCAATCACGTATTACTTGTTTTTTTTTTTTTTTTTTGGTCTTTTTGAGACAGGGTCTCCCTGTAGCTCCAGCTGGCCTGGAACTCACTCTGTAGACCAGGCTGGCCTTGAACTCACAAAGATCCGCCTGCCTCTGCCTCCCGAGTGCTAGGATTAAAGGCGTGCACCACCACGCCCGGCCGTATTACTTGTTTTTTAATAACACAAAAGAAAATGAGATGTTTAGTAATGAGGCGTTAACATAGCCTCTGTCACTAGACAGGAGGAAAATCACGTTTTCAAACAATTCCTGGAGATCTGTCTCCTATTCTCTCTAGTCTCAGAAATAGGTAATGATGAGGTGAAGACAGTCAAATATTTGTGCTACTTCTGGGATCCTGTTCTGCAACAGGCACAAGTTCATAAAACTTGAATTCTTCATCCTACCATAAACAGTGGTCTTTCATTTCTCTCCTCACTTAATGTCTCTCGTGATGCTGATTCTTAATTATTGGCTCTTGAACAGTTTGATCATTAAAAACCTCTTTTGGCTGTATCCACTTATTTCATTTTTTTCTGAGTGGCATGAAATACAAAAATATGAAATTATATATTTTTAGTATTTTTAGAAATACTTGAAAGTATCCTGTGACTAAATTTTAACCTGACTTTAGCATGACTTAAAACCCAAATTAAAATATATGAACAGTGCTATTGTAACAACAATAACAAATGGAAGATGGCAAAGAACTGGAATAATTGCCACGAGAGCAGAGAACAAAAAAATATTCTGAGAATAAAGGAAGTCTTGATTTTGTCTCCATTTCCTCATCAAATGATCCCTATTCAATCTGATTTCTATTACAAAGACTCTATTGAAAATTGCTGCTGGAGCTGGGAGGGAGGGAGAAGACACAGGGAAGAGAAACAAGGAAAACAAATCTTGTTTGAAAAATGCCATAATGAAGCTTAATTTTTGCACAGGATCAAGCCAGCCAAATCCCCAGCATGGATGGGGTGGGGCTCACGAAGTCCCCCCCTCTCGGGGGACCTGCTGGCAACTGAGGGCTGTGTGTAGAGGGAGAGTCTGCTTTCTTCAGTGATGAGGGTCCTAACAAGCTACCCTTCCTCCCGTAGACGGCCATATAGGCAACCCTAAGTGGGCTCAGTGGATATATACATATATTTATATATACATATGTACATATATATATATACATACATATACACATATATACATATATATGTATATCTGTATCTATGTGTATATCTATATATTCATATGTACATATATACATGTTTACATATATAGTATATATTTGTATATATATATTATATATATATATATATAGAGAGAGAGAGAGATGAAGTTGAGAAGGTGCCAGAGGGATAGGGGAGGAACAGAAAATAGGGGTACATTTGACCAAAATACATTATATGCACATATGATATTAAATAACATACATTATATGCATATATGATATTAAATAAAATACATTATATGCATATATGATATTAAATAACATACATTATATGCATATATGATATTAAATAACATACATTATATGCGTATATATTAAATAAAATACATTATATGCATATATGATATTAAATAAAATACATTATATGCATATATTATATTAAATAAAATACATTATATGCATATATGATTAAATAAAATACATTATATGCATATATTATATTAAATAAAATACATTATATGCATATATGATATTAAATAAAACACATTATATGCATATATGATATTAAATAACATATTTTAAAAAGAGAAAAAAAGATAATGCCTTCTAGAAGGTCAAAGTTACACTTTGCAAAGCAATTAAAGGTTCTTTTCCTGTCCTATCATCTGAGTTTTGCATCCTTGAACATTACCTACCCTCTCTTGCCTTTCTGTCTGAGGATCAGGTTTCTGAAGGTGCATACCTTTTCTTATTTATTTTTGCATTCCCAGAACTTCAGGAAGTGTATGACAGATAATAAATGCTTCATGAACGTTTGTGGGATAAGTGTTCCTCTTCTGCTTCCTGTTCCTCATTCCCTGCACTCTTCAGAGTTGACTTATATGACTTCCCAATGCATACTATGGCTTTGACCCTCCCATCTCATGAGACACCCTGCCATATCCTTGTTCCCTACTGAGGACTTCAATCTTGAACTCAGATGCTAATGAGCTAGTGGTCACCTTTCTTCTCAACTGAAGAGTCCATTCATTATGACCTCCATAGCACCATCATTTGTCTTCTAGTCTCACAGCATTGGTGTCACTTCACCTCTTCTTTATTCATTTCCTACAGACACCAGCTTCTGCCAGTTGTTCTCAGTTGCTACTGCTACTGTCCTAGACCACTGTACTCACTTAGTAACTATGACAGAGTTAATCTGGTCTCCATGCATTAGTTCACGAAACTGAGTTCTTTTTAAAAATATTTATTTATTTATTTTTATTTATTTATGTGTATGAATATACTGTCTGCATGTAGGTTTGTGCACCTGTGTCATGCAATGCCTCAGAGGTCAGAAGAGGGTGTCGGATTCCCCTGGAACTGGAGTTTTCCTGGAATTGGAGTTACAGACGGTTCTCAGCCGCCATGTGGGTGCTGGGGATCGAACCCAGGTCCTCTGTAAGAGCAGTCAGTGCTCTTAACCGCTAGGCCATCTCTCCAGTTCCAAAACTGAGTTCTTTTAAAGTATAACTCCAAGTATTAAAGTCTACTTTAAAACATTTGTGATAGTGTTTTTTTTCTCTTTCCTTCTTTTTTTTTTTTATTTTTTTTTTTAATTTCCGTATGTGTATGAACGTATTGTCTGCATGAAAGTCTGTGCACCCGTGACGTGCAACGCAGCGGAGGTCAGAAGAGGGTATCGGACTCCCCTGGAACTGGAGTTCTCCTGGAATTGGAGCTTCAGACGGTTCTCAGCCGCCATGTGGGTGCTGGGGATCGAACCCGGGTCCTCTGTAAGAGCGGTCGGCGCTCTTAACCGCTAGGCCATCTCTCCAGCCCCTTCTCTTTCCTTCTTAACTTTAAACTTGAAAAAAATCCAGATTATTTACAGTCTCAGCAGTTTCAACTGTATGATTCACTTTTCTCCCAAATTTTCTCTGGCTAGTGGAGTTACGTCATTAGAATCTCAGTGCACAGTTGACGGCCATAACTTTGCTTGCTCTCATTTTCTCACAGAACAGTACTTCCCACCTCCAGTGTATTCTGAAGCTTCCTTCATGGCCCCTCCCCAGTCCTGTCACTTCCGGCTGCCTTGTGATCACCCTTTCATTCAATACTCTTGGTCCTTGATGGTTGTACAAGTCATTTGATACCTGCTGCTCTGGGGTGACTTGTGTCCATGTAAATGCTCATGGTGTAGTCTTAACAACTCCTACTACGTCTGAAGGTGACAGTATTTGAAGAAAGAACCTTTAAAGAGCTAAGTAGATGAATTAGGATCATAACTGGTGTCTTCAAAAAGGAAAGGAATTAAAGGGCAGAGAGATGCCTCAGTGGTTGACAACACTGGCTGGCTTGCAGAGGACCTGAGTTTGGTGCCTACACCCACATGGTAGCTTATAGCCATCCTTAAGTTCAGATTCAGGGGTTCTGCTTCTCTTTCCTGGCCTTCCAGAGCATTGCAAGCATGAGTGTTCCTACATACATGCAGGCACAACACTGACACACATAAATGAAAAATAAATAAAACAATTTAAAGGAAGAAGTTAGGACGAGGCACACAAATGTGGAGGGAGAGCCATGTGAGGACATAGAGAAAGCTGCATCATCAAGTCAGGGGTAGAGGTCTCACAGGAGGCTTAGTGGCATTATACTGTGATCTTGGACTTTAAGCCCCCCAGAATAGCAGGGCAATGCATTTATGCTGCTGAAGCCATTTGGTCTGTGATTTGTTGTGGCAACACTGGAAAATGAATACAGAACCACACCCTGAGCATCTTCCCAGCCTTTGCAGATCACTGCTTTGATCTCTGATGCTTTCATACAGTGGGCAAAGAGAGTTGTGTATGGTGGGTGTGCTCATTTAAGTTCTGACATACTTCTGATCAGCTCCTGACCTTGCGCTGGAGGGCAGCTAGGGCAGGAGTTTGGAGTGGCCAAGAGGTTTATTTCCACTTCAGCTGACAGGCACAATGCTAACTGAATAGTAGATATGCAATATACTTTCATTAAGTGGATCACTGGATTGTCACCACATATAAAAGAAAGTCCATGCTTCAAAGATAAATGTAAATAAAACAATGAACAAAACACGGAGAAGAAAATCTGGGTAGCATCTAGGGGTATAAATACTTAATCAAAATTCAGGGCCCAAACATTTGCTTATCAAAAGTAGATAAGGAGACCAGGAGTGTCTGCCCATTTTTAACCCCAACACTTTGGAGGCAGAGTCAGGCAGATACTGTGAGTTCCAGGCCAGCCTGGCCTACACAGTGAGCTCTAAGACAGTCAGGGCTAAAAAAACAACAACAAAAAAAGATCCCGTCTAAAAAAATAGATCAAGGGGCTGGAGAGATTGGTTAACAGTTAAGAACACTTGCTGCTCTTAACTGTTCCCAGCATCACAACAGGCACCTCACAACTGCCTGTGACTCCAGTTCTGGGGGATGTGAGGCCCTTCTGGCCTTCATGGGCATCTGCATGCATGTGGTCCACATATAGGCAAGCAGACACACCGCCATACACATAATTCAAAGAAAACAGATAAAGATCTGGGAATGTGAGTAGCTCAGGGTTAAAATACTTATACGTGTACAACAGTTTGGCATGGTGGAGGCTCTGGGTTTAGTCCTCAGCACCATAAAAGGCATGAAAACTTTTGTGTTGCAATAAAGCTAAAAGGCACAAGCTTAGAAAACTATTTTACTACAAAATAAATAAATTAAATTAAATAAAAAAATAAAAAAAACTATTTTACAACCCAGTTGACAAATAACAGATTAGTGTTTTAGAGTGTTACCAAAAAATTACAAAAATGGTCCCAAGATACAAATGGGAAATTCAAGATGAACAAATTAATAAAAGAAGTCAGCACGGTGACAAGGAAACTCGAGAAGGAGCAGACGGAAACAGTAATCTTTTCTACCCTAGACACTTTAGTGAAGATTACAAAGAAATGTAACACTTCTGCACATGATGTCAGAACCCATATATTTTCACAGATGACTTGAAAGTCAATTGTTACAACCTATTAGGAAAGCAAACCTCTGATTAAAAATATATTTCATCTCAATCATCCTATTGCCCTGGAAGTCTGTCCCATAAAATTCAAAGTCTACCAAGCTAGGATAATTTCAAAGATGTTTACTCTAATATTTTCAACAGTGGCAAACAGACAAAGAAAATATCTAAGAATAAAATGTGTTAATAGAATTATTGTGATCTCCAAATGGAAATGTTATGTAGTCAACTAAGAAGAATAAATGCTATTCTGTGCGGCTGATACATGGAATGCTAGCAAAGGCGGGAGAAAAGCAAGTTGCTTAAGTGTTTATTTGTTACATTCTCCGCTGTCCTCTCCTCCCAGCCCCCCATGATAAAACGCTGATCGGAACCATTTGGGGGAGGAAAGGGTTTATTTCATTTTATAACTCCCAGGTTACAATCCAGCATTAAGAGAAGTCAGGCAGGAACTCAAGGCATGGAACACTGCTTACCCACCTCCTTCCCCTGTACTGCTCAGTTATCTTCCATATACAGCCCAGGCCCACCTGCCCAGGGATGGCACCACCCACAGTGGGCTACACCTTTCAACATCTACTAGCAATATAGGAAATGCCCACAGACAAGGCTGAAGGGCAATATGAGCTCACGTTCTTCAGTTGAGAGTCCCTCTGACCAGGTGACTTTAGCTTGTGCCAAGTCGACAAAAGTAACTAATTATACAATTCTCTACATATTATGTGAGTGTACGTGCATGCACACATATATGTAAAAATAGGAAAGGATATGTGTTTTATAATAAGGGTTCCCATGAGGGAAGAATAAAGTGAGTTGGGAGCAAGGGGAGCCTATGGGAAGAGCAAGGTGAAGCAGGTGCATGGCAAGAACACATGTATTACAATATTTATAAAAGAGTACAGCAAAGGCTAAATACATACGAACGCGCTGAACTGAATTTCCAGAATTTCTGACTAATTTCTCTGCTTCACAGAATTCACATTAGCATTAAACTCATTTTCTTCACCAGGACAAGTCTTGCTCAAATATTGCTATGCGTGGTGGACAGCCAATGAGTAAAAATGATTGATGTTAAAATTTCCCTGGACTGTATTCTTTTCTGATTTCGAAGACCATTTTTATGAGTTTATCGGCGCACGGGTATTTCAGAGAGGCAGGAGTTTCCCTTTTCACACTAATGCTTCTCTGTGCTTTGTTCCTCTCGGGGAGTATAAACCCTGTCCACTAACTACTCCCCCCTATAATTGCAAAAATGACACAAACATTTATAATCACAAATTTTCTGCAGCATATCAGTGTTGGCACTGGAAAAATGAGGTTTGTGGCTATTTTGTGTGATGTGAATGATAAATATTAGCTTGCAAAGGTTACTGCCAGAAGCTAAGACATTTATTTATATTGTGGTTCTGGCAATAAATTCTTTAATTGTTTTAATTTATCAGAAGTGTACCATTTTTGGACCATAAATTGACAAGCATCTCAGCATTTTGCAGTCAGAAGACAGCAGACAAACTTAAAACTCATTGCCAGCATTTGCTTAAGAAAATTAAATTTCAGTCTTTTTCTCATTTTAAAGATAATTATACTATTTTGCTTAAGTATATACATGAAGAATGTGATTTGCAAAGATACCGGGTGCCTAAATCAGATGTTAAGCAGATGTGCACTTAAGTTACCAAAGAGTTTTTCTTTAAAAAAAACCAATTTTTTAGTTTTTGTAAATTTCCATTTCCTCTTGTCATGCTGTGACCTTCAGAAATACAGGGATCGACAGAAATCTGAAGGAATTCTCATTAGGGTCCTTTAAAGCAGACTCATCCAGTCCTGGTTGGGACTTGCATTGTCCCCATTCGCTTTATCTACCCTTCAGCCAGACTAGGGAAACTAGAGATGTGAGTCCAGGTCCTCAGTGTGTGGGTCCGAGGTCCAAAGGGCTCCTCTTTGCCTTGTGCATCTTGGGGAGATCTGTTCACTTCTCAGTAGACCTGGCTTGATCTTCTGCATTTTCTGTAAATAGGTCTGTTCCCTTGGCTTACTGAAGGTACAGTTCCTGTTAGGTGTTTGTTTGGCTGGTTGTCCTTAGTAGCCCAGGAAAGGTGTCCTGTTTGGGTGGAATTGTCTCCTGACCTTCACAACTGACAGCTACTGGTCGGGTCATATCTGAGCTGCACCGCCCAGGTCTTTGGCTTTGGATGCCAGAGCCAGCATACATGTGTGGCTATCATAGGCTTTCTGTGTTTTTGTGCTCTCTGATTTGGGCACCCCCCCGCCCCCGCCCCCGCCCCCCACCACACTACCACCAGTTATGCAGTAGTTTCTCACATTTGGGGAAATCACAGGGGTCAGCACATCCGGAGTGCAATGGATGAGCCTCGCCCTGGGAAAACCCCCTTCGTGATCATCGTATCTCCCCTGCCAGGTAAGTATTGATTTGGGCATTTTTTTTTTTTTTTCAGCTGTCACCTGGCCTGTGTTTCTTCTTTAGTGTTCTTAAAGAAGAAACAGAAGGGGAAAACAGTCCTGCTCCTAGCCTGGGATCAACGACAACCCTGCTGGTGACCTTTGCGTCTTGGAGATGGTCACCATGTATCTGCCACAAACTTCTCCAAACTTCATCGGGTTGAAGTCAGGCCTCAAATAGTTATCTTGTTCTAGCCTGTTGGATTGGGTCTGACTTTTGCCTACAGCCTTCTTTCATGTATGCTCAAAGCCATCAAAAGAAAGCACCACGGCAAAAGCTCCTGGGAATGTGTGGTGCTGGGGATGGTGACCAGAGTGCCAGCTTTCTGGGCTCAGAAAGCCTGCATGCTGTGCACCGAGCACATCTATCTGTACGATCATTCACGGGACAGTGGATGCAGCTCATCAGTGAAAATCCGTGATTACTTGGCTAGAATATGAGAGGAACTTAGCAATGCCAGTTAAGGTCTCTAATCTCAAGCAGTTTTCAAACTAACTACAGTTAATTTAAATTTATCTGAAAAAGTATTTGGATATATAGCTTGAGATAAAAACCCATTTTTTCCTAAAGACACACCAGAGAGAGAGAGAGAGAGAGAGAGAGAGAGAGAGAGAGAGAGAGAGAGAGAGGAGAGTTTGAGGTTCTTCACAAGAGATAAGATACATTAGCAATTTTGCAAAGCAATTGCTTCTTATTAGAGCTTCTCTGGCCACAGGCTACCTGGAAGGGACAGCAAGCTCGGTATTGCTGGCTGGAGACAGCCCAGTAGCAAAGGTGGCATAACTGGAGGTGAGATGCTGCAGGACAGAGCTGTGTCAGGTTGCAATGACCTTATGAAGGTTCTTCATTTTATCCAGAATTGAAGCCGGCAAGGGTGGAGTGTGTCCCCTTGTGTCCCCTGGGCTCCAGTAGGTACTTCACTTAGTCACTCAGCTTTTCTGGAGCCATTTGTTAATGATCCACTCATGGTGGAGAGGAGTAAGCTGATTTTGTTATGGAATTACAATTCTGCAGCAATATTTTATCCTGCAGTTATATTAGCTAGCAATTTGCTCAGGTTATTCTTTGAAAAATGAATTTTAAGGACTATTAATATTCCATACTTATTAATCATTCTCTTTTAATCTATTTATTTATTTATTTATTTATTTATTTATTTATTTATTTTTGTATGTGTATGAATGTACTGTCTGCATGTAGGTTTGTGCACCCGTGTTGTGCAATGCAGCGGAGGTCAGAATAGGGTCTCGGATTCCCCTGGAACTGGAGTTCTCTTGGAATTGGAGTTACAGACGGTTCTTAGCCACCATGTGGGTGCTGGGGATCGAACCTGGGTCCTCTGCAAGAGCAGTCAGTGCTATCTCTCCAGCCCCTAATCATTCTCTTTTGATCTAATTTTATTTCTCATCATGCACTTACATTTTTCTTTTTTCAGCTCTAATTATTTTCTTGGGCTACTATCTCACAAATGGGTTTCCCAGGGCAATGATATTTACTGTTCACCCTTTCTTTCCTTTTCTCTTTCCCTTTCTTTCTTTTTCTTTCTTTCTTTCTTTCTTTCTTTCTTTCTTTCTTTCTTTCTTTCTTTCTTTCTTTCTTTCTTTCTTTCTTTCTTTCTTTTTCTTTCTTTCTTTCTTTCTTTCTTTCTTTCTTTCTTTCTTTCTTTCTTTCTTTCTCTCTTTCTCTCTTTCTTTCTCTCTCTCTCTCCCTCCCTCCCTCCCTCCCTCCCTCCCTCCCTCCCTCCTTCCTTCCTTCCTTCCTTCCTTCCTTCCTTCCTTCCTTCCTTCTTCTCTCTTCCTTTTTCTTCAAATTTACATGCAATTTTCTAAAACAAATAAACTATAGTTTCACTCTAACATTGGCAATAGTTAAATTAGTATATTTTCAATACTATTAAGCATTTTCTCATACGTGCCACTTAGGCAGACAAAAACTAATAATAACTTGCTTTGATTTGCACTTTTAAAAGTTTTGATTAATTATTTTATGTGTGTTTTGCCTTCATGTGTGTGAATGCAATATCTGCAGAGGCCAAAACAAGGCATCTGATCTCCTGGAGCTGGAGTTATAGACAGTGGCTAGCCACCCTGTGGGTGCTGGGAACCAAACCCGGGTCCTCTGTAAGAGTAGCCAGTGCTAGCCGGGTGTGGTGGTGCACGCCTTTAATCCTAGCACTTAGGGGGCAGAGGCAGGCGGATCTCTGTGAGTTCAAGGCCAGCCTGGTCTACAGCGTTCCAGGCCAGCTGGGGCTACAGGGAGACCCTGTCTTGAAAAGACAAAAAACAAAACAAAACAAACAACAACAACAACAACAACAAAAACAAGAGTAGCCAGTGCTCTTAACCACTGAGCCATCTCTCCAGGCCCAACTTTTACTTGTTTTAATTTACTCTTTATTCCTGGAGTGGTTATATATGTATATGTATGCACTCATTTGCCAAGCGCATAGCTTATTAAGTAAACAAGTTGGTGTGTTATGTCCATTCTTCTCTTAGGAATATTAATGTTTTTTCTACTGGTCTATAAGAACTCGTGTTCTTTTGCACATGCTGACCTTTACATTTGTTTAAAATATTTTCACTAACTTGCCCTCAACCATTTTTGTTGTTGGTATTTTTGAGACAGGGCCCCCTATTTGGATCCAGACTGGCCTCAGTCTCACAGACACCTGCCTGTTTCTGCTTCCCTGGTGCTGAGGTCAAAGGTGGGCAACACCAAGCCCAGCTGTCTTCAACTTTTGATGACACTTTTGAATCTCAGAAAAGCTCTGTTTAGCTTAAAAATTTCATCATTTTTATTTTTTCCTTTTAGTACTTCGTATGCTTTGTGTTTTTCTAAGTAAGACTCTGGAATATTCAGGCCATAGAAGCTGGTTTGTTTATTCCTTACCTGGAAAAGATTTGGGTATTCAGCATAGAGTAAAAATCAGTGCATTTCTGCTCCATCCAATCGGAGACATTTCAAAGCATTATCCATCCATGTTTTGTTTGTTTGCAATATATTTTCTTAAAGAAATACCCAGGTCAATTTTAGGCCCACTCTATTTCATTAATCTGTGATTGATTCTTTATACTAGAGGAGTATGCTTTCAGTGGTTACATTATTTCATTCATTTTACTAGTCATAGCTATGGTTTTTTTTTTTGTCTGATACATATGAATGATCTTTAGAACATTTCTTTAGTTTCAGAGAAAATACCACAAGGATTTTAAAATGCATTTTTTGTGTCTTTTTAAGACAGGGTCTCCCTTTAGTCCCAGCTGGCCTGGAGCTTGCTATGTAGACCAGGCCGGCCTTGAACTCACAGAGATCCGCTTCTGCGTCCCGAGTGCTAGGATTAAAGGCGTGTGCCACCACGCCCAGCAAAAATACAATTAAAAAAAAAAATCTTGCAATTTATGATAGTTTATCTTTCAATCCAGAAACACAATATCATCCCATCAGGCAGTTTGTCTAGTTGTGGTTTCATTGCTAATTTTATTTCAAGATACTAACTCTTAATTATTTCCATTGAATTCTTTTCGTTATATTTTATGAGAAAAAAATGTCTATGATCCCTCTCTCCATCTATCCATCTGTCTGCTACCATCTATCTATCTATCTATCTATCTATCTATCTATCTATCTATCTATCATCTATCTATCTATCTTAGATATCATCTATCATCTTATATCTATCTATTATCTGTCTATCTTTTTTTTATTTCTGTATGTGTATCAATGTACTATCTGCATGCAGGTCTGTGCACCCATGTCGTGCAATGCCGCGGAGGTCAGAAGAGGGTCTCGGATTCCCCTGGAGCTGGATTTCTCCTGGAATTGGAGTTTCAGACAGCTCTCGGCTGCCATGTGGGTGCTGGGGATCGAACCCGGGTCCTCTGTAAGAGCGGTCGGCGCTCTTAACCGCTAGGCCATCTCTCCAGCCCCATCTGTCTATCTTATATCTATCTTATATCTATTCAACCTATCATCTATTACCTATCTCTGTATATTCTTACTGAATTTTGTTGCCTGTGCAAATGACTATTCTGATCCATTCTTTACATCGTTAAGATAAACTCACATTGTCTTATAATTCTTTTACAACCCCATCTTTCCCCTTTTTGATGATTATGCTCCTTGGAAACTTCTCTGCTATATTATTGCATCTGCTCAAACTGGTGTTTCCAGCATCTTTTCTTTAGTTCTGTTCTTTAACGGAATGGTTTCCATTGATTTATAGTTAATTATGATGTCAGTGTTTGGTTTATAAAATATACCCTTAACATAGTTTAAAGAATATCTTTTTGTTTCTAGTTTATGGAGAGTTCTGAATTTTACCAATACTGACCACTGGATTTTATTAAAATAGTTTGAGTATTTATCATACGACTTCTTTCTTTTGACCTTTTGATATGATGTTACATCCATATGTATTATTTGGACAGTCGTTTTTATATATTGCTGCATCCTACAAGCTGGTACTATTTTTAGGAATTTTATCTTTAAATCTATAACTTAGATTGATTGCTTTCGCTTTTTAAAAATGTAGCTTTAAGGTTTTTTTTTTTGTTGTTGTTCTAAAATGTAAACTTTGTAAAATGTGTGCATTTTTTTTCTTTTTTATTCTCTCAAACATACCACATGGTACAGGCATTATTTGTTCTGTGAATATTTTAAGGCATGTCTAAGTATGTTAAGTTCTTTGAAACATTTTTGGAAGTAATTCTTTGACAGACTTATTCCCATGTTTAATATTGCTTTTAGAAGCATCTAACATCCACAAATTGCTTTTGTGAAATTGATTGCATTTATAGCAGGCAGGCATTTTAGTATCCTTAAATTAAAGTTGATATATTCTTATTTCTATTTATTTGTGGGTTCTTTTAAAATAATCAGGACTTGTAGTTGAAGAGATGGCTTAGCTCAGCAGTCAGCACTGGCTGCTCTTGCAGGGGACTCAGGTTTGGTTCCTGGCACCCACCTGACAGTTAACAATGGTCTGTAACTCCAGTTCCAGGAGATCCAACACCCTCGTCTGGCTTCTTCAGGCATTGTGTGCATTTAATGTACCTATATACAAGCAGGCCAAATGTTCATACCCATAAATTAAAAATAAATAACAAACTAAGGACTTTATTATTTCATTGTTAGCAGCCTTGCCTTGGCTTCATCTAGATGGATGACCACGTTTCTGTCCTGGAGTCATTATGTCCCTTTCCCATTTTTCTTGTGATTAACTGTTTCTCCTCAGAAAAAATTCTTAGCTCACACTCTTTTATTCATTTACTTTCTTCCAATTAACAATTGAATTTTCCCATTACCATAGCTTGACTACTTCTCACTCCTCATTGGTGTATGACTAGTCGTACTTGCATTATTTATTTATTTATTTATTTATTTATTTATTTATTTATTTATTTTGTATTTTTGAGACAGGGTCTTCCTTTAGTCCCAGCTGTCCTGGAACTCACTCTGTAAACCAGGCTGGCCTTGAACTCACAGAGATCCGCCTGCTTCTGCCTCTCAAGTGCTAGGATTAAAGGCGTGCGCCACCTCGCCCAGCTTACTTGCATTATTTTAAAAAGAGAGAGCTCTCATATATTTTTTCCTTTGAATCTTACAATGTGTTTATGGAGGATCTAGTCCCCGAGGAGCCCTTCCTGACTTCTTCCTTTAAGTCCATATTTTCTTTTCTTTTTTTTTATAAGTATGAATTCTTTAATATTTCCTTGATAAACATTAATTTTTGCATTTAAAAAAGATAATTATTAGCCTATTTCAAAAATAATTTTGATTTTAATATTTTATTTATTTTTATTTTTTATTTTAATTTTCATTTTTTATTGATGCTTTGTGTATTTCATACATCATTTTCCAATTCAGTTCAGGCATATTTCCCTTTCTCTTCCCCCCACCCCACCCCACCCCATTCCAGATCATGCATTCTGCCATAATTTTCTTGCATCTTTCTCTGTTTCAACTCCATATTTTCTAATGCCCTCTCATCACCACCTCTGAAGAATCCATCATATAATGCACTGGCTTCAGTTGGTGGCACTTATGTGTACATGTGTTTATGGTTGCTCCCTTGGGATTTAATAACCTCTCAGGGATCTAGTTCCTGGAGAAAACAGATTCTCCATCCCTCAACACCCATTGATTGCTTATAGCTCCTTATCTTGAGGCGGGATCCTGTGAAATTTCCTCCTTCCACATTGACACGTCAACTGATTTTGTTATTATCCAGATCTTGTGAAGCTACCATATATGGAGATTTTATGGGCATATCTTCCCTATCATGTGTAGAATGCATGAACTAACTAGCAACAGGCATTTTATCCCTTGGCTCTTACAAGCTTTCTGCTCTCACTTCTATGATGTTTCCTGAGATTTAGGTATAAAGTTTGCATTGTAAATGTGTCATTCAGGGCTGGGCTCCTCACATTTACTTATTCATAATACAGGCTATCACTGCAGCCTACCAAAACTTGAAGGTAAGACCCTATTGCTGAAGACACAACATACTTCAGACATAAGATTTGGAGGAATTGAGCTGGAACTGACTTGGAAGCTTCCTCCATTAGTATCAAAAGGTACTATGCAAGCTGTCAAGGGAGAAAACAGTTAACGATCCCACTCAGCTGTAAAACCTATGAACACAATTATGACCAGTCCAGCAAACTCTCTGTATTGGTGCAACAGTGGCACTTTTATCTTTGGGGTATTCACCAGTTGTCTAATTGGACTTAAGGCCTGCTCAGTAGGAGGAATTCCATGCATGTATTATAAACATAGCCAAGTACACATGGTTAGGGATGTCATAAATTCTAGAGGAGATACTACTACTGTCACTTTCCTAGATCAATGCAATTTCTTACTGTATTCTAAACATGTATCCATATGCTCACAGACAAGTGTAGCTCTCACCATTCATGAAAGAAGCTTCTTGCTGTGACAGATGGAGACTATGACAAAGTTCCACAATTGATTAAACTCAGACTACTTTTTATGATTGTAATACTATTTTGTAGTGAAGAAATAAACAAAGTGGACAGCCTCTGCTACATCCTCTTGGCACCATGATTTACCGGTTCTGCTTTACCAGGGTCTCAGAAACAATGGAGTGGGCTATGACAAACTAAGTCTCCTGAAGCCTGGAGACAAATGAAAAATTTCTCTTCAGTTCTCTCAAGTATTCTGCCCAGTGACAAGAAAAGTAGTTAATACATCAAGGCTATTTTATGAATCCAAATGAACAAAAGTATCAAAGTAGAAAATTTCTATTCCCCCCAATATTTACTTTGAACATAATATAAAAGCCCTTTCCTTAGATCAACCATATGTGTGCACAGCTAGGGATTTCTATGACTTGGTATTGAAGTTATTGACAATGTTGCATAAGTGAAATACAGGGATTACAATAGGATCCTTACTTGTTAATTGTACGCCCATTAAAAAAATTATAGCCTATTGGATAGTCAGAGAATCTTTATAAAAGGAGAAAGAGAACATGCTTATGTGATACCAGGATTTATTTGTCCCACAATCAAGCTTTTCTTCCTCTTTACAATGGCCAACACAAAGTGCCAGGTGGACCATAATCAGGAAGAAAAACATTCCCCGCCCCCACCAAACCACCAAAGCACTTAGCAACAGAAATCATGCAATGCAGGTGGTGTAACTGGATAGCTATGAATATCATTTAGTAGGACCTGTGATCAAATAGTCAAGTGATAGCTATACATATCTTCTACCTTTTTCCATATGAGAAGGCAGGTGCAATTAGCTCCCATCACGTTCACTTATAATGATTAGTTCCAAACATGAAAGTAAGTATTCTACATACTGCTGTTAGCTTTAAACTTTATAATTAGCCTGTAAGTCTTCAGCTGGAAATAATTTTGTCTGACTTTTTTATTATCATACTTTTATTGATTTTTGTGTATTTCAGACATCATTTTTCAGTTCAATTTAGACTTACTCCCCTTTCCCTTCCCCTCACCCCACCCCAGATCATGCATTCTACCACACATGTCCTGCATCTTTCTCTCAGTCTTTTTAAAGTTTTTCTCTGCAAAAGTTTATTGTTTTGGGCAGAATTTAACTACATCAATCCGTTCTTTGACCCAGTCCTTATGTTGTTGTGGTTCCCTCCAAATTGTATTGCTCCAAAATATGCCTATGTAAAATGTCATATATGTACCAGAATTATGTCCTCCAGGAATAAACTGTATGTTAAATCTGATATATGTTTAAGAGTTCACATTTTTCCCTTTAATTTTATATTACTCTAAAATATGAATATATACCTTCCTCCCATATACATTAATTACCATGTCTGAAAGTAAGTGGTAAGTTAATTCTAGGGCTCATTAAGAGATTCACATTATTTTTTCCAAGTCTGTGAAAAAGCTCATGGGGATTTTGATTGGAATTGCATTGAATCTATATATTAATTTGGGTAGAATGGACATTTTTCCTTTATTAATTTTTCCAATCCATGAGCATGGGAGGTCTTTCCATCTTTTGATGTCACTAAGGTATCATCTCACTCCAATAAGACTAGCCAAGATCAAGAAAACAAAAGACACCAAATGCTGGAGAGGTTGTGGGGAAAGGGGAACACTCATCCACTGCTGGTGGGAATGCAAACTGGCACAACCACTGTAGAAAGCAGTGTGGAGAACCCTTAGACTGAAAATGAGCCTACCACGTGACCCAGCCATACCACTCCTGGGTACACACCCACAAGACGCTCCTACCACAAAGACACATGCACAGCTATGCCCCATTGCAGCTCCTTTAACAATAGCAAGGAGCTGGAACCAATCCAAATGCCCCTCAACTGATGACTGGATAACAAAAGTGTGGTACATCTACACAACAGAGTTCTATGCAGTGGCAAAGAAAGATGACATCATGAACTTTGCAGGGAAATGGATGGAACTCGAAGCCATTATGCTAAGTGAAGTAACACAGTCCCAGAAAAAAAAAAAAAAACGTGAGTGGTTTCCCTCATTTGTGGATGCTAACACTAAATCCCCAACTGGCAGGCAAATGGATCAACTTTAATACTGTATTTCATTGTATGTGAAAGCAACTATGCTATTATAATATGAATCTCTTAATGGGCTCTAGAATTGACCCACCACTTGTATTCACACATTATAATTACCATATATGAGTCAAAGATATGTATTCATATTCTAAAAAAAAAAGAATGTAAAGTTATTCTTCTTTTTACCTACATGTAACTTTACTATTAAAATGTGAATCTCTAAATGTGTTTTGGAATTAACCTATAGATTATTTTCAGATTTTGTAATTTTGATTTATGTGTGGAGTGTATGTATGCATATTTTGGAATAATATAAAATTAAAGGGAACAAAAAATGAGAGAGAAAAACCTATTCAAAGAACTGACAAAAACAGTAAACCTGTGCATCAAAATGGTTATAAAAGACTCAGAAAAAGATGCAAGACAGGACTTAACATGTATGACAGAATCCATGAGCTCTGGCAGGGGGTGGGGAGGCATGAGGGGTGGGCATGCATGGGGGAATGACTCTAAATTTGATTAAGAAATGTTGTATGAAATGCGCTCAATAAAAATTAAAATAATAAAAAGAGATTCATATTATAACATCACAGTTGCTTTCAGAAAGAAATATAACAATAACACTGCTCAACTTGCCTTTCAATTGGGGAATTTGGTATTAGAGTCCACAAATGAAGGAAACCACTCCCCGTTTGGTTTTTGGGGACTGTGTTACTTCACTTAGCATAATGGCCTCGAGTTCCATCCATTTACCTGCAAATCATGGATGATCTTTTTGGTGTGGGTCTGTATGCGATTTGCAAGTATTTTGTTGAGAATTTTTGCATCTGTGTTCATTAATGAGATGGGTCTATAGTTTTCTTTTGTGGTTGTGTCTTTGCATAGTTTTGGTATTAGAGTGATGCTGGCTTCATAGAAGGAATTTGGGAGAATTCCCTCTGTAACGTTCTGAATAGTTTGAGTAGTAATGGTTGTAAGACCTCTTTAAATGTTTTATAGAATTCTGCTGTGAAACCATCTGGACCTGGGCATTTTTTAGTTGGGAGATTTTTTTTTAAATACATCTTCAATTGCCTCAAATGTTATGGGTCTGTTTAAATTGTCACTCTCTTCTTGGTTAAGCTTTGTTGGTTCCCAGGATTTCAGATAGTCATTCATTTCTCTTAGGTTTTCGAACTTAGCAGAGTATAGATTTTTGAAGTGTGCTCATATGATTGTCTAGATCTCTGCTTTATCTGTTGTGATGTTTCCCTTTTCATCATTTTCATCATGAATACTATTAATTTGGAATTTGGAGTTGCTCTTTCTTTCTTTTATTTTGGTTAACTGGGCTAGAGGTCTGTCTATCTTGTTTATCTTTTCAAAGAACCAGCTTTTGGATTCTTGACATTTTTTTTTTTGTATTGTTTTTTTTTTGTTTCTATTTCATTGACTTCTGCTCTGATTTTTGTTATTTCTTCCTGTCCGTTGGGTTTAGGTCCATTTATTGTCATCTCTCGAGTGTTTTTATCTGTAGTATTAGATCATTTATTTGTTCCCTTTCTGTTTTTTTTTTTTTAATGTGGGAACTTAGGGCTATAAATTTCCCTCTTAGGACTGCTTTTAAAGTATCCAACAGGTTTTGTTGTGTTGTATTGTCTTTTTTCATTTAGTTCTATGAATACTTTTATTTCATTCTTTTTTCTTCCCTGACCCATTCATTATTCAGGATTGTGTTATTTAGTCTCCATGTGTTCTTATAGCTAGTTGGGCTTATTTTGGTGTTAATATTGAGCTTTACTGTACTGTGGTCTGATAGAATGCATGAAATAATTTCAATCCTTTTATATTTAAGGTTTCTTTTGTGTCCCAGTATGTGGTTGATTTTGGAGAATGTTCCATGGGGTGCTGAGTAGAAAGGATATTCTCTAGTGTTAGAATGTTTGAATTTTAAAATAGTATTTGAATTGGTGACTTGAGTTTCATAAAAACAATCATTAAACAAGGGCTGGAGAAATGGTTCAATAGGTAAAATGCCTTTCATAACTCCTAATTCTTTCTGTGTTTTTTGAGCATTGTATCTTGCTGCCCCCGTCAGGCTAATAGTGCAGGTTCATGATTTTGGCTTCAGTATTTGTTTCACCATGTGACCTCCAGTCACCACCTTCTCCCTTGTCTGACATTTTTGAATAAGCTATATGTTTCACAGGAAGAGCCCCTTATACATGTACAGTCAGTTAAGATTCTTTTGAAAAATTTAATTTTCAAATGTTTGATATGTTCTCTAGGGCTTTGGGAAGTATGACTGAAGTATTTTTGGCAATTTTGCATGACCTAGCCAAGGCTTGCTGAACTCTTAGAGAGTTCGGTGGAGCAATCATCAAAGATACCTGCAGACTTTTGAGGCAAGAAGACAGTCAAGTTTGGGTGGCTTATAGCTATTTTAATGACGGAATTATTTGAAATGAGCTTGATTTTTGGCTTACTAAATGAGGTTTATTTTTTTCCCTCAGAGTTATAGGGTTTGCCAGGAAGGATGTCGTAGCTGGATGGCCTGCTGAGCCTGTGCCTATGGGTTTCACAGTATCAGCTCCCTGCCTGAAGTCTTCCTCCACAGGTGAAGGCTACGACATGAAAGCTTTTTCTTTAGATTAACTGTGTGTGTGCATGGATGGTCTGATCACCTAAGACGGCAGAATGTCTATAGAAGACCTTCTTTTTCTGACTAGAGGAGCTTAGGAAAAAAACAAAACAAGAAGAAAATGAGCCAGCATTTTCAGGATGAATTTTTTGTTTTGATAAAGGAAAATTTGCAAAGCTTTATTGGATGGCCATATACTTTGTATATGGATGAGCATATACTTTGTTATTCTTTAATGTTTAGAAGAAATTAAGCAACATTCCAGTCAATTAACCAACAGCTGTTGAATGTCTACTGTGTGATGAATTAATGAGCCTATAGTGCATGAAATAATCCTATTTGAGAAAGGTTGAAAATCTTCTAGATGAAACAGCTTTGAGGGTAAGTAAATGCAGATTGCAGTCCTGATAATCTTTCTTCTAAGCGTACACCTGCTTGCCTTTGTGGAGTCTGAGCATCTGGCTGGGTGGGTGAGGATAATTGGAGGAAAGTCCCTAGAACTGCCAGAGTAAGAAGCAGTGGGAATTCTTAGTTTAAATGTGGTCAGGAGATAAATGTATGCTGCTCTACAATGGAAATTAGAACCTAAAATTTTGGATAAGGCTTGCCTATCTTGAGGTAGAATGGACCCAGTTTCAGTGCAGGGAATCCATATTGATTAAACAACATGCTTTAAGTTTGGTTTTAGTTTTTTAAACTATATTTTATAAATATTTATAAGCTAATTAGCATTTTTTAAACTCAAAGATCTTTAAAACACATGAAAATATGAGCCAGTTATGGTGATGCCTGTAATTATGCCTGTCATTCCAGCATACAGCAGGGTAAGGCTGGAGGCTGCCACAAGTTCAAGGGCAGCCTGGACTGTGTAGTGAGTTGGGGGCCAGTTTGGACTCTACAGACAAACTCTGTTTCAAAAACAACCACAATGCTGGTGAGGATTTGGGATAAAAGAGAACCCTCGTTCTCTGCTGGTGAGATTGAAAACTCATGTAACCATTGTGGAAGTCAGTGTGGAGAACTCACATAACTAAACGTAAATCTACCATATGATCTGGTTAGTCCCATATGCCCAAGGACTCATCCTATTTCAGACATACTTACACAGCCATGTTTGTTGCTGCTCTTGTTACAGTAGCTGACATAGAAATAACCTTAAATGTCCCTTGACTGAATATTTGGTATATTTACACAATGGAAAAAATTATGAAAATTTCAGGTAAATGGATGGAACTAGAAGCTGTTATAATAAGTGAAATAACACAGACTCACAAAAACAAGTGATATATGTTCTCTCTCTTTTGTGCATCTTAGCTCCAAATTCTTAGTGGCGAGTATATACCATGATGTAACTGCAGGAGCCAGGAAAATGGAAAGAAACCCTGGAGGTAAAGGAGGAGGGTGAGAGAGGGGAAGAGTAGGAGACGGTGTTATCAAGCGGGAAATGGGGATACTTTAACTGGGGAGGGAGAAAGGAGGGTTCTATAGAGGGAGAAAGAAGAGAGATAAATGATATCTATGTGGTGTGAACAACCAGAGGGAAATGTATTAGTTCAAAAGCCTACTGAAGAAGCACACATACAAGATGTATACATGAGTGCTGTGTATAACTTAAGGCTATCTAACAAAACCACAGTGCTAGGCAGGTGAAACCATCCTTCAAAGTTTTGGTCAGGGTAGTTCAAGAGACTTCCAAATATCACAGGCTATTGCCACAGCCCTTGGTTGCTTTCAAGAACTTGAAGGTAAGGCCTTATTGCTGAAGAGAAGACATACTTCAGACAAACTTGGAGCAATGGAACTGGAACAGACTTGGAAGACTCCTCCTTGAAGACTAGTTCTCATGGTATCAGAGGATATTATACAAGCTGTCAAGGGAGAAAACCAATCAATGTTTCTATCCAGCTGTAAAGCCCAATAAACACAATGACTGGCCCAGCAATATCTTAGGGGTAATGAAAAGCTTTTTAATTGAACTTAAGGCCTGGTCAATGGAAGGGGATACATGTGGTCCTGTAAACATAGTCAAATACACATGTCTGGAGAGTCATAGATCCTAGAGAAAAAAGTACCATTGGCACATCACTAGTCCAATGTAATTTCTTACTGTATTTTAAATTTGTGTCTTTATATTTATAGACAAGTGTACCTCTTGCCAATAATTAAAAAAAGAATGATTATAGAGTTCTGCTATTGGTCAAGTGTAGAGAACGTCTGTGAGATGTGCAGCCCTAAATGACACTTCTACAATGCAACTTCTATACCTAAGGAACATAGCAGAACAGGAGGTTAGAAAGGATACTGATGCCACTCTCAACAATCAAAAGTAAAGTTTCTTTATCCAATAGATGGTGACTAACCCAGAAATCCACAACTGCCTAAAGTGTAGAGAAGAAGAGACTGCAGAGTTCTTGTCTCTGTGTAGGACACCTAGATCAAACCTCTGCCATCCAGGCCTCGGGGACCATGACAGAAGAGGGAGTGGAAAGACTAAGATCTAAGGGTGGTGGGTGACCACAAGGAAAGGTTCCCAGGCAGCTGGAAACCTGCTCATCTGAACTTAAAGCAATGGTGTCAGCATGCACAAGACCCATGCAAGCTCAAACCAGACAAAATTCCAGCACAGAGTGGGGAAATGGGTAAGAAGCCACAACCATAGCTGAGGAACTATTGTTAACTCGTGACTGCAGGGAGAGGGACAGTTGGTTTTGTTAAGGCAGTCATGGTAGCGAAGTTGACTAGGATCCAGTGGATGGTCTCGTACCAAGGTACATGTGGGGAACACAAGAGTGGCTTGATAGGCCTTAACATGCACAGCAGAATGCATGAAATCAGGCCGGATGGCTGTGGGGGAGGTACAGATAGAAGTGAGGGTCTTCTAAATACAATCAACATGTATTGTATGAAATTCACAAAAATTCAGTAAAAAATTTCAAAAATGGTCAATAAAAATATTTCAAAGTAAAAAGATTACATGGTTAGTTCTAGGAAAAAACAATTAACAAAACTACAATATATGAATATAGGTTTTATTCATAAATATCAGGGACAAAGTTCTCTAAAATTGCCCTGTGATTATCTGCGCTCTCCTTCCGTCAATGACTTTTTAAATATTTAAATAACATCTGGGGACTCCAAGAAGTAGTTTCCACTCAATGGGGAATTCTGTGGCTGTTTTATAGTTCTTTGCTCACCGCGTTGTGCACCACATCCTCTTTCCAACATCTGTGTTGTTCTGGGCTCCTGGATTTCCTCCCTTCTCTGATAACACCTCTTTGCTGGTTTCTCTGCCTGACTTGTCTTTCTCTTACTTCCTGGTCTACCAGGAAGCACCTCTCCCTTGCCTGATCCCTTCCCATTTCCTGTACCATCTCATCTCTAGCATGGATTCGGGAACTGTGTGGCTATCTGCCCTCATGAACTCATTGCGACTTCCATGTAGCTCCCAACCTACCACACACTGTTGCTCTTTGTGGAACTTTCCATCAAGGTTACACACGGGGTGGCTGATCCTGTTAGAACCCTCGACTTGACTCTTTTTCTAGGCAACTAACCGTCAATGCTTTGCCATTCACCGCCCAGTCAGCCTTCTTGCCTTTCTTGCTAGCCATCCATGCCTTCCTCCATGCTATCAAATCCTATTTATACCAGGCAAAACCAGCTATCTTTTAAAAAGGAAGTTGTCTATAAACAACAAGGAGAGAGAGAGAGAGAGAGAGAGAGAGAGAGAGAGAGAGAGAGGAAGTTTTAAAATGAAACTAACCTTCCTGAGAAGAGCAAAGGAAGCTGCTGGGCAGGCACATCAGCAGCCTCTCCTGACTCTGCCTCCCGCCTCCACCTTTCCTTCTGTGCAGTGGACTGGCATGAGCTGCTAACCCAGAGTCCTGCCTGGCTTCCCCTGTGCCCCCGTGTAACCTGCTTCGTGCTGCCCAACACGTGTATATGCAATCTTGAACAACCTACAGCCACCGCCCTCCGTCTGTCCTGACCCTCAGGCACAGGTCATGAATAGCTACCAACCTAACAGGCTCTGGCTTGCTGAGTTTGATTCTTCTTACAGTAAGACGCTCTGGCCAAAGCCCGGAAGCAGAAGAGAAGAATCACCCGAGAGACACTGTATACACAGCTGTTTTTGTTAAGCTTCACCATAAAATTGACTTTAATACAAAGCAGAATGGTAACCAATAGGAATGTGGAGACACTGTCCTTTTCCTACAGGTCAAGCAAACAGCCACCCTCCCGTTAGAATTTCTTCAGAGATTTTTCTGGTGAGGAAAAATCGGAAGCAACATGAGATCAGTGACTGTTCTGACCTCTGCCTAGAGCCACAGGTTACAGAAATGTGGTCCGGAGAGCAGAGGGCTTTGGGAGAAGTGAAGGAAGATAAAAGCAGTCTCTCAGAGGGATCTTGTAGTCAGCAGAACCCAGAGAGTTGGGACTCCTGAGCCACTGGGGAGGTGACAGGCTGGGGGGAAGAGGCTTCCTGAAACATGGGTGAGCAAGGTGAGACTTGGGATCCTCTGGCTTCCCAATCCTGCTTCGGGGTATGTTGCTGCTGCTGTTGTAGAACTGTAGAGGCCAGCGGGATCATGGGTGTCTGACAGCAGCTTCACGGACAAATGACTGGTCTGGGCTCCAGCTGATCCTTCAGTGACATAGAAGACCCTATGGGCTTTGTGCATTCCTAGCCAAGTGGGGGCAGATAAATCCCAAGATGGGGCAGAATGTGAGCGAAGATGATACTGGTGAGGATGTGCACAGAAGGGAACCGGTAAACACTGCTGATAAGAATGTAAACGAGACCAGGCAGCCATGGAAGGTTTCTGAAAGAGCTAAAACTAGATCTATCATGTAACTCAGCCCTTGGGTATTTACCCAAAGGACTCCAAGTTAAGTATCACAGAGATACTGCATATCAGTGTCTATTGAAGCACTAGTCACATCAGCCAAGTCTGGAACCACCCTCTGCATGCACAATGGAATTTTTTCAGCCATAAAGAATGAAGCTATATCATCTGCAGGAAAATGGAAATAGCCGGAATCATATTAAGAGAATTAAACCTGTCTCCAAAAGAACAATAGTATATGCTTTCTCTTCTTTTTGATTCCTAGATATTCATATATAAAGTCATGTGGTGTATATATGAGATGAAAGTATAAACAAAACTGTCTAGGGGACAAAAGGGGACTAACGGGAGGGGCAGGACTGAGAAGGGATTGTGGGCTCTGAGGAAATATGCTTAGCATACAACACAGACTCCTATGATGCTGTCCTATCCCACAGCACCACATACAATAAATAAACACGATGAAAATAAAAGAAAAAGAGAAAATATAACCTAGGTGTTTCCTATGCATCTGTGTCTGTTTATTGGAACAGAGATGAAACACTCCATGCTCAGGGTTGTAGATGCTGATCCAAGAAGTAGAGCTATTTCATGTGTTTGCTTTCTCATAGAAATCCTGCATCCTAGAACTCCACACTGAACTATCACTTCTCTTCTGGTGTCATAGGCTGGGTTTAAGTTAAATTGTATAAAAGGGGAGGAAATGCAGAAGAAACCCAGGAGAATGATGTTGGAGATGGAAGAGATGGATAAAAATCTGGTAAATATGTGTGTCTGTTTATAAGAAATAGAACAAAACAAGGGCTTCCCCTCTTTCCTAAGACAGCCCAGTCACTTGAGGTCTGTCACAGAATACTGTCGAGAAACTAAGAAAGGGTCTTTCATGTTCTTCCCCTGGGATAATAGCTCTAGCTTTATTGATTTTACCTGAGAGGCACTGCTGAGAAGAAACCGGTCTATTAATTGGCTTATGGGGACAGACTCCCAGATAAAGTGGCTTTAGTTGATGGGACAAAATCATTTCATTCAATTTTTTCTGCAGAAGGAAATATTCTTCTGATAACTTGGAGATCTAAAAAGAAGGCCATATGTTGGGTTAAATCAAGGACAAGAGTTCGGAGGGCCCCACAGTCATACTGGTGGAGGTTCCTTATTAGTTCCTCCTCAGTATTCCTTGGGACTCTGAAGTTATCCAGGATCTACCCTGACCTTTGTCCCCAGGTCTAGTAAAGTTCTCACTTTCCTTAGTCTGCTGCTTTGTGCCACTTGTTAGAGTCATGTTTTTTATAAACCTGAGATGTTGCAGGCAGGATCAACCCTGCTCAAGTCTTTCCTGACGCTTTGAGGTCTGGCTTCTGCACTTACCGTGATGATGGCCTTTCTGCTAAGTCTTCCTATAGCTCCCAGTCTTCTTGGCCTGACTGCAGCTACTTTCTGATGGGTGCTCATTCCAGCTCGGCTCCCTCCCTCCCTCCCACCCCTATCACCCATATCCTCTACATTTTGTCCCCATCAACTTGGGTCTCTTGACAGGGTCAGTGTGGAGTTTATGATTTTCTTTTTCCAGCTTTATGTAGGGTGGTGTCTTTGAATCTACAGTGTTACTAACCAGCTCTGTGTGGATGACTTGGTAAATTTAGGTCTCTTCAATGTTTCCATTACATATCAACACTGGGTTTCCAGTCCCTGGTTTGATCTTCAGTGAGCAAATTTATGCAACAGAGAAAAGAAGGACTGTATGTATGTAAAACTCAAGTGCTTAAAACGGTACAGCAAGGGTCTAGGTAGAGCAATCCACAGGACATCTCCATTGACAGCCAAAGGGCAGTGGTGCCTAGGACACACCACTAGCATTAAGGCAGAGATTGAGGGCAGCTAGTTTGTTTTCTCAGGGCTCCCGTAAGGGACGAAACTCAGTTTAGAGATTCAGAGGTATTAGATAATCTTTCTCTGACTACCCTGCTATACAGTTTCTTCTCTTATTTTGCGCATCACTGACTCCGGTGGTTCAAGAATTTCAGAGGTCATCCACTTAGCATCTTTTGTTTTACACAGGATGAAGTAAAAGTGCTGAACATACAAGCTCCCCCTCCCCCCGCTGGATGGTGGGACCCATGGGATGTGTGGGTTTGGGCAAAACTGCTTGCAAATTGGTTTTATATGAATGATGCTTGTACTCATAAATTATCACTTATTGTTAAAAAATGAAAAAAAACTGAGAGAAAGATGCAGGACGTTATGGCAGAATGCATGATCTGGGGATGGGGTGGGGTGGGGTGGGGGGAAGGGAAAGGGAAATATGCCTAAACTGAATTGGAAAATGATGTATGAAATACACAAAGCATCAATAAATAAGGAAAAAAAGTGCTGACACAGAAGGTCATTTTCTTAAGGTCAAGTACCTTAAAAAAGAGCAAGAATAGATATTCTCAGGAGCTGGCTCTTGGGGTCCATCCCTGGCACATGCTTGTTGGAGATGATGGATACCCACTGGCTGGTCTAAAACCCACTCCTGCTATTCTCCCTTCAAGAAACCCCCAAGGCTTCTATATTCTATATTCTATATTATATTATATTATTATATTATATATTCTCAAAAGGTTTTTTTTTTTTTTTTTTTGGTGTTTTTTAGACAGGGTCTCCCTGTAGTCCCAGCTGTCCTGGAACTCACTCTGTAGACCAGGCTGGCCTTGAACTCACAAAGATCTGCCTGCCTCTGCCTCCCGAGTGCTGGGATTAAAGGTGTACGCCACCACGCCCAGCCAAAAGGGTTTTTTAAGTGTGTGTTTTTTCTCTAGTGATCCTTCATTGTCACAAGACTTTCATGTTCATCAAATACATGCCTTATTTTGACTCCTGATTATGCAATGCAAACTGAAATTTAGGAAGGCAGAAAGCATATGGTTTGGGTTATTAAAAGAACTTAAAACATTTTTTAGCAATAAATACATAAGATTTTATAATATTCAATTGTAGCATTTAGCAAGCGATATAAACCAATATGTAGTGTCCCAACTGCACCAGGCTTCTTCTATCTTTTTTTTTTTTTTTTGGTCTTTTTGAGACAGGGTCTCCCTGTAGCCCCAGCTGTCCTGGAACTTGCTCTTCAGACCAGGCTGCCCTTGAACTCACAAAGATCCACCTGCCTCTCCCTCCCAAGTGCTAGGATCAAAGGCGTGCGCCACCATGCCTGGCTTCCTATCTCATTTTATCATAGTATATTGGCACAAAGATGGGAAGCTATTTGACTTGAATGACCCTTAAGAAATTTTATTTAAAATGTCTCACAGATAGAGATGAAACAATTTCCTAGTTATTTACTTTTTGTTAAATTTAGTTATTGGGTAGCTGGCAGAGACTTTCATTAGTAAATAAATTATTTGCATACCTGTTTTGAAAAAACCACCAAATGACATGCTTCTTTTTCTGAAGTTGATTTTGAGTCTCTGTCATCCCTCATCTGGATGTGCTGGCATTCCAAATGTTTTGTGGGACAGGAATAGACATTGTGAGTGAGTCTTGCTTCTTCTGTGGGTGACGCAATAATCTTTTGATTCTTAAAGGAAGGCGATAGTCTGTCCTTCCTTAACTGCTGCCTTTGTTTGAAATCTTGGCATTGGCTCTGAAGGAGCACAGTGGCCTTCTCTTCTTCCTGGGCCTGCATCACCAGTCCAGTGCTCTTCTCTTCCATCATCCCAGGTAGGTGATGACTTCTCTCCTGGTTGGGTGTCTCTGTATTCTGGGTAACCACAGAGATCTTCTTTTCTTTTTCTTTGCTATTTGTATTTTGATAAACTGGCTGATGGCTAAGGGTAGGTTCCAAAGTTTTTCTCAAGTAAAACTCCTTCTCAGCTATCCACAGTCTTGGGTTGCTGGGCATTTCCCAGGTTTCTTTCCCTTCTAGACATGCTGCTTTTGATTCTTCAAAGTTCCTTTCCTCTGCGTACCACTGATAGTAGCTATGGATCACAGTGTTGTCTTTCTCGTCCTCCCCTGTCTTCCTGCTTTCTTCCAGGTCTTGCATATACTTCTGTCTGGGGCTTACTTGTGCCCAAGGGCCCCCCACAACATACAGTTCCTGATGAGGCTCTTCTCCATACACATTAGTCATTTTCTTCTGAGTTTGATATCGTCTGTTGTTACTTTCAACAGCATTAGTGGTTTTCCCCTCGGCTTTGAAAGTAGAGATCTTCCATGCAGATGGGTTCCCTTTATTGTTTGGAGATGTAATGTTGGATTCATTAGTAAACACTGCATTTTCTGTCTGTCTCTTCACAAAAGATTCCCTGTGCAAAACATATGCTTGAATATAAGATGATGCTCAACTAGAACTTATTACTTTTGTTACTAGTTACAAGGCAACATCATTTTCTAAGCAAGGCAAAAAGAACAACTAAAATATCTCAAAATAAAAACCTATCAGGTCTCAAAAATCAATGTTTCTAAAATGTTCTCTGTCCTGACAACTGGGATAACTGTTCAAATAAGAAAATCAGTTTCTGGGCTGGAGAGATAGCCTAGTAGTTAGGAGCACTGACCGCTCTTGCAGAGGACCCGGGTTTGATCCCCAGCACCCACATGGCGGCCAAGAACTGTCTGTAACTCCAATTCCAGGAGAACTCCAGTTCCAGGGGAATCTGAGACCCTCTCTGACCTCCGTGGCATTGCACAACACGGGTGCACAGACCTACATGCAGACAGTACATTCATACACATAAAAAATAAATAAAATAAAAAAAGAAAAACAGTTTCAAGTTAGAGTGAGGAACAGGCTAGCATGGGAAGAACCATATTTTACTTTGATGAAGCACCAAAATTCTACACAAGATCAAGCCAGTCAAAAATCCAGTATGGAGGGGCTGGAGAGATGGCTCAGCGGTTAAGAGCGCTGACTGCTCTTGCAGAGGACCTGGGTTTGATTCCTAGCACCCACATGGTGGCATAGAAACATCTTTAACTCCAGTTTCAGGGGAATCTGATGTCCTCTTCTGACCTCCGCAACATTGCACAGGTGTACCAACCTACCTGCAGACAGTACACTCATACACATAAAAAGTAATAAATAAATTTAAAAAAATTAAAAAATATTAAAAAAAAAATCCAGTATGGAAAGGGGCTCATGAAACCCCTTCCTTAGCTGAGGAGTTCTGGCAGCTGAAGGCTGCTAGGACAGGGAAGTGAGTGGCCCCCGTCAGGTGGCTTACGCTCCAGTGGATGACCTGTATCAGTACATGTGAGGGCAGCACTGATTGGAGTCAATGGGTTATTAAAAGATGACATGGCCGAGCGTGGTGGCGCACGCCTTTAATCCTAGCACTTGGGAGGCAGAGGCAGGCGGATCTTTGTGAATTCAAGGCCAGCCTGGTCTACAGAGTAAGTCCAGGACAGCTGGGGCTACAGGGAGACCCTGTCTTGAAAAGACCAAAAAAACAAAACAAAAAAAAGATGACATGAAGTTGGGGGGGGGAGATGTGGTGTTGGTGGAGTAAAGGCAGAGATACAGGGTGGTCTGGGAGGAGAAGAAGAGGGGATGGAGGGCTTGGTATGATCAAAATACCTTGAATACTGTGCTGGATAGCTTTAGTATCAACTTGATACACCTGGGTTGAGGAAGACTCAATTGGGGAATTGACTCCATTGGATTGGCCTGTGGCCACATCTGTGGAGTATTGTCATGATGGTCGAGCAGTGTGGGAGGGCCCAGCCCACAATGAGTAGTGCCACCCTGGGCAGGTTGTGGTGTACTGTATAAGAAGGCGGGCTGGGCATGAGCCACAGGAGCAAGCAAGCCAGTGAACAGCATTCCTCCATGGCTTGTGCTTCAGTTCCTGCCTCCAGGCTCCTGCCCTGAGTTCCTGCCTCGGATTCCCTGAATGATGAACTGTGACCCAGGAGATGTGAGCTGAATAAACCCTTTCCTCCCCAAGTTGGTGTCAGTTAGAGTGTTTTGTCACAGCAATGGAACACAAACTAGAACAGAAATATTTATGGACTCCTCAAAGAATGCATTTTAATTGATTTTTTTGCAGATTTCATACATCTTTATCACTTTAATCACCTCTATCTGTAGCTCCTCTAGCCACCCCCTCCAGTTTTCATGCATTCTGTAACACATGTTAATGAATTTTAAAGTGACACAAAAGCTCTAGAGAGAGGGACAGTAGGATACAGGTGCTGTGAAGAGGGGGAGGGAGAGATAGGGAGGGCTGACTAATGGGGGAGGGTCATTCAGATGAGAGGGAGAAAGGAGAGACTAAACAACACTAAGTATGTTTGAAAATCCATAGAGCAGCATATCATTTTATAAGCTTACTTGAAATTATATATAAATAAACTATATATAGTTTAAATATATATAGTTAAATGTTATACCACATGGGGTAACAATGCTTCCTTCCCCCAGGAGCCATAGACTGCCTATCCAAAATTCCAGGAAACCTTGTTTTGAGTTATTGGTTGGGGATCCAAGAGACTCCTGAAACAATGCAGACTATTGCCACTGCATTTAGTTACTCCCTAAACTTGAAGGTACCTGTCACGACCCTATTGCTGAAGACTCCACACTTCAGGCACAGGACTTGGAGGAATCGAGGTGGAACTGACCTGAAAAATCTCTTCCCTGAGGACCAGCTCTTATAGTGTCCGAAAGTGCTGTCCAAGCTGCCAAGGGATAAAACAATCAATAGTCTTCCCAGCAGCTAGAAATCCTCGAGCCACAACAATGACTGATCCAGCAAGATAACTCCAATGATGTCATAATGACACTTTTATATTGGAGATAACCAATAGCTGTCTAATGGGGCTTATGGTCTTCTTAATGGTAGAAAATCCATGCCTGGTCCTGTAAACTTAGTCAAACACCTGTGACTGGAGAGGTTATAGACCCTAGAGGAGAACCTACTGCTGCCACTTTTCTGAACCAATATAATCTCTAACTGTATTCTAGATACTTATACTCACAAATAAATGTAGCTAGCTTTCATCCCTTCATTTAAAAAGCTGCCTTTTGCAGCAGAGTCTATTACTGAGATCCACAACTGGTTAAACTGCGGAGAACATATGACTATGGGGTGCCCAACCCCAATTGGTACATCTACAATGCTCCCCTTATACCTAAGGTTTGGGGAACATTGCAGCAGAGAGCAGCGGAAAGATGATAAAAAGCTGGAGGACCAGCACACCTACTGCTACATAGTATCCTCCAGACATGGCAGGGAAGCTGCTCCCATGAAATTTCAACAGTATCCTTGCTTATCCAAGACCTTCATAACGCATACCAGTTGACATGGCAATTCGGATGGGGAAAGTCTCACCAGGGCTCATCTCTGGATGAAGAGCTATAGGCAATCAATGACTGCCGAGAGATGGAGAATCAGTTTTCTCCAGAGATGAGGTCCTTGATAGGTTATCCAATCCCAAGTGATCATCCTTAAACACATACACAAATGAGCAAAATTAAATGGACTCACTAGGTTCTATGTATAGCTGTATCTTATCTATCTGTATCTTCTGTATCTATATCTAGATCTAGGTTGTATCTATGTATTGTGGGAATGACTTCTAGGAATCACAAATTGAAGGGTTTCAAGTTAAATATATGCTTCGAGAGCAGTTAGAACTACATACTCAGTTTCCCTACCATACACTCAGCTTGTCTAAATTTAACTGACCTTTAAGAAAAACAATGTAATCAGACTTCCTGAGCTTTGGATTCCTGAGGTAAATCACTCTTAGACGCTAAGCCGAATGCTTAGCTTTACTTTTATACCATGTCCTCTATTGTGACTTTGTTATGCTCCCAACTCAGAATAGGGCATGCGTATGTGAGATGTGGCAATTAGACCCAAGACAACTGCTCAAAGCAGTAATAATGTTGAAAACAACATATCCCACACATGTCAGAAGCAACATGTGGCCTAGGTTGATGGTGTCTGTGGCTTTGTATGTTGTTCTGAGTAAGTAGGGTCAAGAAAATAACTTCTTTCCTTACAAAGTCTGGGTAAAGATTCCTGGAGCTGGAGCCTGATGTGGTGGTTCAAGCTTTTAATCCCAACACTTTGGAGGCAGAGTCAGGTAAATCTCTGTGAAACTGAGGCCAGCATGGTCTACATAGTGAGTTCCAGGCTAATGGAGGCTACAGGGAGATCCTTAAAAAAGATTCTTGTAGACAAAGGCCCTCATTCCTTCCCTATACCCTGACTGATGTGATGTTGAATAAATAAGAAGAGAGCCTTTGTTCAGGAGGACAGAGTAGTTCCAAGCGAGATCAGAACTCCTCAGAACAGACTGAGCTCCTTTCAGGTTAAATGACTATGAGGGGTAGATTTTATGCAGCACCACCACAATGTATATAGAGGTGTGTGTGTGTGTGTGTGTGTGTGTGTGTGTGTGTGTATCAACAGTAATTATAGAAGAAGTCATGAAATTAAGAAAGCGTGTTTGTGGGGGGGTGGCTGGAAGGAATTGGAGAGGAGAGGAGGAGAGGAGGAAATGCTGCAAGCATCGCACTCACATATGAAAGTCTAAAAAAGTTTAAATAAAAAATTGCAAAAGTTCTAGGAATTTAATCCTTTCCAAATATTTTTTGTTTTTGTTTTTGTTTTTGAGACAGGGTCTCCCTGTAGCCCCAGTTGGCCTGGAAGTCACTCTGTAGACCAGGCTGGCCTTGAACTCACAGAGTTCAACCTGCCTCTGCCTCCTGAGTGCTGGGATTAAAAGCATGAACCACTACATCAGGCTCCATCTCCAGGAATCTTTACCCAGACTGGCCTTGAATGCATTGAGATCCGCCTGCCTCTGCCTCCCAAGTGCTGGGGTTAAATGTGTGCACCCCCACGCCCAGCTTATTTTATTTTTAACTTTTCTTTTTTAAAACATATTTTTGAGTCTTTGTGCATTTCACATAATAAATCTTCATCAAGTTTAGATCCCCTCTTCCATCCACACTCTGCATACCTCTCCACTGGATTTCATATGTTAGGTCTTCTCTGCTCAAGCATTTGTACCTGGATGTCCTTCAGTGCATGTTAATCCACTGGCGTCTAGTCAGCCTATCTAGAGTATCTCCCTTAGAGAATAGCTGCTCTCCCTCACCCAGCAGTAATCAGTTGGCAATAGTTCCTTGGCTGGAGTTGGGACTTGCTTCCCATTTTCTTTGTTCTATCCTCAATTTTTGTCTGATTAAGTCAGGATGCGTCTTGTGTACGCTGTCACCATTGTTGCAAGTTCCCAGTCACCTGAAAGCTCTGTCTCCTTACGTTCACCCCCCAACCCTGGCTCTGATCCGCCTGCCTCAGAACTGCCTACCGCCCTGGTCAATCGGATCCTGCCCACTGTGCCTTGATTCCCCTTCAGCCTGAGCAGCTCCCTCTCTCCCTGTACTCTGTCCCTCTTCTAACTTTGGGCCTGGGCCCCCTCCTGCTCTTCTGTAAGATTTCTGGATCCTTTTATTTTTTTAATATTTTATTTATTATTTTTATTTTACATGTATGAGTGTATTGCCTGCATCTCTCTACATGCACCAGTGTCATGCAATGCCCACAGAGGTCAGAAGAGAGCTTTGGATTCCCCTAGAACTGGAATTATGGATGGTTGTTAGCCACCATGGGGGTGCTGGGAACTGAACCCAGGTCTTCTGCAAGATCAGCCAGTGCCCTGAATCACCGAGCTATCTCTTTAGCCCACTCTTTTCTATTTTATGGTTTTTAAAAATTTAATTAATTTATTTTTATGTGTATGAATGTACTGTCTGCATGCAGGTTTGTGCACCCATGTTGTGCAATATCCCAGAGGTCAGAAGAGGGTGTCAGATTCCCCTGGAACTGGAGCTAAAGATGGTTCTCAGCTGCCATGTGGGTGCTGGGGATCGAACCTGGGTCCTTGCTCTTAACCACTAGGCCATCTCTACAGCCCCGTATTTTATGTTTTGAGGCACAGTCTTGGTATGAATTCCAAGCTGGCCTTGGTCTCAAGATTCTCCTGTCGCAGTCTCCTAGGAGCAGGGGGTGCAGGTATCCGTCACCACATCCTGCCAATTATCCTAGTCCTACTATTTCTTAGGCAGCCAGTGGCACATTCAGCTTGTATCAAAGACAACAGAATCTTAGAAAGATGAGTCAGGAAAAAAGGAAGAAGTAACGAATTCCTATCATTTCATTCAGTAGCTATGCTAGTATTCTTAATGCTGTCATAACACCCTGCTGAGAATATTTATTTTTAATCAAAATATAACTGAGGGAAGATAAATATGCAGTCTCTAAATGGCTGTGTATCAGAGATCTGAAAACACCAAATGCCTCTGGATTTCAAATAAACATTCATGTTTGTTAAATAAAGAAATGAGGTTGACCTGGTGGTATGGAAGAGTGTGGGTGAAGTGGGGGGGGGTGGTAACAGTTGTCCATCAGCTCACTGTTGGTGTAAGAATGACTTTACTTTTACAATATGCAAATAAAAGACTTTTATCTAACCTTGCAACCAAACAGTTAACGTTCATCATGTAAACAAGCTCACTTCACTTTGTGTTCCTTTTGTGACCTAAGCACGTGAATTTAATCCCTTAGGATCCCTCCTTGGCCTCCACCCAAGATAGTGTAACAATGTGCTTATGAATGCTTTACATATCAAAGCACTGAAAGCAGCATACCTTTCTCCTTGTGATATTCTAGCCTAGGGAATGACAGGGCAAGATTGTCTGCTGAGGTAAGACTGGGTCCTGACTTCTTCATTCTATTTAATGCTGAAGATATGATTTCAGTAAAAGAAGGACTGAAGCCTTGGCTCAGGGGTGCAGTCCTGAGAGAAATCTGAAGGAACTGGTATCAGGGCTGGAGAGATGGCCCAGCGGTTAAGAGTGCCGACCGCTCTTGCAGAGGACCCGGGTTCGATCCCCAGCACTCACATGGCGGCCGAGAACCGTCTGAAACTCCAGTTCCAGGAGAACTCCAGTTCCGGGGGAATCTGACACCCTCTTCTGACCTCCGCGGCATTGCACGACACGGGTGCACAGACTTGCATGCAGACAGTACATTTATACACATACAGAAATAAATAAAATTAATAAAAAAATTTTAAAAAAGTAGTTTGGGTCGGCTCTTGGTCTTTCTTGAACATCACCATAATGTGGCATAGAAATGACTCATGTCATGAGTGTGGGTATGAGAATAACCCTTGTTTGTGAGTGGGGCGGGAAAGACATCATCTCTTCTTTCATCCCTTTATAAATTTTCATAGTAAAGCCACTGTGATTTACTAGAAATGCATTTGTTGTTTATAGCTTTCTCCCACGATGCTGTGAGAAATTTGAGGATGGGGGCTTTGCTTCATTCATCTATATATTACATCCCAATTACCTAGCATACAGTCCATTGAATAAATGGATTTAGGCGGAGCTGCTAATCTGCACTTGAAAATATGCACAGAAAAGATCAAGAAGAAAAGGCAGGTAGAGATTGTGACTTGGGGGCCAATGACCTATTGGTTATCATTGCCATGGGAATGAATGGGGAGGGTGTCCAGAGACATTTAGAAAGAAGGGGATGGGGAATTTACTGTGGGTAGCAAGGAAATCATCAAGGGAAATGCGGAATGGGATAGAAGAAAGGGGTGGGGCAGCTTCCTGGGAAGGAAAGTATGATCACAAGTGTAAGATGCCCACGGACTTCCACACGTGTTCACTGATATTTGATGCATCAGAACCAGGAACTCAGACAGAAGCAAGAAAGACTCTGAGCATTATGCTATGGCCTTGAAGCAGCTTGCTGTCCAAATGGTGTCAAAAAGAACACCGTTATACCTTTTAGTGTCAAAGTTTTTCTTGTAGTCAAATTCCTGGTCACGAGTCTGAATGCTTGTTATGGCTGTGTTTTTCAGGTTGGCGAGTTCTTTTCCTTGTTTTCTGAGTAGGTGCCTTCTTGCAGCTGAAACACATAAGGTCCAATTACTGTTCATCACAACAAATAAAAGAACTTTATTTAAATGAGTACAAACAAGTAGTTTTGACCCTCTTTGTGATGGAAGAAAATAAAACTATGCCAGCAGGTCAAGTCTATTATTTAAAAAATGGGGTTTATTAACAGGATTCTTCTACATGAAGAACTACAGCAGTGGAATCACTAAAGCATTTCTCAAATGTAACTAAAATAACAGACAACAGCGCTGAGGACAGAATGCTCCTTTGCTTTCAGTACCCTTTCCCTTTTTGGTATGTTCAGCTCTTCTGGAAGAAGGGCCTTGTTATCTAAGTGTGATTTTGACCAATTACCTTTGGTGCTATAATAGCATCTCCACTTAGGAACATTTCCTCAGAAAAAGCAGAATGTTTCAATGACATGGAATGTACAAAGGACTCAACAGCCTCACTTCATAATTCATCCACACTTCATAATTCATCACCGGAAGAATTATTAAAATTACTTTAATCAGAGCTTTGTGCACTTCAGAATTGTGGATTGAGAATGAGATCCCAAAGTGCAAAGATTGCACTGGTATGTCTTATGGAGAAGTTAAAAGCTTAAAACTGCAGAAAATGAAATGATGGCCCATTACTGACTGATGAAGCTGGGACCAGGACTTGGATCTCTGGACTGCTAGCTATGATGTTTACCATGCAAATATTTTTCAGATTGTGGCTGCATATATCAGTGAGCCAAATAATTGATTTGGTGGGCCTAATCTAACATCTAAAACCAAAGTAAAATAGATTAGAATAGAAAATATCAGAGTGAAGGTAAAATACATTTTTCATTATTGCTATCTGGTCAAAAAATTTTGAGAGACACTGTAGCAAGCTATCAGAGGAACTGTTTAAGGAAGAATAGAAAGCAACACCCCAAATCTATCAATATATTTTAATAAAATTATGCTAAGTATGGTCCTAGATATCATTTCCCTAGAACTAATAAAAAGAAATAGGTGCCCTTTAACAAAATAAAATTCAATTAACTTGTCAAAACTTATGACAATTGTAACCTTTGGAAAGAACAGGAAAAATCTTATTTTCCAAATGAGCTTTAATACTGTAACATGATTCTTGAGATGCATAAATGATTCGGTCATTTGCCACATTTAATAACATAGGTCAATTGTGTTTCATTAAACTTTGATGGTAAACTTAGAAATCAAATTTATTTAATTTAAAACAAAACATTCATTCATATATTAAAAGTGTCAATCAATACAACCCTCTAATTTAGAATAATACTGGAGTGAATACAAAAGCCACGTGAGAGTTGGAAGTTTGTCCATAAGAATGATTAGCAGATTTGACTCCTGAGGACATCTAGACATCACGTTACACCTTTTAGTGATTGATTACCTGACTGTATTATTATAGCACTTTCTTTCCTTTTCTGTTGTAATTTTTGGTATCTTCTTGAACCCAAGAATGCTCTGACACAGGCTTGAATCAAAACAAGCTTGTCAATGGCTTCCTTTCGCATTAGATTCAACTGTTCCACGTGATAGTATTTAAGGAACACCTTAAGGGAATTAGAATAAAATACAGTAAGATTATAGCACACAGATGCAACATGTCCAGGTGCTCTGCTCGAAGCATGGAATGGATTTGAAATCTGTTTAGATTTTGGAAACCGCTACCTGTTGCTTCTTTTGCCTAGATGTTGCTCAGAATTCTTTAAACTGAATTTTTGTGAATTTCATATAACAATTTGATCGTATTTAGATCCTCTTTATCTGTACTCCCTTACTAACTCCTCCAAATTTCATTATATATATATATATATATGCATTCAAATTGACACTTATACCAACCTTTTGCCTTCGAAGGCTCAGGGACAAGTGTGGAAGAGGGGATGAAAAGATTGTAAGAGCCAGAGGTGGTGGATGACCACAAGGGAACAGAGTTTCCTGGACAGCTGGGCAGTTACCCATAAGAACTTACAGCAATGGTGAGCATATGGATAAGCCCCATGTAAACTGAAGCCAGAAAAAACCCCAGCATAGATTTTGTTGCTTAAAGAAAACTTGTCTTTGAGAAGCAGAAGTTACAACAGGCCTCTGTGGGATTCTTTGGATAGGATAATAAGAATGGGGATGTGAGCTCATTTTAGCAAATATTTAGCATCATGTATTCTGGGTGAGGCTCATTTTTATGCTTAATTTAAAAAATATTTTATTATTTTTATATAATGTGTATGAGTGTTTTGCCTGCATGTGTGTAAGTGCACCTGTGTTGTGCAATGTCCACAGAGGTCAGAGGAGGGTATTGGATCCCCTGGAACTGGAGTTATGGAGAGTTGTTGGCTGCTATGTGGGTGCTGGAAATGGAACCCAGGTTCTCTGCAAGAGTAGCCATCATTCCAGCTGCCAACACTTAAAATTTTGAAGCCAATACTAATTCTCAAATTAAAAAATAATAAAAATCGATTTGTAAATTAAAAGGACAGTTCATTCATTCAATGATTTGTTCATCAAACGATTCTTGATACCTACTATATTATAATTATATTATATATAATATATATATAATATTATTACATTATAATTAATTTCTTGGCTGGGGATGCAGAGGATGGGAGAGAAGACACTGTCAGGGTTAGCATGGGGGAAAGAAGCAGAGAGAGGGTCCAGTCAGCAATCAACAACCTTCTGTAGAGCCAAAGCCACTGGAGAAAGGGCGGTTGATGTTAGAGCATCTATAAAGCAGCGGAGCGCTGGAACAAGGTAGAGTAGAATCTAGTCAGTTCTTCTTTTCTAAGGGTTTCAGTGAAACTCTACACTTTAATAGGAAATCAGGGTTCTCTTTAATGGGATAAACTTATCATTTAAATACTACCTCAAAGAGTTGTAGGTTGAAGTTGCTTCAAGAAGGTTCGTAAAATCATTATCGAAGCGGATTCATATAGAGTCGGTGACCTTGACTGTAGAATTCGTCTCAGCACTCCATCGAACGTGGAGCCTGGTACCACTAGCGCAAACAGTTCAGCACTATGGAGTTTGAGTTGATATCAATTGTTAATTTCTACGATTCGAAGAGCTATCATATATTTGTCCAGCGTGTTGTTGACAATTCAGTTTAAAATTCAATGTGTTAAAAAGGTCATCATGTTTTTGCTATAGCAGCGGCTATAGAAATGTTCTTATTATAAATACTTCGTTATCCATGTTAGATGAGTTGCAAAGTGTTGAATGCTAGATAGAAAAAACAAATAGCTTTAAAATGGCGCATGTTAAATATCACACAGAACTGGCATGGTGTGGCGGCGGCCTTTTACAAGTTTTAAAACTCCATTCCAGTTGAGTATGTGTTTGTGACCATTACATGATTGGCTTTTCCGTATGACAGAATTCATCCTTTGGAGCATTTTAAAGAAAACTTGTTGTGAATTAAAAATATGTCTTTTGATACACCTGGCGTTTCCTTCACTAAATATTAAAATAAATGTGGATTATGGAGTCTAAGATGGACATTTAGAAAATCCCTCGAATTGTTACAGGGCTAACACCTCCTCTGAACATTATGAAAAGTCTCTCCTCTGATTCCCCAAGTACACACTACTTTAAGTTTCTTTGCAAATGTGGGAGTTTGTTTTGGTCCTATGTTGATAGCTAAAAAGTAGTATTCTGTATTTATTTATTTATTTATTTATTTATTTATTTATATTTATTTATATTATTTCTTTAAGGGACGGGGTCTCCCTGTAGCCCCAGGTGTAATGGGGATACTTTCTTTTGTAGACCAGGCTGGCCTTGAACTCAACAGAGATGGCCTACCTTCTGCCTCCCAAGTTCTGGGTATTTTAAGGCATGTATCACCAGGCTGGCTGGAAAGTAAGTATATCCTTTTAGTGGTAAGTCTGTATCTTTTTACTTTAGCTTGGCCTTGGCCTCCCCCCCCCCCATCCCAAACCATCCCAGATCACATACCCTATCATAACTGTCCTGCATATTTCAGTCTTTTTTTTTTTTTGAGGACAGGGTCTCCTTTTAGGCCCCATCTGGGCCTTTTGGAACTCACTCTGTAGACCAGGCTGGCCTTGAATTTACAGAGATCCGCCTGCCTCTGCCTCCCAAGTGCTAGGATTAAAGGCGTGAGCCACCATGCCCGACTTAAAGATGGTTCTTAGCCGCCATATGGGTGCTGGGAATTGAACTTGGGTCCTCTGCAAGAGCAATTACATCTCTCCAGCCCAGGATCTTATCTTACTTTAAAATGATATAAGGTCCTAGGACAGTCCACTGTACCCTTCCCCCAAATAGCTGTTTCTCTTTCTTCTACATTCAAAATTGATTACAACAATTCTTACTTTATTCTCTAAGAAGTTAAATAAGGTTTCACAAGTTCTGAAAGCTAAAAAGATACATACCATAGTCAAACATACAATGAGCCTAGTGATGATGCTAAATATTTTACTTCATTTAAATTTTAATTTTATGACAGAAGCCAACTGAGCATTAAGAAAACAGGAATAGATTTCTGACTCTGTTAGGTAGTGATGAGATAGATAAAAATATTTCAGTTTGTCCTTTGTACTATCTAAAATAAAACATTTATTGTCAATTTCATCATTCTTTTGGATCTCGATATCAATTTTCTCATACTATTTAGAAGAAAACTTTATAAACATCAAAGGTGCTTAATTTTGATAAAGAAGGAAGCCTTTATATGAATTTATAAATTTTTTTTTGTCTTTTTGAGACAAGGTCTTTCTGTAGCCCCAGCTGGCCTGGAACTCACCATGCAGAGCAGGCTGGCATTTAATTTATAGAGATCCACCTGCCTCTGCCTCCTGAGTGCTGGGATTAAAGGTGAGCACCACCATGCCCAGCCTTGAATTTATAATTTATAATATTTTAATAATATTTTTAATGATTGCAAAGTGTTTTTTTTTTTTTTTGGTCTTTTTGAGAGAGGGTCTCCTTGTAACCCCAGTTGTCCTGGAACTCACTATGTAGACCCGGCTGGCCTTGAACTCACAGAGATCCACCTGCCTCTGCCTCCCAAGTGATGGGATTAAAGGCATGTGCCATTATGCCTGGCTACAATTCTTACCAAACCTAACAAAATCATTTTTTTTCTATGAAAATTATATGAAAACATACTTTTGTTTTTCCAAGAGCCCAGTTATCGAGACCAGCTTTTTCCAAAATGGTAGCGCAGGTGTCTGGGCTCACTGGGGGTTCTTCACTCCACTTGTAGCAGAGAACATAGTACCTGCAAATGATAAGAACGGCTTGTTGGTTTGTACAGTGGTCCAGCATCCCAGTTGTGGTAGCCTCTTGACACCTTTGTCCTGGTGAGGGGATGAGACTCCCAGACTTAATGCTGGACCATTTGTGCATCCTCAGAATAACTGCAGAGCAAACCAACTCAGATGGATAAAAGCATGGACTAATCTATATTTTCACTTTTGTGATAGCTTTCTATTTGGTTCTAACCAACTAACTTCACATACTCTTTAAATACTCATAAGCACATGAAAGTAGGAAGTTATATTTTTTGTATTTGTGGATTACTAGAAAATAAAGTTTGAGGCTATGGTCTTTAAGTGACTTTGAATGAGGTCACATATTCAGCATGTGACAGAATTGGGATTCATACCCATGCAAACATGGGTTTGAATCAAATTCAAAGCATGAATTCTCCCCTACTGCACTATCCTGCCTTCAGCGAGCTCTGCTCAGAGCTCTGAGAGCCAACCCCAAGTTCACAGCCTTGATGTGAAATGTAGCAGACCTCTGTGGATCTTACAAGAGACTACAGTAAAAACTCCATGAGTTTGGGTCTTAAATATCTCCCAAAGGTTTATGTGTTAAAGGTCTGGTATGTAGGGTGGAGCGGTTAAGCAGCTGTGAGAACGTGAAGAGGTGTCATCCACTGGGAGGTCTTCAGGCCCCTGCAGACATACCATTGAGGAGGCTATTGGGACCCCGGCTACCTCTTTCTTTTTTCTCTCCTCTTTGCTCCCTGGCTCCCATGAAGCAATTGGTTTTGTTTCAACATGTGAGTGTGATGTGCTAGCCATGCCTGAAGCCATGGAGCTAACCAGTCATGCCTAAGCTGAATCCTCAACATAAACCTTTGCTCTTTATCAGTGGGCCATCTTAGATTACAGGTTATGGTTGATAGAAAGCTGAGGAATTATCTAGTGTCTTTCCTAATCATGGGGTATCTTAACAGAAAAGTTTATAAACCGAGGAAAAGGTTTAGGGAACTTCGTACCCTGGGATGGATGCTCAATACTATGACAGGGGAGAGAGGGGGGTTATTTAAGTCCTATTTAGACATATAGGGGACTTTTGTATATTGTTTTGCCTTCCTAACAGTCTATGCCAATTTGGGTGGCAGCTGTCAAAGTAGCAACAGAAGAAATTTAGCCTTTTATTTCTGGAGCCTCCTGTTATTCAGAACAGCTTAAGTATATTCATTGTATTCACTTAGCTCTTTCCACTCCCTCATTTATCATGCAGTAATTTGCTATTCTAGAGAAGCCTAGGACATGAAATATATGCAAGAATAATTTTCACTTCTCAGCTTGCAAATAAACAAGTTACTTGTGACTACAACATCATCAACACAACCGATTTTGTTTTCCTTACAGTCCATATGTAAAACCAAGGTTATTTTGGAAAGTATAAAGAGGGCTAGCATGGAATGAAAGGCTCAACCAACTGCTTTCTCATTCCTCTACTGTTACTTTACTAATGTCCACTTTGTCAATCCATTTTAATTCAAGTCTTGTTAGTTTTGGGGCACATCAATTTATTGGGGCCCGACCCCTCCCTTTTATTCCCTGGCTCCTAGTAGGTAAGTGGTCTTGCTTGAGCAGGTGAACACGTCATCGCCACCACAGGTCTGAAGCATTCCTTCCTGTCTTCCTTACAAACTACATCCTATCAGATCCCAATTTGGGGTCCTGATCTTGATGTTCTAATTTCCCTCCCAGGAGTCTTACACCACGCATACAGCTGTCTTTGATTTGTCATTTACTAATTTGCAAGCTTATTAACTCCCCATGTCTTTGGCACTGATTCTCCTACTAGAGTGTCAGTTATCAAAGATGAGCCAGGTTTTAACTGAGTCTCCACAGTTCTTAGCAGACTGGCTTCACATACACACACACACACACACACACACACACACACAGACACACACACACACACACACACAGCCACTGAAATTTAAGGTTGCTTATGTTAACATTACATTAATAACATTTATATTAGTGTTTAAGAAATGTCTACTTGCGAGGCATGGTGGTGCACGTCTTTCATCCCAGTACTCAGGAGGCAGAGGCAGGCAGATGTCTGTGAGTTTAAGGCCAGCCTGGTCTACATAGCAAGCTCCAGGCTAGCTGGAACTAAAAGGGAGACCCTGTTTCAAAAAGACAAAAAAAAAGTCTACTTTCCTTCTGCAATGTGGAATGCATGATAATAAAAACAAATTTTAATTTTAGTTTTAAACTCGAAACCTCTACATAGCTAATATTTTTAGCTTAAGTATTTTCATGGACAAAATTTAGTATTTACCCATTGGCCAATTAAAAATTTCAATACTGAGCTGAAGAGATGACTCAGCATTTAAGAGTGCATCCTGCTCTTCCAGGGACCCAAGTTCAGTTCCCAGTACCCATGTCAGGTGGCTTGCAGCAAGTGCCTGTTACTTCAGCTTCAGGGAATCTGACACCTTTTTTGGCCTCCTCAAGGACTGCCTTCATGTGCACTTATCCCCACACAGATACACATAATTAAAAGTGAAAAATAAAATCTTTTAAAATGTCAGTAGTTTTTATTTCTTAGTTTAGTTACAAATTGGGGTCTGATATATAGAAAGTAAAGTCAACTTAATTCTGTTTCGGAACTCCAAAACTTAAAGCCTTAAACTTGGTCTTACACTTCAATAAAAATTCTCTAACATAAAAGCCAGGATATCAATGTATGTTTTTTAGACAGTATCTCTCTGTTGCCCCAGCTAGGCTGGGACTTGCTATGTAAGTCAGTATGGCCTTGATCTCACAGAGATCCACCTGTCTCTGCTCCCTGAGCACTGAGTTTAAAGGCAAGCACCACTGACCAGGGACAATGTATACATCACTAAATGTAATAGGGTTTTCTTGATTCTAGCATGCGCAAAATGACTGCCTTTCTTTTCCTTTTTAGCTTTCTAAAAAACAAACAAACAAACAAACAAACAAACAAACAAAAGATGTTAAGAATTGCTGAAAAATAGGAAATAAGCAGAAAGAATTCTCATTGCATTTCATAAGGACCTTGGTCACTTTTATGGCTTGGACATGAAGTGTCCCCCAGGAGGCTCATGTGAAGGCTTTTTCCTATTATTGGTGGTGCTATAAAGAGGTAAATGGATCACAGGGCTGCTCACCTCATCAATGGAATAGCTGATGTGCTGTTAGGAGGTGGGACCTAGTTAGAGGAAGCAAGTACCTCAAGGTGTGTACGTGTGTGCACGTGTGTGTGTGTGTGTGTGTTTCTTTTAAAAATTTATTTATTATTATTTTTATTTATTTATTTTTTTTGGTCTTTTTGAGATAGGGTCTCCCTTTAGTCCCAGCTGGCCTGGAGCTCACTATGTAGACCAGGTGGGCCTTGAACTCACAGAGATCCGCCTGCCTCTGCCTCCCGAGTGCTGGGATTAAAGGCATGCACCAACATGCCTGGCTATTTATTATTTTTTATGTGTATGAATGTACTGTCTGCATGTAGGTTGGTGGACCCGTGTTGTGCAACACCACAGAGGTCAGAAGAAGGCATCGGATTCCCCTGGAACTGGAGTTAAAGACGATTCTTAGCTACTATGTGGGCGCTGGGAATCGAACCCCGGTCCTCTGTAAGAGCAATCGGTGCTCTTAGCCGCCGAGCCATCTCTCCAGCCCCAGGAGTATCCTTCTTGCCTTTCTGTTCATCTTCTGACACCAGAGATGTTCCAGAGGACAGAAGAATGTTCCAGACTCACCTAATAGTTACATTGTTTTTTCATTACATGAGCAAAATATTCCCACCTAGGCCACCTAAACAATTCTATTTTCTAGAATTCTTCTTAAGATTTTTAGAAATATAAAATGCACAATGTAAAACTGCTTTATTTATTTTCACATACCGCTTTATAAAGTTGGCAAACAGTATTCGATGTGAATATCCCAGCCTTCGAATTCTTGCTGCTTCCAAAATTCCTGTGCAACGAAGCTGTAACAGAACTTTTTCTTTGTCATATTTTCTTGCCTGACGCTCATTATTTGGCTTGATGCAACGGACAAAATGAGGTTGGCCCACCACCATTTTAGATAACAAATCCATCAAGGAATACTATAATATACAAGAGAAATTTATTTTATGTGGTATATAAGAACTCGTGAGCTTGTAGGTCTTTCTTTTGATAACAGGAAACAATTTTTTTTAAAAAAAATCATGTCACAAATGCTCATCATAGGAAATGAAAGGAGATGTAATGAAAAGTGATTTCTCTATAAATTATGGTCAGGGATAAAAATATAGAGGCAATAACTAGGAGGTGGGCTATTAAAAGTTTGCCTAGAAACTTATTTAAGAGATGAATTTATTTTTGACATAGTTTCTAAGTAATTCTATCTTCCCCTTTTTTGGTATTTTTGAGACAGGGTCTCCCTTTAGTCCCAGCTGGCCAGGAGCTCACTCTATAGACCGGGTTGGCCTTGAACTCACAGAGATCCTCCTGCCTCTGCCTCCCAAGTGTTGGGATTAAAGGCGTGCGCCAGCACACCCAGCAGTAATTATTTTATAAAGCAAACATACTAAATTACAGTATTTATAAATACAATCTGATTAATCCACTGTATAAACTTAGTCTTTCTTTATAGAAAGTATAAGAAGTATACACTTTAATTTCTATTGGAATAATCTAGTTTAAAATCAAGACACATATAAGAATAAGTAAGGTTGCAAGGTGTGGTGATGATGGCCTTTAATTCCAGCACTCCTAAGGCAGAAGCAGGTGGATCTCTGTGAGGCTGACACCAGCCTGGACTAAAAATTAAGTTCCAGGCCACCAGAGAGACCCTATCTCAAACAACAACAGCAGCAGCATCAACAACAACAACAGCAGCAGCAGGAAAGAATAAGCACAGTGAATCCACATTAAGTATTTTAGTGTGCTGTAGTTTATTATCTTATTAGTTTTAGGAAAATATTTTTGTCACTATACATATTAAAATGATATTCTGCACCAGTACTTTATTAAAACAGTAACAATCACCAGGCAACTAAGAATAACATATTGGGATCATCACAGTTCACAAAAAGTGGGATCCCAGCAAATTAGTATCTGGAAGACTAAGACTTACTGGTGAGAGAGTGAACGCCAGCGTGGAGGACCGGGTCTGCTAGCGTGGGAAGTGCAAACATCTAGAGTCTCCAAGCCAATGCAGAACAAATATTAAAATGAGACAGCTGACAAAGCGTTACACTTGTATTCCTTTCTCTTGGGCACTGGGCTCAGATGTGATCCTCCCAAACAGCTGCACCAGCCTCTCTGCAGCTCTTTCAGTATGTTTATCTGTGAGTTACCATTCCTTCAGTCATGCAAACATCCGCCAGGACTGGGGTGCAAAGGTGACCTGGGCAAGCTTTCTGATCAGTTCAGGCACTTGGCTTTTCTTAGGATTAAGGCATATTGTAACCCTCCTGGCATTGCTATCTAAAGAATAAAAACTTGCTTCGAGAACACATTGTGAAATTCCACGTGGAATTATTTTCTATCACTTTTTACTTCCCGATGAAGAGTGAATGGATTTTTGTGAAGTCATCTGGAGAGACATACACACTTTTTGATGCTGGATACCTCATTTAAAAAGGAAACAAATCTGGCTATAAGTATGTTTGGTGATTCATCTGTGCTGCCTTCCTGATGTGTCAAGTGACTGTATCAGCAGCAAACATAAGATGTCACACATATAAATGTAGCAGGTAGGATTCAGGACAGTCTGCTATGGATTTAAGACTAGGAGAACATATTACACAGGTATTAGATTGTTTAAAAAGTAGTTCATGCCAGGCATGGTGGCACACAGCTTTAATCCCAGCACTTGGGAGGCAGAGGCAGGCGGATCTCTGAGTTCAAGGACAATCTGGTCTACATAGTGAGTTCCAGGCCGGCTGGGGCTACAGGGAAACCCTGCCTCAAAAAGACTCCCCCCCCAAAAAAACCCCACCATGATTCTATTAGAGAAGTAGATATAGTCATTGGATACCAATTATAAATTTAATCTGATTCATCTCTGTCTTCATATTAAATTATATTATTAATTATTTCCAAGTTTTACATTGTATTTTGTTCATTTTATTGGCTGGCTAATTTGATTTTATTGGAAGAGATAAACAAGAACTGGAACTACTAATAACAAAACCTTTCGGGTGACAGGCATGGTGGCACACACCTTTAATCCTAGCACTCTGGAGGCAGTGACAGACTGATCTCTGTGAGTTCAAGGCCAGCCTGGTCTCCAGAGTGAGTTCCAGGACTGCTGGGGTTACAGGGAGACCTTGTCTCGAAAAGCCAAAAAAATAAAAGCACCTTTCAGTTTTTATTCTAGCAGAAATACATTTGGCAGTATGGGCACATTTTTCGGTTGTTTTTCTGAGACATGTTTTCACTCTGTAGCCCAGGCTGGTCTGGAGCTTACTAGCTCTGTAAAGTAGGGTGGATTCCAACTGTCTGCCTCTGACTCTGGAGTGCTGGGATTAATTGTGAACAACATCATGCCTGGCTTGCATGGACAAATTTTAATCAAATAATAGACTTCTGTTAAGATTATCATGGAATACACTATTTTAACAGGTAAAAAAAAAATCAAAGTAAATCAATCTATAGACTTCTGAAAGTACATTCTAACATATCTTGTATCTAATGTATAGTTAATGGGATACAATAAACATTCTTTTTAGCCAGTGGCACTCTGGTGTTACCAATTTTTTATTGTAACTCATTTAGAACAACTCATTTAGAATAACTATCCTAAATACAACACATCATCACTTAATATCTTACTCTAAAATATGACGCGACTGTCTGTGTTTTCACGTTGGTGGTTTCTCGGGCAGGACGTGTAGCATCTGCGGTTTCACCCTAAGAAGACCAAGGGGGACGGTGAGACAACAGCACCTCTTAGATGCTAAGATCTACAAGGAACAAGTGGGATTTTACATCAGGCTATCTCAGTCTAGGCATTTAGATACATAAAGCCACAAAATGTCATTGATATTCATACTTTAAAGGAACTGATTGCTAGTTGCATTGGTCTTTTGGCTGGTCTTATAGAGAATGATGTGACTGTTTCCCACCCTGGTTACTTATACATTTTTAGTTGGCCATAGTCCAACTTTTAAAACTGACTATAAAAGAAGAGTTAGGAATATACCATGAGACATGACTGTTTCAGCTACTCCAGCAAAGCACAAACAAATGTAATATATACATTTTTTAATACTCTGGTTTTTCTTCAGATTGTATAAAACTTTTGCCTTAATATATACATTTGTTATAGAAAAGAAAACCAAGGAGAGAATAGTTGAACTGCCCTTTATCAGCAGAAATATTGCCAGAAGCTTGGTCTAACTTGCTGCCAGGAAAAAGCATCTTACCTTCGTTAGGTTGGCTGATTTTTCTGGCCTTCATTTTGATTGAGTTATATATGGTTATGAAAGGGACGTAGTATTTAACTCTTATTGACAAAACAGTAGATAAAACAAAATTCTTAGCACACTGAGGATAAGGTCCCTAATGCTAGACATCGTACTTTCCATGGTTATTAATAATATTCAACATACATTCAAGAACTTAAGAAGATAGGAGTAATGAGAAGAATAAATCTTATGTGAAAACTCAAAAATAAAATCGTTATCTTGCTAATGTTTCTCCTCTGCCCCGTCCTCCTCCTCCTTCCACTGCCTCCTCTCTCCTCCTCGTCCTCTTCCTCTTTTCTGTGTCCTTATTTGAATGGAGGAACTTGCTATGTTATTCTATGGATGGCATCAGATACTCAGATCATATTCCTTGCTTCAGTTCTCCTGAATTCTGGGTTACAGGCATGTACTACCACCCAGTTACCTCAGGAAAAAATAAAGGAAAACCAAACCTGGTAGCTTGGATAAATAGGAAAGGTAGAGGTGATTGTTGGATTACCTGTCAATCATGAAAAGATAGGAGTGGATTACAACGAAGGAAGCAACTTGCTCTCTTTTGTGTGTATGTATATATGCATATTTATTTATGCTTCAGTTAATCAAAATTATTTATATCTTTTTTTATGTACACTATATGCGTTGTTCTGCTGCCACATACATGCATGCCCGGGATAGCCAGTAAGAACAGGGGCATCTGGGTCCTCCTGGAACTAGATAAGTCGTTAACTGGCTGTTGGTGCTGGAACCCATCACAGATCCTCTGAGAGAGGCCAGTGTCTTAACTGCTGAGCCATCTCTCCATCTCCTTCTGTGATTTATTTGAACCCTGATTGGGCTTTACAGTGAGCCCTAAAAGTCATATGGATCACTGATTCCCATGAGGTGCTTTTAGCAAGTAAAGTGTACCAGAGGGAAATAAGCTTTCTTTTCTTTTCTTCTTTCTTTTTTCTTTCTTTCTGTTCTTTCTTTCATTTTCGGTTTCGTGTCGTCTTACTTCTCTTTCTTTTGCTCGATCTCCAATGTCTTTTCTTTTCTCTCTTTCTCTGCCCTTTCTTCTTCTTCTTCTTCTTACTTCTTTCGTCTTTCTCTCATGATTCTCAATCCTTTTCTTTCTCCTTTCTCTCTCTTCTCTCTTTCTCTCTCTTTTCTTTTCTCTTTTTGTTGAGGCAAGTCTCCTGTGACTCCCAAGCTAGCCTGTAACTTCCTATGTAGACCAAGCTGGCCTTGATCTCACAGAAGATCAGCCTGCCTGTGTCTCCTGAAGTGCTGGGATTAAAGTGTGCACCACATGGCCTAAACTGACCAGAGACATTTTCAATTGAAATTCATTTGTGTGTTTCATACACAACTTAAGTCAGTGTTATGGTAGCTGAAGAGATTAAGGTTCTTGGAAAGCCAGGGAGGCTTGGTTTGGAATTGTTAGCTGCCACCCTATTTCAGGCTGCCACATTTACTTGGCTTCTGGATCTCTCGGCTTTGCAGTACTTAAATATGAACAGTAATGCTGACCTCACAGCCTTTTATATAAATGTAGCAATATGGATGGCATGCAAAAGGATGTAGAACCAGGCTTTTACATATATCCATTTAAGGGTATCAAGAAATACAAAGGAGAGAAGGATAATGTTTTCATGCAAATTGTGTTAGAAACATTGGAGAAGGCAGATCACAGGGGTCGTGAGGAACATCCATACAGTGCGATAAGTATGCTTCCTGCTAGTTACGGATAGTTGCATGATGTGTTCTATAGATGTGGAAACGCTAAACTTTATGGCTAAATATTTCAGTTATACCTCAATAAAATTATTAAAAGGTTGTACAGAATAATATTTCAACTCCAATATAAAACAACCCAAGCTGCAATTTCTACATAAATAGAAAATAAGGATATGTATAATGTTGGGTTGAAATGATGTGATATTTTATCATTAGAGAGCTCACTGGACTTGGAGAGCCACAAGGGACCATCCAAAGGCTGTGGCTCCTGAAAACACAGGCTCCCTTGGAGGAGTGAAGTTTCCTGTGAGGACTTGGATTGGCCTCACTACGATTTTCTGGTGAGTACCTAAATCTTTAGTAAAAGCCTAGCTCTCTCGGATTTCATTTTTATGCCTTTCTCAGATTAGAAATCAAGGGCCCGGGCGTGGTGGCACACGCCTTTAATCCTAGCACTTGGAGGCAGAGCAGGGGCGGATCCTTTGTGAGTTCAAGTCAGCCATGGTCTACAGAGTGAGGGTTCCAGCCGACAGCTGGGGCTACAGGAGACCTGTCTCTAAAAGCAAAAAAAAAAAAAAAAAAAAAAACACAAACATAAATGAATATTTAGTGAATTGAAAATAAACATGAAAAACTGAGGATTGTAGTCTTAAAAATCACAGAGATTTAAAGCACTTGGTGGGGCTGTGAGGAATCTTTTCAATGTTAACTGTCTTACCAGTTTTGGTCAGAGGGTGATTGACAAGTTGCCGAATTACACTGTTTTCTGATGACTTCAAAAGCAGCACGATATCAGTTGGAAGAGTATCTCTGTTTTTAGCCAAGAAGCCACTTGCACTATAGAGGACCTTGTCGAGAGAGAGGGATTAGCAATATATAAGCTGGTACCATCACTCACGTTTTTGTCCCTCATCTGCTGTATGGACATCAGTTCTCAAGATTGCACTGTGTATTCACTTACAACTTGGTCAAAAACTTGGAGTTTTTTTCTTTTTTTTTTTTTTAAATTTTACTTTTATTTTTATATGTATGACTGTATGTCTGCATGTAGGTCTGCGCACCGGTCGTGCGATCCGGCGAGGTCAGAAGAGGGTCTCGATTCCCCTGGAACTGAGTTCTCCTGGAACCGAGTCGCAGACGGTCTCAGCTGCCAGTAGGGTGCTGGGGATCGAACCGAGTCCTCTGCAAGAGCGGGTCGGCGCTCTTAACCGCTAGGCCATCTCTCCCACACTGGAGAAACTTGGGAGTGTTTTCATCTGCCATGCTCTTATTTTGGAGGGATGGGAAGGATAAAAGAACCTTCCTATTTCTGAAAATTGGTGGTCTACTTGTATTGAATTGGACCTGGTAGTCTTTACGTAAGTAATAATGGAGTCTGAATAATGGAATGTTGTGTTGTTGGCACTTCTAAATAATTTTTAGGACTTTTTAAAGAGAAGAACAATCCAAAGATTTCTCCTGGGAATTCATATTAAAAGTATTCTATGCTCATACGGAGAAGAGGCCATGTGAGGACTAGGTAGAGCTGGCATCTCTCAATGAGCCAGGAAGGGAGTCTTTATCAACACCAAGCCTGCTCTGGGACAACTTGATCTTGAACTTCCAGCCTATAGAATGTTATACAATAATACATTGTATTACATAACCATAATAATAAGTGTCTATTGTTTGAGCACCCAGCCTGAGGGAGTCTTGTTATGAAGATAATAACAGACTTGTTATAAATAACTGGACAAAATGGTCATAGGTAATTCTTAATTGATTGTTAATGCAGCTTTTATTTGGTAGTTCAAATGCTAAGGTTCATGAGAGGGTATATTGATTTTGTTTGCTTTTGATTTTTATATGTTTAAATTTTCTTTATATTGGATTTCATGTATGTTCTTTTAGGTCCTTGGTGGTATAAGCTTGAAGTGTCTATCAGGTATGTATTTTTGTTTTTTTTAATGTTTATTTATTCTATCTTATTTAGTGCTTTTTCGTAGACGGGTCTCCCTGTAGCCCAGTGGCTTTGAACTCACATCTGTAGACCAGGCTGGCCTTGAACTCACTCAAGAGTCAACCTGCCTGCCTCCCAAGTGCTAGGATTAAAGGTGTGTGCCACCACGCCTGGCTTAGGTTTGTATTATTAATGACTGAGATCAATGGGATGTGTCCTGGCACATGGAAGCTGCTAAGTGGATTCAAATATAGGGATTCTCAATCTGCTTATTGTTAATGTTTTTTCTCATTTTATACATTCTTCGTTGGTTTAAATGGCTTCGAGGAACTGCTCATAGTTTCCACAGAAGGAGGGAGAGTCTCCTTTGTGTGTAAGGTATGTATTTGGGCTGGCTCGGGTCTATGTCTCAATTAATGTATGAATGGTTGCTTAACTGCAAGACAGTCCTTTGGTGAACCCCACACATTTGGGTTAGATCTAGCCAACCAAGTGTGCGGCTTCTTTTCTTGGAGGAAAAGTGGGAGGGAGAGAGGGAGGGCAGGAGGAGGGAGGGGGGAGAGAGAGAGAGAGATAAAGAAAGTCCATGATTTCTGTAATGTCTTACTTTCCTGCATAATGGTGAATTCCAAAACTAATCTTCAATCTTTTGGTGTGTCCAGAAGTACTGGGATTTCAGGTATTATTTTCAATTTTTCTGCAGGAAAAAAATGAACTCTAATATTAAGCATGCCAGAGAACCTCAAAGAATATTTGAGTGGTCAGAATCATTTTTTTTCAAATGATGCACAGTGAACCAAGACTTTTTATGTGGTAAATTCATGCATATTTGTAATATTAGTGGTCAAGCAAAACTTACCATCAAACTTTTACCACTGCCTCATGGGCTTTTAAGCTCAGCTCTTCAAACCTTAGCATTTATAAGTTACCATGAGTGTTCATTGAGATGCAGACTTCTGCTCTACCCTCTGAGTGTCACACTAAGTAGGTATGGAGAAGGAGCTGAGAATTCACATGTTTGAGTAGCCCAGGTACTGCCAATCGTTTGAAGGCCATATTGTGAGATCAGGCTCTGACCCTAATAAGTCTGGTGTTTGGCTTTCTTCTCTATTTTCTTATGTATAAAGCACAAACTTCAGGAAGGGAGTGAAGAAGTGTCTTTAAGAATTTAACACGTTTAGAGAACATGCCCCAGAAGGAACATTTTGGCCTCAAGTACCATGTGAAATTATTTTCCCCAAAACCTTGGGGTTATTTTCTTTTCCATCTGTTATCCAGTTAGAGGACATAAGGCAGCCACTGTGTCAGGAGGAGGCAACACCACGGGGTTAATGGTAAGAAACAGGTTCTGTATTTCACCAAAAGTAAATGAGAAAAAAAATACTGAAGCTTCATTTTCTGCAAGTGTTTACATGTACATAATAAAATATCCAGCAACAGAGAATAGGTACTCCACTACGAAATAACTTTTTCGGTTACTTAGATACTCAGAAGTTTCTTTTTCTATTTTATGTGGGACTCTGTGTGTGTGTGTGTGTGTGTGTGTGTGTGTGGTGTGTTTACTCTTGATGGGCAAGTAGATTGTATCTGGAATCAACTAGGGGTCATGCCTGTGAAAGTGTTTCCTGGAAAGATTAACTGGGAAGAGAAGACCCTCCCCCAGAGTGGACAGCACATCCTCCACCTGTGGCCCAGTTACAGGAGGCCTGAGGGAAAAGCCCCATTGCTTTGTCCACCTTTGCTTCTGGCTTGCTGGTGAGTGCATCTGCCCCATCGCTGCTGTCGTCATCTCTCACTCACCTCAGGATCCAGCTTCTTCAGCCTTCCAATGTGAACTGAAGACCAGCTGTTCTCCAGGAATCCTTCAGGCTGCCAATTCCATGTTAGGGATGCCGATGCACCCAGCCTTATGGACTGAGCAGCTGCTGGGTTCTCAACCTCTCCAGCATGCAGATGGTCACTGCTGGACTGCCAGGACTGGTATTCCAGGCAATTACTTACATTTTATCAACCGAGTTATGTCCTTAGCTAATTACAATTTGTTTTGCATTATCAGTAATAATCTAAATCTACATAAATGAGACCTAATAATAAAAAATTTTCTTTGCTCAGTGTGGGGTTTGGGTAGATGGTTTGGTGGGTAAAATATTGAAGATCTGGGTTCCGATCCTTGTTAGGCAGGGTCTGGGCTTGGAAGATGGTGCCTACCACCCTTCTCTTCTGGTCAAAAGCCTACCTCATCTCAGGCAGCTGATGCAACTTCCCTTCCTGAAGTAACCAGCCACAGTGAGAGAGTATAGCCTAAGACCATATATGGTTACATTCCAGCTTCATGACGAACACTAAAGACCCAGTTTGTCCCCTCCCACTGCACCAGGTTTGCCCTTACAAGTACATGCTTTGTCTCACACCATTACCTCATCTTCCTCTCCCCAGAACTTATAAAAACCCTCAGCCCCAGCCCGAGTGCTTGACTCCTGTGGCTTCCCTGTCTGAGACCAGGTGGACTTGCCCGGGAACATGTCTTAATTATCTTTTATACTTTGTTAATCTCGTTTTATCTGGCCTGTTTTGTGTTAGGAAAAAGCCTTTCAATCCTTAGCACTCACATGAAGGCCTGGCATGGGGGTGCACACCTGTAATTCTAGCATGGAGGATAGAGACAGGCAGATCCAGAGGCTTGCTGGCCAGTCAGGCTAGCTGAAGCAGTGAGCTTCAGGTGGAGTGAGAGACCCTGTCTCAAAAACAGGGTGGAAAGTAATAACAGAAGACACCTAAGTCCAGCACTGGCTTCCACATGTACAGGCATAGGTGAGCAACCCCACACACATACACACACATACACACCACACACATAAATAAATAAATATAAATAAATAAAATTATATTTGTGTGCTGTGCATTGTAGTGAAAAAATGATTTCTGATCATCAACATTACATATGTCCCTGTCTTCTCAAACAGAAAATATGAAAACATTAAATCTTTCTTAGAGTGCCCAGGATAATTACCATTTATACATCTTGATGTGCTTGACTTAGAGATTATTAAGGCTACTTCCCTCTATCAGATTCATGGACAGACTATCATAGACTTATCTCTTCTGTTTCTGTTTGATATATCCTTTCAATTTCTAATGCTACCTTTCTGTTCTGCCTAACAATTTCCAATTTTGTGCTGGATAATTTCTTTGGTGATTTGTAACCTAAGGTCCTACATTTGGGGATTATACCATAAGAGAACTGTGCCATTTCCTATGCAATACCACATTACAGTATATCCGAATAAAAACAGCCAAGAGGAGACCTGATCTGTTCCGAGCACCTGTTTCCTTCAGATTACTCCACGCTCCCAAACCAGACCTTGCTCTTTCTTTTGTTGAAATACAATGTCAAGCATGAAATGGGGAAGTAAAAGTGGACCCTTATCTTATCAGAAGGATTATGATCTTTCTGACCTCATTATTTCCAATGAGTGCCTGCTGTTTGCAGCACCACTTGTCATGGGAAACACATAAAGCACAGTCATACATTGTCCTGAGTCAAGGACATGGAAGGGTCATGGCTCTAAGTTTACATTACAAGAGTAACTCAAGGTTCAGTGAGTTTGGAAATTACAAAAAGAGCTAAGCTAAGATTAACTTTTCAGTTGCAAGGTTAAGTGAAACTCATCTGATCAGAGCATGTCCATATTGTTAAAATCATTAACAGAGGGAAGCAGAAATCCAATCTCTAACTTTGTCTAACTCATTGCTAAGAATTTTACTTCAATTTCGCATGGTCTACCAGAGTGAGTTCCCAGACCTGCTGGGCCTACAGGAGACCTGTCTCTAAAAGACAAAAAAAAAAAAAAAAAAAAAAAAAACAATAAATGAATATTTAGTGAATTGAAAATAAACATGAAAACTGAGGATTGTAGTCTTAAAAATCACAGAGATTTAAAGCACTTGGTGGGGCTGTGAGGAATCTTTTCAATGTTAACTGTCTTACCAGTTTTGGTCAGAGGGTGATTGACAAGTTGCCGAATTACACTGTTTTCTGATGACTTCAAAAGCAGCACGATATCAGTTGGAAGAGTATCTCTGTTTTTAGCCAAGAAGCCACTTGCACTATAGAGGACCTGTGGAGAGAGGGGATATTATGGCAATTATCAAAGCCGGTACCATCACCACGGCCTTTGTCCTCCATCATTGCTGTATGGAGCATCAGTCCTACAAGATTGCACTTGTAATTCCTTACAACTTGGCCAGAAAACTTGGGAGTTTTTCATGCTCATGTTCTTTATTTGGAGGGGTGGGAAGGATAAAAGAACCATTCCTATTTCTGAAAATTGGTGGTCTACTTGTATTGAATTGGACATGGTAGTCTTTACGTAAGTAATAATGGAGTCTGAATAATGGAATGTGTGTTTGTGGCACTTCTAAATAATTTTTAGGACTTTTAAAAGAGAAGAACAATCCAAAGATTTCTCCTTGGGAATTCATATTAAAAGTATTCTATGCTCATACGGAGAAGAGGCCATGTGAGGACTAGGTAGAGCTGGCATCTCTCAATGAGCCAGGAAAGGGAGTCTTTATCCAACACCAAGCCTGCTCTGGGACAACTTGATCTTGAACTTCCAGCCTATAGAATGTATTACAATAATACATGTATTACATAACACATAATAATAAGTGTCTATTGTTTGAGCACCCAGCCTGAGGGAGTCTTGTTATGAAGTAAATAACAGACTTGTTATAAATAACTGGACAAAATGGTCATAGGTAATTCTTAATTGATTGTTAATGCAGCTTTTATTTGGTAGTTCAAATGCTAAGGTTCATGAGAGGGTATAGTTGAAGTGTCTTAAGGTATGTATTTCTTTTTTTTTTTTAATTTTATTTATTATTACTTTATTTGGTCTTTTTGGAGACAGGGTCTCCCTGTAGCCCAGCTGGCCTGGAACTCACTCTGTAGACCAGGCTGGCCTTGAACTCACACAAAGATCAACTGCTCTGCCTCCCCAGTGCTAGGATTAAAGGTGTTGTGCCAACCACGTCCTGGCTAAGGTTTGTATTATTAATGACTTGAGATCAATGGGATGTGTCCTGGCACATGGAAGCTGCTAAGTGGATTCAAATATCTAGGGATTCTCAATCTGCTTATTGTTAATGTTTTTTCTCATTTTATACATTCTTCTTGGTTTAAATGGCTTCAGGAACTGCTCATGAGTTTCCACAGAAGGAGGGAAGAGTCTCCTTTGTGTGTAAGGTAATGTATCTGAGGCTGGCTCGGGTCTATGTCTCAATTAATGTATGAATGGTTGCTTAACTGCAAGACAGTCCTTTGGTGAACCCCACACATTTGGGTTAGATCTAGCCAACCAAGTGTGCGGCTTCTTTTCTTGGAGGAAAAGTGGGAGGGAGAGAGGAAGGACAGGAGGGAGGGAGGGGGGAGAGAGAGAGAGAGATAAAGAAAGTCATGATTTCTGTAATGTCTTACTTTTCCTGCATAATGGTGAATTCCAAAACTAAGCTCCAATCTTTTGGGTTTCCAGAAGTACTGGGATTTCAGGTTATTTTCAAATTTTTCTGCAGAAAAAAATGAACTCTAATATTAAGCATGCCAGAGAACCTCAAAGAATATTGAGGGTCAGAAATCATTTTTTCAAATGATGCACAGTGAACCAAGACTTTTTATGTGGTAAATTCATGCATATTTGTAATATTAGTGGTCAAGCAAAACTTACCATCAAACTTTTACCACTGCCTCATGGCTTAAAGTAGCTCTCAAACCTTAGCATTTATAAGTTACCATGAGTGTTCCATTGAGATGCAGACTTCTGCTCTACCCTCTGAGTGTCACACTAAGTAGGTATGGAGAAGGAGCTGAGAATTCACATGTTTGAGTAGCCCAGGTACTGCCAATGGTTTGAAGGCCATATTGTGAGATCAGGCTCTGACACTAATAAGTCTGGTGTTTGGCTTTCTTCTCTATTTTCTTATGTATAAAGCACAAATTCAGGAAGGGAGTGAAGAAGTGTCTTTAAGAATTTAACACGTTTAGAGAACATGCCCCAGAAGGAACATTTTGGCCTCAAGTACCATGTGAAATTATTTTCCCCAAAACCTTGGGGTTATTTTCTTTCCATCTGTTCCTCTCTCTTTCTTTTCCTTTTGTTGAGGCAAGGTCTCCTGTGACCCCAAGCTAGCCTGAAACTTCCTATGTAGACCAAGCTGGCCTTGATCTCACAGAAATCAGCCTGCCTGTGTCTCCTGAGTGCTGGGATTAAAGGTGTGCACCACCATGCCTAACTGACAAGAGACATTTTCAATTGAATTCATTTGTGTGTTTCATACACAATTCAAGTCAGTGGTTATGGTATGCTGAAAGAGTTAAGGTCTTGGAAAGCCAGAGAGGCTTGGCTTTGAATTGTAGCTGCCACCCTATTTCAGGCTGCCACATTTACTTGGCTTCTGATCTCTGCTTTGAGTACTTAAATAGGAACAGTAATGCTGACCTCACAGCCTTTTAATAAAATGTAGCAATATGGATGGCATGCAAAAGAGTGTAGAACCAGGCTTTTACATATATCCATTTAAGGTATCAAAGAAATTCAAAGAAAGAAGGATAATGTTTTCAGCAAATTGTGTTAGAAACATTGGAGAAGGCAGATCACAGGGGTCGTGAGGAACATCACATGTGCGATAAGTATGCTTCCTGCTAGTTACGGGATAGTTGCATGATGTCTCTATAGATGTGGAAACGCTAAACTTTACTGGCTAAATATTTCAGTTATACCTCAATAAAATTATTAAAAGGTGTACAGAATAATTTTCAACTCCAATATAAACAACCCAAGCTGCATGTTTTCTACATAAATAAAAATAAGGATATGTATACATGTTGGGTTGAAATGATGTGATATTTTAATCATTAGAGAGCTCACTGGACTTGGAGAGCCACAAGGGACCATCCAAAGGCTGTGGCTCCTGAAAACAGCAGGCTCCCTTTGGAGGAGTGAAAGTTTCCTGTGAGGAGCTTGGTTGGACACTACGATATTTTCTGGTGAGTACCTCAAATCCTTTAGTAAAAGCCTAGCTCCTCTGGATTCATTTTTATGCCTTTCTCAGATTAGAAATAAGGGCCGGGCGTGGTGGCACACGCCTTTAATCCTAGCACTTGGGAGGCAGAGGCAGGCGGATCTTTGTGAGTTCAAGG
>VZQC01002544.1:0-59606 GCA_009823505.1 Rhizomys pruinosus
TGTCTATACCAAAGTAACCTACCATAACTATTAGTGCTGTTTAAATACCTATATATCTAATTGCTTGTGCTTCATTAGTAGGATCGAAAGGTTATTCCTGGACAAACTGTCACCCCATGAAAGGAAACAGCCAGAATTGACCAGAGTCCAAGACAACAGCTCCAGAGAGAGTGGACTGTTTTGCCTCTCATCCACCTGTGCCCCTTTTCTAAGCCTAGGGAACAATGTGCAGAAGAGGGGGCATGGTAGAATGTAAGGGCTGTGATTGGGGTGAATGGTGAAACTATAGCAGTGTAGTCTGGACACTCATTTGATCAACTTGATTGAACGTACAACCCCTCACCCCCCGCTGGATGGTAGGGCTGTGGGGGTTTGGGCACAACAGCCTTCAAATTGGTTTCATATGAAGGATGCTTTTACTCATGGATTATCACATATAGCTAAAAAATATAAAAAAAACTGAGAGAAATATGCAGAAAGGGAAAGGGAAATATGCCTGAATTGAATTGGAAAATGATGTATGAAATACACAAAGCATCAATAAAAAAATGGAGATATTTTTAGTAGTGTTTTATATGAAGATGATGAGAAAGTCTATGCAAGCAATAAAAGTCTGGAAAGGTTTGCTATGACAAGTAAAAGCTGAGATTATATGAATAAGCTTAATTTTCTAAGGCTCAATGAAGTGGTTCAAAAAGCTAAATGTATACCTACTCAAGGTATATTTAAGAATGGTCAGCTTTTGTCCAAGCTTTATATGCATATCACGTGGCATTTCAAAGTATTGTAAACTAATAAGATACCTGTATTAAATTAAGTTTTCATAAACAATCAAGCTAGGTTACTAATGGCCTGAATAGGATTGTAAATATACACAGTTGTTAATTTTCAGTCCACTCCTGGCTTGTACTATACTTCCTGTTACAGATTTGGATTAAATGGACATGGACAATTAGTGGTTTACCTAAGGCTACTGAAAAATGTACTTTATATTTCTTGCAAGAGTTGCTTTTGATATTTTCTTTGACCTAACCAGATAATTTGGCTCAAAAATGCTGGGTTCTATCTTCCTTAACCAGCTGCATTCAGTCCACAAGAAGAGAGTTTTCCATGGGATTGGTAATCCTTATCAGTTTATTTCCTATATTCTGGTATGTGATACAACTCCTGTCTTTCTGGGAAAACTATGAATCAGGATACAGGGTCTGAGAAATAAGAGATTGTTCCTGTTTGTAGTAATTGTAGTGAACAGTTTACATTTAAGTTAAGCCTGAAATTGTTTAATTCTATCTTGTGGGCTATGCCCGTTTACCCTGTGGTATTAAGTCCCTCCTCCAGTCATTATTATACAAGGCTGCTTTATTTTTTGTCCAAGCTTTATCTAAAATATTATACATTATCTAAAATATTAAATATTGGACTGGTGTAACTCAGCCATTCTGTATGGGAAATGACCATACTTAATGCCCATACCAATTTGGGCAAAGGACTAAAGGAACAACTTTGTTTCTTGCCATCTGGGATCAACTAAGTCCCAGGGGACTATGTCTAGGGGCATCTCCTGAAATGTCCTGCAATTGTGAGTCACCAGTCCTCCTGGGCAGGGAGGTCTTGGATATCCACTAATGGGACACTAGCCAGTATCCAGTCTATAAAGAGGAAACACTCTTCATGCTTCAAAAGGGAAACCTGGTCCTGCATGCCCTGACTTTGTTCTCCAGTGGATGGAAGTGGTAAAAGCCAAGAGAATCCAGTGGCCCCTCCCCCCAAAATTGGAGTGTCTCCTGAGACCCAGATCCTCAACTGACCCTGAGAAAACAAAACTTGGTTAATCTGGGCTAACCATGTAGACTTAAATAAGCAAAAGGAAAGTATACCCAAAAGATAGGTAAGCATTATATTTCCTTTAAAGTCTGAGAGAGATTGTGCCTCCAAACACTAGATGTTAAGTCATTTAAAGTCATATGAGATCTTTTGTTACCAAAAAATAAAGTTCTTTCTATTTTAGCAACTACTTAAGGGTAAACTCACACCATGACTATTAAAATTTCCTGGAAAGCAGATCCTGAGTACAGACACCATGGCCAAATGAACAAAAGGAGAAGACCAATAATGGTGCTTCAGAACCCCTCCTTGAGAAATAAACTGATAAGGATTACCAAGCCCATCCCAAACTGTCTTCTTGTGTACTACATGCAGCTGGTTCAGGAAGATAGAACCTATATTTTTTGAGCCAAATTACCTGGTTAGGTCAAAGGAAATATCAAAATGGGCTTTTAAGTTGGACACTTAATTCACCCTGTTCCTTTCCTGGATCACTGCCTAGAAAATGTACCTATCTACATTTGCCTTCACAGGCACTGGTCAAGGATATTTTTCTCTGTGTAACTATACTTTTTGGAGTCTTTTAGATAGATCCACCTAGCATGGGTGCCCTAGTTGCCACCCCGTATGCCCCTTTTCAGCATAGAAGTCAGAGCTGCCAGCACCCCGAATCCCTCTTGGCAAATGGGGTAACCTCCTCAGATGGTAATGTGATAAAGTAGGAGCTAAAAGTTGGCTAGGCAGTTTCTGTTCAAGAACAACCCCCACAAAGAGTCAGTTTCTTTCTCAACTAAGAGCTGAAGACTTATTGAATCTGCCAGTAAACTTATCCTCCTGGTTAAAAAAATAAAAGAAAGATACCTTAGTCAAAGCATATGCAAAATTTAAAGGCCTACATAACTCATTTCCATTATTCATGATATCCATTTTTCATATTCCAATACATTCTAAAAGGCAGACTATTTTAAACGAACCAGTTTGAAGAAACAGATCCACTATACAAAATTGAAGAATGACAGGTCAATCATTTGTTATTTGAAGATTTGAAGGGTACTTATTTATTAAATAAGAAAAGCTTTGCTAATAAATTGGGTATTACTGACAATATCTACTGCAAAATGAGGAGTGTGTGCTGTGGAAGCATACAGAGAAGTGGAGCTGCTAAAACCCTTAGGAACACAGAAGATAGTGAGTGAATACCAGATGTCCAGCCTCGAGCTAATTTGCAAACTTATGGTTTTGTTTAGGTGTGACTCGTTGTTCCCTTTGAAATAAGAACATAACCATTTTTGATTTTACAGGGGACTACATTTAAAATAAGCAAACTTGAAAAATATATAATAATTTATATTTATCTTTTATAAAAGATTAAATATTTTAAATGCATGTGAATTATGTTTTTCTTATTGATTCAACCAGGAGATTGATTACAAGAGAAACATTCAAAACACAAGAATGTTTCAAAACACAGTTGTGATTATCTAATTCCATTAAATGGAAAACTAACGATTTACTCCAAAATGTCCTGATGCCAAAAATTATGAATCTGTAAAGATATAAACCAGATCATTTAAAGGTTATGTACTTCCCATGTGCCAAGTATTCAGGAGAAAGGACCTCAGCTACAAGTCTGGAAAATATTCACTGGTAATTCCTTTTCTGTTGTAGTATGACTTGGCATGTTTCAAAGCCACATTACAAGTATGTCTCAATAGACATCCTGGCTATCAACATTCATTTTACAGCCAAGAAAGGAACAAAATCCTGAGAATACGGTCTTCAGATTTGTCTTGGTGCTGTGTTCCTGGACAAGAGTTTCACTCATTCTTTTTTTTTATTTTCTAAAAAGAACTATACATCAGAAAATGAGGAAGTGAAAGTCAGAATTAACACTTATCTCATTAGAGCACCTTGCCCTTTGATCACTAGGTTTGGAATGTCACACACAAACAACCAAGTCAGATGTATGTAGTTGTCTTCATCGTTTTCAATCAGTAAGTAAATCTGCTTACAGTGCTTTAATACAAAAAGGTACACAAATCCATACACTATCTTGTGTGGCAGAAAATGCAGAGACTTGAGATATTAGTGTCATATGCTGGGTGACAAGGGGATCCCATGGATCTGTGATCATGTTGATACAGTATAGAGTAAAATTTTGTTGTTTTTACTACAGGTAAGGTCCACAATAAGAAGGCAACTTCCACAATTACTTATTAAGAAAGATTGATGGAAAAGTCAGGATGCAAGGGAGAAAGCTCTAAGACTTTAAGCAATTGAATAAAAACATCATCCCTCAACACTACTGCAGAAACAAATACTTTTTCAAGATTCAGTATAACAATATAAAGATCTATCCCATAAACTATATCTTAAAAGGTAAATCCTGACAAATTGTTGAATCTCCCTTCAGAAAGACTTACTGGTTAGAGGAGATAAAATATTCCAAACTTCTTTAAAAGATAGCAAAGCCTCCAATCCCCCACTAAGAAATTCATTCAAGAATTTGCTTACAAAGCCAGCCACATTGGCCCAACACTCAGAGGCAAACAGCAAATCCAAAAAAAAAAAAAAGAGAGAGAATAACAAAAGAAAAACAGAAGAAAAGAAAACTAAAAAGTGAGAAAGAAGGCTAATGTCTAATGTCTAAATGGCTCACATTTTCTAAAACTGCTAGATTATATTACTAAAAGTTTATTTGTTCATATCACCCCTTGATGTATAGAATAAACTAAGCACATGCATCTATGAAAAGACATGTCAGTAATGTACATATCATGAGAAAAAGCAGAGGAGAGAAAAAGGAAAAGTAACTACGATGCCTCAAAATCCTTGTTAGAAAGAAAGAAATGTAAATTTCTTAACAGTGTTGTTTTTCTTATAAACATGTGTCCAAGTGAGTAGTAGTACATGTATCACATATATACAGATTCATATAAGACATGTTTGATGATGAGTTAATGTCAATTAAATTATATGTGATGGAGTGAACAATCTGATATATACTAAAAATTGACTTGGTATCTGTGGAGTTATGAATTCTCTGGCTGGATGAATATCAAAGTCTTGAAAGATGCCTCTCAAAAAGTTGGTGGAGGGCCGACTTGGTACGATTGTGTTTGAATGCTTGGGCTTGGTAGAAGCTTGCAGAGTTTAGCAAAGACTCTCCCCTTGATTGTTTATACTTAGAATGTAAACACAGGAATTGTTAGACATATTATTGCTGAAACCCAATGTCACTATTTGCCCTGTTAACTTTTATGGCTAGGCCTGCTGAACCTTGGATTCTTTTTCATCCCTGAAGCCTTCCCTGCATCTAGCTCGTATACACTGTGTAGCTTTCTGTAATTATCCTTGGAAAACCTTTGCAACCTGTGTGAGATGTAAAAGCTTCAGATTAAGAAATAAAACTTTGTCAGCCTTCCTTCGAGTTGGTTGTCCACGTCCTACAACACAGTGGTGTTCCAGGTCTCGTAACTTAGAGTTGCACACAAATGGCCGCTGAACAGGGACCTGAATGATAAATTGAACAGGCCACCGACTCCTGCAGAACAAGGTAAGCAGCAATGGGACACTAGGTCAGGAAAAATCCATTTGCTACATTAAGTCATCATTTTTTGAAGGAGATAAATGTTAAAGTTTTACTCACTCGGTTAGTAGCATGTTATAAAATAGTTTTAGTATACAATCCGTGATTGAAGATACTGAGGCACTGGATTTAGAGTCATGAGAGAAAGTGAAAGTAAATATATAAAAGGATTATAAGCAAGAAAAAAAATCCCTCCAGATTGGTGTGTTTCATGGGAAATTATTCACTCAGTATTGATAAAATTGAAAGGAAAAACCTGATATTAAAGCCTCTACAGTTAAATCGTTACATGACTATGAAATTAATAAAGATGATAAAACGTATGTTTTTGCTGAGAAAGCTATCATGTTCAGTGAGGTGATTCCCTTGCAGGGGTTGGCTGCAGACACCTCCAGCAAGAGTTCCCTCCACTGACACCTGAGTGGACTACTCCCCCCAAGGTTTCCCAAATCCAGCTTCCCTGATAGCTCCTTCTGCCTCTAACCCTCCTAATACTTCTCTTCAGATAAATATCCCCACTACTTCGCCTTTTCTAAATAGCAATAAATCTGCACTGCCTCCTCCCCTCTAATATACTCCTTGGCTTGCTTTTCCAGTTTTCTTTAACCACCTGTAGCAAGGTAATAACTCTTGGAATGCATTGGGGTTTGATGTTATGACCAATTTCAAAAAGGCCTGCACCCTTTATGGAGCAACTTCTAAATTTAATATTGAATTCTTGAAAACCTAGACGAATAAGTGGCTCCCGCATAATTTTTCATTTTTAGCACAAATGGTACTTACACCTCAACAATTTTTGTAATGACAAATATGTGCTTCTGATAAAGGTAAGCAAATGTTACAGGATCATATTTCTCATGGTAGTCCTGCCTATTTAACTTATGACATACTAACAGGGACAGTGGCAAATACTCAATCTCAATCGGATCAAATGCAATTGCTTATGATGTACTGGGTTAAGAAGGTAGCCTTTAAAACATGGAAAAAAATGACGATGCAGCTGGAGGATTTTTTGTAAAAATTGTACAAGGTCCTTCTAAAGATTATACTCAATTTATTAGTAAATTACGAGATACTATTATAAAACTATAAAAAAATACTATTGTACAACAGATCTTTCTTAAACAACTGGATTATGGTAATGCTAATGAAGACTGCCAGGAAGTCATCAGACCAAAAATAGATTCAGGATCAACTATGGGTTACATGAAGGCTTGTAAATATATTGACTCTATCATACATAAGGCTAAAATAAGAGCTCTAGAAACTTTTTGCAGTCCATAAAGCATCTAATGTTAAAGTTACAACTGTGGCAAAATGGGACATGTACGTAAAGACTGTCATGTCCCTAATCAACTTCCTAAAAACCCTGTTAATTCTTCTGCAAAAAGAAAGCCCCCTAGAATTGTACCCTAGATGCAAAAAAAGGTGTTCATTGGCTTAGAGAATGTAGATCTAAATTTGATAAGAAAAAAAACCTGATACAGGACAAAGAAAAAGCCCCAGACAAATTGAGGGAATACAAGCTTTAAATAATAAACCTAATATTTTGTTATTACAAGCAGCTACTAAGGCCAGTGCTGCTATTGCTATTCCAGCCCCTAAAACCTTGGAGTTACATTTTATACACAATCCTCATAAAATACCAACAGGATATTATGGCCCTATTCTAAAAAACACAGCTGGAATATTATTAGGACAAAGTAGCTGTGCTATGTTGAGTCTTATAGTTCATACTAATGTTATAGATGAAGATTATCAAGGAGAAATTTCTCTTAAGTTGCATGTATCCAGAAATCTTAGAGTCCATAAAGGAGAATTTATTGCACACCTGTTACTCCTTCCGTATTGTCATCCTAAGAATAGAACTAATAAAAATAAAACTGGAGGCTTTGGCAGCACCACCTCATTTGCTGCATTGACCACCCTACCCCAAGAACATTCTAGACCCATGTTAACCCTTTATATAAAAGGAAATACATTTACTGACATGTTACATACAGGAGCTGATGTTTCAATCACTTGCACTGAGGAATGGCCTAATTCCTGGCCTAAAGAAAGAGCCAAGCCTACTCTGTCAGGAGTAGGCTCGTCATCAGCTGAACAAACTTTTTTCAGTGCTGAGATTTTACAAGCACAAGAGGCTAATAAGAGTTTAGCATTTCTACAGCCTTTTATCACCCCACTGCCTGTTAATTTATAGGGACGTGATTTTTCTACAACAAACCAATGCAAAATCTCCATTCTTGAACCTTTTTTCATAGGGGCAACTGAATTACAGCCGCTAAAAATAAATTGGAAATCTAATGACCCTATATGAACCCCTCAGTGGACCCTTATTATGGAACAATTAGTGACTATCAATGATATTGTGCAAAAACAACTCAAGGAGGGACATTTAAAATTTACCACCTCACCTTGTAACTACCCTATATTTGCTATAAAAATCTAAAAAAAGGCACATGCTTATCGATCTCAGAAGTGTTAATAAAAATTTGGTTCCCATGGGCTCATTACAACTGGGCTTGTCCTCCCCTGCCTGCATCCCTGATAAATGGGCACTTATTGTTATTGATTTACACGCTTGTTTTTTCACTATTCCTCTCCACCCTATGGATAGTCCCAGATTTATATTTTCTTTACCCCAACCAAACGACAAAGCTCCCTTGCAGAGAGGTACCAATGAAGTGTCCTGCCTCAAGGAATGAAAAACTCCCCCACTATCTGCCAATGGTATGTAGATCAGCCTCTTCAATATTTAAAAGCCAAATATTCTACTTGTTAAATTATTCATTATATGGATCATATATTAATTTCTTCTGAGAAACAGGATACTTTAGACACTCTTTTCAAAGAGCTTCTTTCTAAATTACAACAATATGGGCTTATCTTAACACCCCCAAAAATTCAAAGTACCACTCCTCTTTCATATCTTGGTTACATAATAGACTGGACTAGAATTAAACCCCAAAAACTTTCTTTTAGAGGTGATAATCTAAAAACTCTCAATAACTTTCAAAAATTAAGAGATATTAATTGGCTTTGACCGTCTCTGGACATTCCTACTTCAACACTAATTTATTTTCTACTTTAGCACTTAATAGCCCTTGAGCACTATCTCTGATGTTTTATTTAAATTACAACTAGTAAAACAACAAATTAAGGACTCCTTTCTTCACAAAGTTGACTATAACTTGCCAGTACAACTTGTAATAATTCCCTCTACATGTACCCCCACTGCCGTTTTTACTCAAAAATTATTACTGTTAAATGGGTTTATCTTCACTCAAAACAACAAAAACATTTATCTTATGTCCAATTAATAAGACAACTCTTAACTGCCTCTCGACAATGCATTGTATGCATGTTGGCAAAGGACCCAATTATTCTATTTTTACCCATTATTAAGGAAGAGTTCACCTTTACATTTCCCCATACTACTTGGTTACAAAATGATCTTACTGATTATATGGGACAACTACAGTAAGGATTTCCTACAGAAAAATTATAAACATTTATTAAACATACTAAATTTGTTATTAACAATACTGTTTCTTCCTCTCCAATCCCTAAAGCTCCCACTTATTTTATAGATACCTCAATAAATGGTAAGTATGCCATTGTTTGTCCTGACATCCAAAAATCCTCTATTGGGCCATATCATTTTGTTCAACGTTCTAAATTCTTTACGTTAATTTAATTACTAACAAAAATACAAAAACTTTTAAACAGAGTATCTGACTCAAAGTATGTTGTCCAGCTCTTCCCCCATATAGTTACAGCCTCCTTATATTCTACTGACCCTACACTATTCACTCTTTTTTCAAAACTTCAATCTTTGTTACAAAATCGTACCTGTCTTTTATATATCACTCATATCTGTTCACATTCAAACCTACCTGGACCTTTAGCTGACGGTAATGCCTTGGCTGATGCCCTAGCTATGCCTATATTTTCTACACCTCAACAAAAACATTCTGCCTTAAATTCAGATACTTTTCATTTACGCAATGCTTACAAAATCCCTCTTTCCCAAGTGTGTTCAATTGTACACTCCTTTTCTATTTGCATCCACCTTCACGCTTCTACTACCCCCAGAGGCTCTAATCCCCATGGACTACATTCTAATTATATCTGACAAACTGATTTTACTCCCTTTCCCACACCAGGAGCCAATCTTCTTTTTGTAATTATTGATATCCATTCATCCTTTATTTGGACAGTTCCCACAAAATCTAAAACAACTAAAACTACTATACGTACATTACTTGCTGCCTTTCCAGTTATGGGTATCACAATTAAAAACTAATAACGGCCCTGCATTTACATTTAAAAATTTTGCTAAGTTTACACAGAAATGGTCCATCAAACATGTAACAGATATTCCTTATAATCCTCAAGCTCTCATTGAGTGAGCTAACCATACCTTAAAACAACAATTAAAAAAACAAAAGTGGGGACAGCTGGGCTTGGTGGTGCATGCCTTTAATCTTAGCAATTGGGAGACAGGCAGGTGGATCTCTGTGTGTTCAAGGCAAGCCTGGTCTACAGAGTGAGCTCCAGGCCACTTGGGAATAAATAAAGGGAGACCCTGTCTCAAAAATACCAAAAAAGTGGGGGTGGGGAATAGCAGCTACATATGGTCCCTTTTCACAATTACTTTTTGCATTATTTACTATTAATTGTCCTGCTTCTCCCCAAACCTCACTCCTCAACATTTTATTTTAAACATTTGCATTTTATTTTAAACATTTGCATTTTACTTCCTCTTCAAAACCACTTCTAAAAGAACCTATCCCAGTATTGGTGAAACAATGGGATTAATGGGAACCAGGTCAATTAAAAATAATGGGAAAGGGATATGCTCTTATCACCTTAGGTGATGGATCAGACATTTGGGCTCCACTCCGTAGTATCTGCCACTGACCCCCAGACACAGGAGAAAAGATGGGTAAACACCATGACAACATTGACACAGAAAACAGCAGACATGACCATACATCATGCATCTTGTAAGAGTCCTTGCTACACCAAATCACAAACATCTCCATATCCCACATGGGCTCAAATGAAGAATTTATCCAGAAAAGCTGAAGATACTGTTCGCAATTCAGGAAGTCCCTGACACCTGATCGTCTTCTGCTTGCCATGATGGCAATCCTAACCTGTGCTTCATGGGTGAGTGCTTATAATTACACCTACTGGGCATATATCCCGTTTCCCCCTCTTTTTTCATATATTGGATTGGACTGACCATGGCCCTTTAATATATACCAATGACTCATTTCATTTTCCCCCTCCTTGGGAAATGGGGCCTTTCCCCAAACCTGAAGAGGAAGGAACTAAAGTTAATATATCTTTGGGATTCTCTACTCTTCCTATATGCTTTGGGATGCTTGATGTATGTCTAAAACTGTTTCCTCAATGGTGGGGATATAGTTGTGCCAATCAGACTGGATTTCACATAGACTTTCATGTCAGTGTTTCTTTTCTGTTCAATTTTACTAAGAAAAACTATATCAAAGGTCAAGTAGGTAACGAGACTTACTGGGAGCTTTTACTACAGGAGGAACCATGTGATGCAGTATCTTGGACTCATCAACAAGAGGACCTGGTACCTTTGTGGAGTAACCGTCAAGGCTCATTTGACAAGATTGCTACATGATATAATTACACCTTTATTGACTGGGGACCACATGGGTACTTTAATAGTTTAATACTTTCTCTCGTAATGACCCTTCAGATATTACTTTTAACCAAACTTATTTTAATCACACAACTTCCATCTTGTGGAGCCACTCGGATGCGGTTCTTTCATGGATAAATGGAGGTTTGTCATCTCGCCGTCCTCAAATGGTTCACCCCCTAAGTCCTAAACAACGACATATTTGAAATACTCCTGCTGCTTTACACGAATTCATAAGAACTATTGGCAAAACAGCTGTTATAATACCTCAGAACTACACTATAATTTATACTTTCTCTGGATATGTATGTTCCTGTGTTAAACCTTTCTTAATAGGCATTGGAAAATTTACTTTAAATAATTCACTAAAATATTGTTTTATATAGATTGTTCTTTATATTCATATTTCAATCACACTATTCCTTTCAATTCATCCTCTAACAGTATTGTATTACTACCTCAGAGATTAAAATTATGGTTACCTATTCATTTACCAGAACCTTGGACAGACTCTTTATTACTGCATGAATTACTTTTTTACCTTTCTGTAGAGCAAAACGTTTCATTGATTGGTTCATATCAGGCATTATTGGTTTTATAACAATCATCACAATAGGAACAGTTTCAGATATGAACCTACATAACTCTATACAAATCATAATTTCATTACCAGGTGGCACAACCAGTCACACTCACTTTGGGCTCAGCAATGACAGATTTGCTGCTCATATATCTATACTTCGAGATACTATTATCTGGTTAGGAGATAATGATGACCAATTGTGTCAACAGTTAAACTTACATTGCCATTGAAACTTTTCTACCTTTTGTTTAATTAATACCCCCTAGAACTCTACTAAACACCCTTGGAAGAAGGTGAAGAATCATCTTCTAGACCTCCGGCATAATTTCTCCTTAGATATTTCAGAGATACAAAAAGACAGAACAGATATTTGCTCATATTCCCGCTGAACTCTTTTCCTCAGATTTTTATGATCTCTGTTGTCTACCCTGGCTAAATTAAACCTAATACATTGGTTTTCTGGGTCTTCGTTACTCCCTTTTATAATTGGACTTTGCTCAATTATTTTATTTTACATAGGATTCCGATGGGCCTGGGGCACTCTTCAGGAACCCATGAGAAATTTATAGCTCTTGCTGTCGGTCTTAACAAGAAATGGGGAATTGTGGAGTTATGAATTCTCTGGCTGGATGAATGTCAAAGGTTTGAAAGATGCCTCAAAATGTTGGTGGACAGTCAGGAGATGTTATAAGCCACAGTTATACCCTGTCATATTCAACAGAAAAAAATCGAATTCATGGATTGACATACCATCCAAATATCTGTGTCTATACCAAAGTAACATATGATAACAATTAATACTGTTTAAATACATATATATCTAATTGCTTGTGCTTCATTAGTAGGAACGAAAGGTTATTCCTGGACAAACTGTCAGCCCATGAAAGAAAACAGCCAGAAGTGACCAGAGTCCAAGACAACAGCTCCAGAGAAAGTTGACTGTTTTGCTTCTTATCCAACTGTGCCCCCTGCTAAAGCCAGGGAAAAAAATCTGTGGAAGAGGGGGTGTGGTAGAATGTAAGGGCTGTGATTGGGGTGAATGGTGAACCTACAGCAATATAGCCTGGACACTCATTTGATCAACTTTATTGAACATACAAGCCCCTCCTGCGGTATGGTGGGTCCCTTGGGCTGTGTGGGTTTGGGCACAACTGTTTGCAAATTGGTTTGATATGAAGGATGCTTGTACTCATAAATTATCACCTATTGCTAAAAAATGGAAAAAAAACTGAGAGAAAGATGCAGGAAAGTCATGGCAGAATTCATGATCTGGGATGGGGAGCGGTGGGATGAGGGGAAGGGAAGGGGAAATATGCCTGAACTGAATTGGATAATGATGTATGAAATAGACAAAGCATCAATAAAAAAAATGTTGGTGGAGTGCCTACTTGGTATGGTTGTCTTTGAATGCTTGGGCTTGGTAGAAGCTTGCAGAGGTTAGCTAAGACTCTGCCCTTGATTGCTTATACTTAGAATGTACATAGGTATTGTTAGACCTATTATTGCTGAAACCCGATGTGTCTATGCTCCCTGTTTACTTTTCTGTCTAGGCCTGCTGAACCTTGGATTCCATTTCACCCCTGAAGCCTTCTTTGCATCTAGCACATATACACTGTGTAGCTTTCTGTAATTGTCCTTGGAAAACCTCTGCAACCTGTGAGAGATATAAAAGTACAAGATTCAGAAATAAACTTTGTAAGCCTTCCTTAGAGTTGGTTGTTCATGTCCTACATCAGAGTGGTGGTCCAGGTCTCAGGACCTAGAGTTCCACACAGTAGCCATGAGGCCACCAAACCTTCTTTATTTCCCTTAGCATGACCAGTCTGATTAAATCTATTTCTCTGTGTCTTGACACTACTTTGTAATGAAATGACTTCAGGCAATTGTGGCCAAGCTTAAGTGCTGGACTTTTCCACAGCTAGGACTTTTGCCCTCAAACCTCTGTTATACTATGAACTAAAATAATTTGGGTTAATCAAACAGTTTCAGTTTATGAAAGCAATCATTGATAAGCAAATTTCATGCCAGGTGTATTAGACATTTTCTGTTGCTGTGATAAAACACCATGACCAAGGAACTTATAAAAGGAAGAGTTTATTTGAGCTTACAGTCGAAGGTTCCAGGGAATTAGACTCCATTGTGGCAGGAGGCATGGCGGCTGGAGTTGGAGCAGCAAACTGAGGGTAACATCTCGCAATGAGCACAGGAAGTCAAGAGAGCGACTGGAGACCACATGGCTTGTTAAACTCACTAAGCCTGCCTCCAGTAACGTACTTCCACTAGCATGGCCACACCTTCTAAGACCTCCAAGAACAGTGCCACCAACTGGACACAAATGTCTGAATACTTACAGCCTATGGGGGACACTCATTCAAACCACCACATTCCATTTCCTGGCCCCCATAGGCTTCTGACCATATAAAATGCAAAATGCATTTAGTCCAACCTTAAAAGTCCCCATAGTCCTTACCAGTTTCAATGCCATTCAAAAGTCTACAGTCCAAAGTCTCTTCTGAGACTTAGGCCAATCTATTAAACTGTAATCTCCTGTAAAATCAAAAGACAAATTACATACTCCCAACATACAGTGGAACCAAATACACATTCCCATCCCAAAAGGGAGGAATAGAGGCATAGTGAAGAAATACTGGACCAAAACAAGACCAAAAACCAGCAGGGCAAACTCCAAGTCCAGTAGCTCCACATGTAACTTCTAAGACTTGACTTCCAAAGGGCTTAGATGGCTCAGCTCTTCCCAGCTTTGCTTGCAACATACATCTCTTTCTTAGGCCGGTACCACTACCTGTATGCAGCTCTCCTTGGCAAATATCTCACAGGTCTGGCATCTCTAATGTCTTCATGGGGTCTCTGCTGCCAACCAGGCTTCACATTCGCAGCTTCACGCAATGGCCGATCAGTGCCTTCTTTATTCATGGACGCCCCTGCTGCACTCTGACTGGCCTCTGCTGCTCTCTGAAACAGTGCAGGAAGAACTGATGACCCCTTCACTCTTGAAAATGTCATGCCTCTAAAGCCAGCACCACGTGAATGAAATTGCTGAATCTGGCTGCAAGTTTGGGATGGACTCTTTCCTGCTTTAACCACATTTGCAATTTTTGTCTGCCCTGGACTTGTTGGAGTAGAAAATGCTTTCAGTATTTTCCTTTCAAAAGTTGGATTAGCTGGGTGTGGTCTTGTCCTGAAGGTATTGATTCTGTTGTTTACTTGTAAATCTCGAGGCCTCTCCTTAATCACTTTAATCTCACCTTTCCCATTGTTTACTTGCAAATATCTAGGCCTCTCCTTAATCACTTTAGTCTCCTTTTGAAAGGGAGCCTCTCCTTCACATGGCTTGGCCACACCTTTCATCTTCCTAGGGTACTTTTCAGATCCAAACTGTACATTTTGCATTTCTTTCTGTCCCATCTGCACTTTTTCACTGTAGATCTGCACAATATTCACCATTAAAAGCCACACCACCATTTTTTACGTTAGGCTGTCTTGAAATATCCTCTGCCAAAGACATTAGTCCATTGCTTTTCAACTTAGCATCAGGCAAGCATTTGGGCTGTGGGCAAACTGCTGCCAGACTCTTTATGAAAATATCCCAGTTGCTGCCTAAGTCTTTATTTTCCTCTTGAACTACATTTTTTGCAGCAATGCTTTCTTCCAGGCTTCCACTAGAATGGCCTGTTAAGCTCTGCTTACAGTAGTCAACAGCTTTTCTAGCCCAAAGTTCCAAAGTCCTCCAACCATCCACATGGTCAGGTTCTTCACAGCCAACAGCCCACACTCTGGTACCAAATAACTGTATTAGTCACTTTTCTGTTGCTGTGATAAAACACCATGACCAAGGAACTTATAAAAGGAAGAGTTTATTTGAGCTTACAATTGACGGTTCCAGGGAATTAGACTCCATTGTGGTGGGAGGCATAGCAGCTGGAGCTGGAGCAGCAAACCAAGGGTCTCATCTTGCAATGAGCACAGGAAGTCAAGAGAGCGACTGGAGACCACATGGCTTGTTAACTCACTAAGCCTGCACCCAATAACGTACTTCCTCTAGCATGGCCACACCTACTAAGACCTCCAAGAACAGTTCCACCAACTGGAGACAAATGTCTGAATAATTAAGGCCTATGGGGGACACTCATTCAAACCACCACACCAGGTAAACAACATGAAAACAGAAGCACATGTAAACCATACACATATACATTCAGTCATGACCATAGATTTAAAGTAATAATTTTTCAAAAACACTTATTTGCCAGCTTTTAAGTTAAACTCTTGATTTGAATATTTTTCCATAGAGTTAAAAAATCCTTAATTCAAACCTATATATCCAAAACCATGACTTTATTTTGTGGTTTTTTTTTTTTTCTTTTGGAACAGGGTCTCCCTGTAGTTCCAGCTTGTGTGGAATTCACTATGTAAAGCATGTTGGCTTTCAAGTCACAAACATCTTCCTGCCTCTAGCATCAGAGTGCTGGAAATAACAGTTTGCATCACCGCACCTGGCCAAAAACATGATTTTTACAGAAGCCAAGTAAAAAACAAAATTAGACCTCAAGGACGCCTAATCATTGTTAAGGGTCTAAGCAGGATGAGTAGACAGAGCAGAAACCAAAGACTCAAAATGAACCTACTGCCTGCCCCAGTCATTCCATTCCTGGGTATGTACTCACAAGACTCATCTTATTGCAGCGATACATGCACAACCATGTTTATTGCCGCTCTTTTTACAGTAGTGAAGAGCTGGAAGCAACACAAGTCTCCCTCAACTGATGAGTGGATAACAAAAATATGGCACATCTATTCAATGGAGTTCTATACAGATGTAAAGAAAGATGACATCATGAAATTTGCATGTAATGGATGGAACTAGAATTTGTTATGCTAAGTGAAGTAACACAGTCCCAGAAAGACAAGTGATATTTGGTGTCCCTCATTTCTGCCTCCTTGCACCAAACCCTCATTTGTAAGGCAAACTGAGTTTTTTTTTTCCTTTTTAGGAAATATAATATCCAATGCCACTATAAAAATAGTGCATTTAAACATACTTCATCTGGCTATGTCATTTAGGAATGTAAATTAATATTTCCTTTAAACTTGCTTGTATCTCTACCATTAAAAGTTGAATCCCTAAACACCTTTTGGACTTAACTTATAGTTGGTTTTCAGACATTGTAATTTGGCTATATACGTAGAGTGTATACACACATATTTTGGAGCAATATAAAATTAAAGGGAACAACAACAAAAACAACAAAAGACTTCTTCAAAGAACTGACAAAAACAGTAACCTTCTGCCCTAAACAGTAAACTTCTGCATTGAAAAATTAAAAAAAAGGACTGAGAAAAAAATTTAAGACATATAAGGCAGCATACTAGAGCTCTGGAATGGTGGGGGGCTTGGAAGGGGGAATGTGTCTAAATTTTATTAACAAACGTAGTATAAGATGTGCAAAAGTTCACTAAAAACGACAACAGAAAAAAAGTGGTATTAGGATGTGGTATACCATAGGAGTAAAAATTAGAAGTGCATGCATGAAGAATTGAACTATTACATTGCCAAATAAATTCAGTTCTTAATTAAAATGAAATAAGTATCACAAAGACAAAAACAACTAAAACAAAGTATTCTCAAATTGAACTAATTTTACTTGATTTCATTTTTAATGCCATAGCAAAGATATGAATCATGTATTATATTAGCTTTGGAATAGATCACTAGGATCTAACATTTAACACATACTTGGATACTTGATAAAGGAATGACAAGTGAGAAAATGGGAAGAGAACACATTTTCAGATACTGTCTCTAAGTTTATGTATTATTAAAGTGACTTCACCTGCTCCTAGGCAGTATTGCAGAGTGCACATCTCAGTAAATCTTATCATGTTATTGTGGAAGCTTTCAAAAAACACTTTTAAAATAAAACATACATAAGATTTTTTTTAAAAAGGAAGCATTGAGATGGAAAAAGAGAACAAACTGTTACCAAGAGAATGCAAGAAACAACAGATGTCCCATTTCAGAGCTGCAACTGAAGGAGTCCTGATGATCTATTTGGAACTTTGTTTACTCAGATCAGAGTTTTAAGACCTTCATCATTGGAGCCATGTCAATCTATTTCAGATATATCATCATTCATTCTTACTTCCTACTTGTTGAATCTCATAAGAGGATTCACAGGCATAGGCATAGAACACAGGACTGTAAGCCACTTAATGTTTCTCCAAATACATACAGAGCTTATCATGGAAGATACTTGGGAAGATGATGTGTTTTAGGCAAGTTAATAAGGGTAGTTAGAGGCCAAATTTGACTTAAAATTGGAGTACAATTTTGAGACTTGTTTACATAACTGTAATTATATATGATTACATACATATTATTTATATTAAATATAAATAAATTGAGATTTATTTTTAATATTTTGTTGAATTTCAGTTTATTTCCATTATTTTTTGTAGCTTTCATACAATACAACTTAATCATATTTAACTTCCCCTTCCTTGTCTGAAGTCTCCCATAGCCTGTCCACAGTACTACATCCAGTTTGTCATATATGTTAAGGCATATTGAGTCAAGTTTGTTCACATGGATGTTTGTTTCCTGGAGCATACTTAGTCTGTCTAGCATCAACCCCTTGAAGAAGATCAGTTCTCCCTGGCCCCACAGTGATCAGCCCCTAATAGATCCTCACCAAAATCGTGGCTTCCTGCCCATTTTACCCATTTCTGCACTGAGTTTTGTCTGAATTTGTATGAGGCTTGACTAACTGTCACCCAGTAGTGAGATCTTATTAAAACAAACATTATCTAAAGAAATATCATAAAACATTCTAATATATAACAAATAGGAATTCTAAAAATTGAAACATTTTTATTATTTTGATAAATGCATTTAATGGAAAAAAAGAAGAGGGTTTAAATGAGTAGAGGAGCTGGACAATACAGAGAAATGCTGTAAAAAATGTTTTGTTGAGGAAATGGCACTCTCATTGCAATCATGATCTCATAGCAGCTGGTATTACCTGCACTAGAACCGAACAAGTCTGCACTTGTCAATAATCAATCAATTAAACAATTAACTATGAAAGTGCTAACGGCATCCTCTTCCTGCTGTTAATGGGTTTGTGTCGAAGAGAGTCTATTGCCTTCGATGTTTGAAAGGAAAGTAAGCCCTCCAGGCTTCAATGAGACAGTTCCAAACTACTCACCACAAAGAGTCTAGGTTTATCCAGTGGGACAGAAGAAAAGATAGATATGAATGTAAGAAAGAGAGTGTGTTAGAGGCAGTGGGTAGGAGATGATTGAGAGGGGATGGGAGTAAAACAGAGTTCCCCATACACTTGAATAAAACTGTCAAAGAAACAAGTTAATCAATAAAGTTTTGCTGAATGTATTTCAAAATCTATAGGCATTTTTATTATTTGTATTGTTTCTGTGTATTTAATTCACAACATCTTAGTCATATTTACAACCCCTCCCCAATCATCACCCTCTTATACTGCCCCACACACACACACTGGACTTTGTGCATTCTGTCATTTAGGTTAAGACCAAATGGGGACTGGTTAGTGCCATCATACACCTCTCAGTGGAAATTCATTCACTATTGACTAGTCCACTTATCTACCATCACTCCCTTAAAGAAGATCCATTCTTCTTCACCCAGCAGTCATCAGATTCTCAACAGTTGTTTGGCTTGATTGAGGCCTATTGTCCATTTCCACAGCTCTATGCTGGGTTTATGTCTCCTTGAGTTTGCACATGCTTTGAGAATGCTTTTACCATTGCTCTATATTCACATGAGGAAGGTCCCAGGAACCTGGAAGATTTTATTTCCACATAGTCATGCACTTCTTCCCCTGCCTCTAAAAACAATTTTTTGCCCCACTCTTCTGAAATGGTTCCTGAGACTTGGAAGAGTGAATTTTCACATAGGAATCCTGTCCAAGAACCTATACTCTACAGGCTCTTATTGTCTACATTTTGGCCATTTATGGCCCTTTGTGTTCATTGCCCTCTGCTATATGAGTCGTGTTGATTAGAGTTCAGAGATGAACTCATTCTTGTCCTTGTTCTACTATGCTCCATGAGCATTTGGTGTAGACTCCATTGTACATATATCACTTAGGGTTGGGCATTTCATAGACAAGTATATCTGTGTTGGAACAGTTGTGGAATGTTGTANTGTATTTATTTATTTATTTTTAACAAATCTAGACCCGTGTTCCCGCTCATTCCCCCACCCCGTCAGAGCTCGTGCATTCTGCCAAACATGCTTTCCATCTCTTAGTCTTTCTCAATATTTTCCATGGGGACGTTGACTGTTTTGAGCAGAAGTTCACTGTTTCAGTCAGTTCTTTGATGCAGTATTTTCTGTTGTTGTTGTTGTTTCCAAAATGCATTATGTCCAACTGCTTTGTACAGAAGCTCAGGGGGCCCTACACAAGAAATACTTACAACTGGGTAATTGGCACTAGCATCCACAGATGAGGGATACCATTCGTCGTTTGTTTTTCTGGGACTGTGTTACTTCACTCAGCATGATGTCCTCTAGCTCCAGCCATTTTCCTGCAAAGCTCGTGATGTCGTCTTTCTTTACTGCTGCATAGAACTCCATTGTGTAGATGTACCACATTTTCTCTATCCACTCGTCAGTTGAGGGGCATTTAGGTTGGTTCCAGCTCCTTGCTATTGTGAAGAGAGCTGCAATAAACATGGCCATGCATGTATCTCTGTGGTGGCGTAAGTCTTGAGGGAGGATCGGTACTTTCATAGTCAGTCAACTTTATGTTGCTCCCAACACACACACACACACACACACACACACACACACACACACACACAATACATCAAACAAACAAAAGAAGTGGATAATGCTAGGTCAGTAGACAACACATAATCCACAATGTTGGGCAGTGGATGCAGCCGAATAGAGCAAGATAATATTGAGTGTCATCTCCGACTTCGTAGGTCACCTGCATAACACTTAAACAACCAGGAGAAATGGCGGCAGCTTCCTTTCAAGCAATTCCCCTACAGGGCAAAAAGTGTTAGGTATTAAGAGGAAGTCCTTGCTTCAGAGGCTTAGGGATGAAGAACTTCCACCAACGCTTTAGATATATTTACTTGGCCAACCTTCCTTTCTCTGTCTCACATAAAGGGGTTTTTCTACTGAATTACTTCCAACTTGAATTTGATCATAAAATGGCAGGTAAATCCAAGCACACACAGAGCCAGTAAATTTACTCCTCAGATTATAACCACAAACAGGATGGAGGCGAGTCGACCCAACATTGGCTGCAGTTTGGATAATGTTCCCCCAAAGCCCATGTGCTGAGGGGTTAATTCCCAGCTGATGGTATCATTGGGAGGTGGTGGAAACTTTAGAAAGTGGACCCCGGGTTGGAGAAAATTAAGTTGTTTGAATTGTTTGAGTTGTGCCTTTAAGAGTATATTGGGGACAAGGTATGGTGGCGGATGCCTTCTTTAATTCCTTTAATCTGGAAGGCAAGAGGCAGGAAGATGGATAATGGGCCATCCAGGCTTCCCTAGCAAATTCCAGGTCACCTAGGGCTACTGGGAGACCCTGTCTCAAAAACACTGAAAATTAATAAATAAAAAAGTTTATTGAGCCCTGATCCCACTTGTTGTTCTTTGTTTCCTGGGTGTTATGGGTTGTGCTTTGTTCTACTCATGAATTCTGCATCACCAGAGGCACAAAGTGATGACTCCAGTCAACCATACACTCAGACCTCTGACACCATAACAAAGGCTTAATTGTATTTATTCCTCTTCCACATTCCATAAGGAAACCTGTTATATTTTAAACTTCCTTAAAAACAGAGAGAGAGAGACAGAGAGACAGAGAGAGACAGAGAGACAGAGAGACAGAGAGACAGAGAGACAGAGAGAGTGTGTTAATGTGGAGCTACCTCACATTCCTCACACAAGGGTAAATGGTGCCCCAGATGCCATAGACTCCCAAACACAAATTCCACTGCCATGTGAAGTATATTTCTATTGTGTTGTTGGTTAGGAATGTTGAACAGAATGGCACAAGCTGCTACTGGCTTTGCTCTTTGTCGCCTTACAGAACTTAAAGATGACTTTATTGCTGAAGACACTATATATTTCTCTCACAGTACTTGGAGAAATCAAGCTGGTACTCACCCAGAATCTTCATCCTTCTTATAATGCCCAACAGTGGCTATGCAAGCTGGCAAAGGGAAGAGTTAAACCAGTTATCAATAATCCAACCAACTGTAAATCCTGTAAACTACAATAAGGAGGACCTAACAAGACATGCCCAATGGTGAAATAGTGACAGTAGTACGTTAAGGGTAACCAAGGGCTGTCTGATTGGAATTAGGCCCACTTAATAGGAGACACCTCATGCCTGACACTGTAAACCTAGCCACGAACTCATGGCTGGAGAGGTCACAGACCTTAAAGGAGAGCCCACTCCTGCTTCTAGCTAAACTAATACAGTATTCTGTTTTCTGTTGCATGCTAAATATTTATAACATAGATAAATGGGGTTCTCACTCCCTGTCAAAAAAGCTACTTTTTTTAAAAAAGCTACTTTTTGTGTCAGATGGTAGCTATTACAGAAAATCACAACCGATTCAAGCGAAGACAGTATATGACTATGGAACAGCCATCCCCAAATGGGACATTTCTAACACAACCCCTATACCAAAGGCTCACGGCACATTGCTGAGGAGGAGAGCAGAAAGATTGCCAGCCAGAGCACAGAGGACTGCTGCAAAATGGTGTCTTGTGGACATGACATGGACTTCCAACAATATGATTACTTGCATAAGACCATGCCAGTCACTATATCAGCATGGATGGTTGAAGAGCTGTAGCCAGGAGATAGCTGGTGAGGAAGGGAGAAGTCCCCTGACATATTGCACATGCCCAAGTAGTCAACCCTATATCCAAGTACATATGGGGAACACTAATTAGAACTGATTGGACTCAGTAGGTTCTATCTATCTATCTATCTATCTATCTATCTATCTATCTATCTCTATCTCTATCTATCATCTATCATCTATCTATCATTTACCTATCAATAGATAGATATCAATAATAATTATAGAGGAGGAAGACATGATTTTGAGATGGGGAGCTGGAAAGGTGGCAGTGCAGGAACACACATTGTAACTGTTTTGTAACCTGCATAATACACACAAGCAAATAAGTGCTGTGTGGTGGATTAGGAATCAATGTTTTATGATGTCTAGTCAGTTTTAAACCAGCAATAAAGGATTCTTGAAGTTTATTCCACTAAGAAAGAAATCACCTGAGGGAATCTGAGAAGCAGAACCCCTTGAACCAATGAAATCCATTCACCATAGTGAAGTAAAGCTGCAGGTGGAGCCTAAACACATTATGCCTTCACTCCAGTATGGTGGTTTACAGTGCAAAGTCCCTGGATTATCAGGCTATTTTAGTAGCCTGGAAGTGTGTCCTCTAGCTAATATTGAAGCTCATAGGCTATTTAGATGATTCTGTCATTTTTAAAGTAAATTTGCTTCTCTTCATCTTTAGAGAATTTCCATTTTTATGAAGACTTGTGCTATGTAAGCATAAAGGGTAAAGTGAATGAGTATACTTTGGTCTGTCTAGCTAACACAGAGAGATGGGCATTTTCCAATATCATAAAAGTGCAGTATCAATATTTCATGAAAATGCTTCATTGTTTCTGGACTTGTGTGCCTTCTTAATTGAAAGATTGTGAACAACTGAGAGTCTATTATCCTTGAACATTGACCCTTGCTTCTTTGTAACAGAAGGTCTCACTTCTGCTGTGGAGAGCTGTTTGTGAGAGTGTGAGCTGCCTTTGATGTATAGAGACAGTCTGTGAAGGATGGAGGATGACGCATTTCATGGACCTGGGTTTCAGAACTATTTGCAGGTAAAATTGCAGTTGTAAAATTGTATTAACATTTTAAGTGAAAATCTCCCCAGAATTTAAAGATAGAGTCTCCTCAGAGATACCCTGCCTGTTGAGAGCATTTTTCCAGGGTAGAAGGAAAATGAATTTCCCCAAATGCACTAACTATCCCTTGACCTTCATTTCAATTGAAAATATTAGCCAAGAGATATAACTGGATGATGAAAGTGGGAAAAAACAAGGTTAGAGTCTCCACTACCACAACTCATGTGTGAAAGACAAAATAATAATTGTAATAATAATAACAACAACAAAGTGTTGACCCAACATCTGCATGGCATCATTCAGAAAGCTTGCAAATAACTGTAATTAAGCAGAAAACCAGAGTCCTAGTCCTACTCTGAATCTGTTCAGCATTCAAAATTTGTCCACTTCATTTCCTTTGAACACCCTATAAATAATTAATCCACCTAGTATAAGATTGCTTCATGAAAGATGTGAAGCAACTGAAAAAATATGTCTACCAACAATGAATATCTAGTAAATTAATGGAATAAAGAAGGGACAAGCCTGGGTATACTCCACCTGAGCTTGTTGGGTAGGTTCCAGAGCACATATAAAGGACAATTCTCTCATCCTCAAAATGACTTGTGTATATTTCCATGCCAGGTTTAAGGTGCTAGTTGCAGAGTGAAAGTTTATTCACCACTTAGTCACCCAAGATAGGGAATGAATAACAGACCAAAGAAATAATTCCACTCAAGTCTAACTAAGGAAACCAGTGAGTTTACTGAGGTTATTTAAAAGAATCTAGGTGTCTTGGGATGGAGAGATGGCTTAGCGGTTAAGAGCGCCAACTGTTCTTGCAGAGAGCCCAAGTTTGATCCCCAGCACCCACATGGTGCCCGAGAACTGTCTTTAACTCCAGTTCAAGAGGAATCTGACACCCTCTTCTGACCTCTGCAGCATTGCATGACACGGGTGCACAAACCTACATGCAGACAGTACATTCATACACATACAGAAATAAATAAAATTTTTTTAAAAAGGAAAAAAAAAAAAAGAAGATAGGTGTCTCAAAGGCAGCTGCATCACTGAAAATCCCACCTCGGCATGAATGGAGACTCATCAAAGCTGACTCCTAAGGCCCCGGGGATGGCTTTCAGGCAGCTCCACTAGTTGGAATGTCTCGTCAACCATTGGGGACCGGAGGACAATAGAATAAAGATAGAAATAGGAGGGGCAGTGTAATGCCTAGTTCACTAAGTGAGACAGAATTATGTTCACAGGAGAATTAAAACTGAAGATGATTGAACATGTACCTGAGGACTGATCGAGGGATTTAGTGTGTTGACTGAGTCCCATGCTGAAACATTATTTTTATGAGGTAGGAGATTCTTTAGCAGATCAGTTAAAAATAATGTGCTGTAAAAGAAAATAAACAAAAAACAAAAAGAAAAAAAAAGCGTGCTGTAACAATCAAGAGGAAAAGAGAGAAAAGTAGACAAAAGGAGTCTGCCTGGGCCCCTCAAAAGCAAAACTGGCATTATTTTGGTTCAGGTAGAATTCCTAGGAAAAATTAACAGAAAGCCAAAGGCTGTTTTAGTGAGCTACTGGAGTGGTTTGAAGCTAGACAATGGTTCAAAAGACAACCATTTTTTTTTAAATCCATAAACAAGATAAAGCTTGCCTTTGCAATGAAAAACATTTAGCATATGCAGTGTACACTTGTCTGCAATGAATTGTACTGGAGGGAGATTGTTTGCCAGGCCTTGGGCCCTGTCAGCAATCAGATGTGGCTGATGGAAAGGTAAGAGCAAGGTTCTTAGTGTCTGTGAGAACCGTGGAGCTGGATCCAGTATCAGATAAATAAGAATGTGCTCCTGCTCATCCTTGGGCCCTAGTCAGGAGGAACATCACAAGCCAGTCCCACTAAGTTTGTTGGGGTGAGGACCCATGCAGTGGCCCTAATGCAGCAGCAGCACCCCAGGATGAGGATGCAAGAGAGCTGGTGGAAGATGCTTGTGGCTTATGGGGGGCTAGAGCACTGTCTCTCACGCATGCCACTGTAACCAACTGTATTAGTCACTTTTCTGTTGCTGTGATAAAACACCATGACCAAGGAACTTATAAAAGGAAGAGTTTATTTGAGCTTACAATTGACGGTTCCAGGGAATTAGACTCCATTGTGGTGGGAGGCATAGCAGCTGGAGCTGGAGCAGCAAACCAAGGGTCTCATCTTGCAATGAGCACAGGAAGTCAAGAGAGCGACTGGAGACCACATGGCTTGTTAACTCACTAAGCCTGCACCCAATAACGTACTTCCTCTAGCATGGCCACACCTACTAAGACCTCCAAGAACAGTTCCACCAACTGGAGACAAATGTCTGAATAATTAAGGCCTATGGGGGACACTCATTCAAACCACCACACCAGGTAAACAACATGAAAACAGAAGCACATGTAAACCATACACATATACATTCAGTCATGACCATAGATTTAAAGTAATAATTTTTCAAAAACACTTATTTGCCAGCTTTTAAGTTAAACTCTTGATTTGAATATTTTTCCATAGAGTTAAAAAATCCTTAATTCAAACCTATATATCCAAAACCATGACTTTATTTTGTGGTTTTTTTTTTTTTCTTTTGGAACAGGGTCTCCCTGTAGTTCCAGCTTGTGTGGAATTCACTATGTAAAGCATGTTGGCTTTCAAGTCACAAACATCTTCCTGCCTCTAGCATCAGAGTGCTGGAAATAACAGTTTGCATCACCGCACCTGGCCAAAAACATGATTTTTACAGAAGCCAAGTAAAAAACAAAATTAGACCTCAAGGACGCCTAATCATTGTTAAGGGTCTAAGCAGGATGAGTAGACAGAGCAGAAACCAAAGACTCAAAATGAACCTACTGCCTGCCCCAGTCATTCCATTCCTGGGTATGTACTCACAAGACTCATCTTATTGCAGCGATACATGCACAACCATGTTTATTGCCGCTCTTTTTACAGTAGTGAAGAGCTGGAAGCAACACAAGTCTCCCTCAACTGATGAGTGGATAACAAAAATATGGCACATCTATTCAATGGAGTTCTATACAGATGTAAAGAAAGATGACATCATGAAATTTGCATGTAATGGATGGAACTAGAATTTGTTATGCTAAGTGAAGTAACACAGTCCCAGAAAGACAAGTGATATTTGGTGTCCCTCATTTCTGCCTCCTTGCACCAAACCCTCATTTGTAAGGCAAACTGAGTTTTTTTTTTTTCCTTTTTAGGAAATATAATATCCAATGCCACTATAAAAATAGTGCATTTAAACATACTTCATCTGGCTATGTCATTTAGGAATGTAAATTAATATTTCCTTTAAACTTGCTTGTATCTCTACCATTAAAAGTTGAATCCCTAAACACCTTTTGGACTTAACTTATAGTTGGTTTTCAGACATTGTAATTTGGCTATATACGTAGAGTGTATACACACATATTTTGGAGCAATATAAAATTAAAGGGAACAACAACAAAAACAACAAAAGACTTCTTCAAAGAACTGACAAAAACAGTAACCTTCTGCCCTAAACAGTAAACTTCTGCATTGAAAAATTAAAAAAAAGGACTGAGAAAAAAATTTAAGACATATAAGGCAGCATACTAGAGCTCTGGAATGGTGGGGGGCTTGGAAGGGGGAATGTGTCTAAATTTTATTAACAAACGTAGTATAAGATGTGCAAAAGTTCACTAAAAACGACAACAGAAAAAAAGTGGTATTAGGATGTGGTATACCATAGGAGTAAAAATTAGAAGTGCATTCATGAAGAATTGAACTATTACATTGCCAAATAAATTCAGTTCTTAATTAAAATGAAATAAGTATCACAAAGACAAAAACAACTAAAACTAAGTATTCTCAAATTGAACTAATTTTACTTGATTTCATTTTTAATGCCATAGCAAAGATATGAATCATGTATTATATTAGCTTTGGAATAGATCACTAGGATCTAACATTTAACACATACTTGGATACTTGATAAAGGAATGACAAGTGAGAAAATGGGAAGAGAACACATTTTCAGATACTGTCTCTAAGTTTATGTATTATTAAAGTGACTTCACCTGCTCCTAGGCAGTATTGCAGAGTGCACATCTCAGTAAATCTTATCATGTTATTGTGGAAGCTTTCAAAAAACACTTTTAAAATAAAACATACATAAGATTTTTTTTAAAAAGGAAGCATTGAGATGGAAAAAGAGAACAAACTGTTACCAAGAGAATGCAAGAAACAACAGATGTCCCATTTCAGAGCTGCAACTGAAGGAGTCCTGATGATCTATTTGGAACTTTGTTTACTCAGATCAGAGTTTTAAGACCTTCATCATTGGAGCCATGTCAATCTATTTCAGATATATCATCATTCATTCTTACTTCCTACTTGTTGAATCTCATAAGAGGATTCACAGGCATAGGCATAGAACACAGGACTGTAAGCCACTTAATGTTTCTCCAAATACATACAGAGCTTATCATGGAAGATACTTGGGAAGATGATGTGTTTTAGGCAAGTTAATAAGGGTAGTTAGAGGCCAAATTTGACTTAAAATTGGAGTACAATTTTGAGACTTGTTTACATAACTGTAATTATATATGATTACATACATATTATTTATATTAAATATAAATAAATTGAGATTTATTTTTAATATTTTGTTGAATTTCAGTTTATTTCCATTATTTTTTGTAGCTTTCATACAATACAACTTAATCATATTTAACTTCCCCTTCCTTGTCTGAAGTCTCCCATAGCCTGTCCACAGTACTACATCCAGTTTGTCATATATGTTAAGGCATATTGAGTCAAGTTTGTTCACATGGATGTTTGTTTCCTGGAGCATACTTAGTCTGTCTAGCATCAACCCCTTGAAGAAGATCAGTTCTCCCTGGCCCCACAGTGATCAGCCCCTAATAGATCCTCACCAAAATCGTGGCTTCCTGCCCATTTTACCCATTTCTGCACTGAGTTTTGTCTGAATTTGTATGAGGCTTGACTAACTGTCACCCAGTAGTGAGATCTTATTAAAACAAACATTATCTAAAGAAATATCATAAAACATTCTAATATATAACAAATAGGAATTCTAAAAATTGAAACATTTTTATTATTTTGATAAATGCATTTAATGGAAAAAAAGAAGAGGGTTTAAATGAGTAGAGGAGCTGGACAATACAGAGAAATGCTGTAAAAAATGTTTTGTTGAGGAAATGGCACTCTCATTGCAATCATGATCTCATAGCAGCTGGTATTACCTGCACTAGAACCGAACAAGTCTGCACTTGTCAATAATCAATCAATTAAACAATTAACTATGAAAGTGCTAACGGCATCCTCTTCCTGCTGTTAATGGGTTTGTGTCGAAGAGAGTCTATTGCCTTCGATGTTTGAAAGGAAAGTAAGCCCTCCAGGCTTCAATGAGACAGTTCCAAACTACTCACCACAAAGAGTCTAGGTTTATCCAGTGGGACAGAAGAAAAGATAGATATGAATGTAAGAAAGAGAGTGTGTTAGAGGCAGTGGGTAGGAGATGATTGAGAGGGGATGGGAGTAAAACAGAGTTCCCCATACACTTGAATAAAACTGTCAAAGAAACAAGTTAATCAATAAAGTTTTGCTGAATGTATTTCAAAATCTATAGGCATTTTTATTATTTGTATTGTTTCTGTGTATTTAATTCACAACATCTTAGTCATATTTACAACCCCTCCCCAATCATCACCCTCTTATACTGCCCCACACACACACACTGGACTTTGTGCATTCTGTCATTTAGGTTAAGACCAAATGGGGACTGGTTAGTGCCATCATACACCTCTCAGTGGAAATTCATTCACTATTGACTAGTCCACTTATCTACCATCACTCCCTTAAAGAAGATCCATTCTTCTTCACCCAGCAGTCATCAGATTCTCAACAGTTGTTTGGCTTGATTGAGGCCTATTGTCCATTTCCACAGCTCTATGCTGGGTTTATGTCTCCTTGAGTTTGCACATGCTTTGAGAATGCTTTTACCATTGCTCTATATTCACATGAGGAAGGTCCCAGGAACCTGGAAGATTTTATTTCCACATAGTCATGCACTTCTTCCCCTGCCTCTAAAAACAATTTTTTGCCCCACTCTTCTGAAATGGTTCCTGAGACTTGGAAGAGTGAATTTTCACATAGGAATCCTGTCCAAGAACCTATACTCTACAGGCTCTTATTGTCTACATTTTGGCCATTTATGGCCCTTTGTGTTCATTGCCCTCTGCTATATGAGTCGTGTTGATTAGAGTTCAGAGATGAACTCATTCTTGTCCTTGTTCTACTATGCTCCATGAGCATTTGGTGTAGACTCCATTGTACATATATCACTTAGGGTTGGGCATTTCATAGACAAGTATATCTGTGTTGGAACAGTTGTGGAATGTTGTAATGGTCTCTGTCTTTAAAAAAAAAAACATAACTTCTTTGATGAGTGATGAGTGGCTTCGTTGTAAATATAAGGACAATATTAAATAAAAAGTAAGAAATGACCATTGTCTAAAGATGTGAGAGCCTTGGGGTTTTCTCTAAGATCTATAACCTCTTCAGCCTCATCTATTTGGTTATGTTTGCAGTAACATACATGAGTTCAGTCATATTTAGTGGGCTTTAAGCCCAATTAGGTTGCTGTTGATTACCCCTAAGATAAAAGTACTACTACTGCCCGATTATAGTTTGCTGTGCTAGTCCTTATTTTTATGCTTATTAACCCTTAAAGCTGGGGTTGCAACATCCATTGATGTTCTCCCTTGGCAGCTTGCATGAAGATATCTAACAATATGAGAGCTGGAATTCACGGATGTGGCTTATAGAACAGTTCCAGCTCCATTATTCCAAATCCAGTGTCTGGAGTATGCCCTGTCTTCAGCAATATGCACTTACCTTCAAGTTCTGGGCTGCAATCAAGGGGTCTGGCAATAGCCTATCTAATTTGCTGAGTATATTGGCCTACCCTGGCCAACTACTGAAAAGGAGGTAGCTCATGTCTGATACAGTTTTTGTTATGTAGACTTCAGCTAAAACACATGGACACACGTGGGATATTATATGTGCAATTTTTTAGTAAGTTCTTGAACTAATACCCTTCCTTCCTTTTTTTTTTTTTTTTGGTCTATTTGAGACAGGGTCTTCCAGTAGCTCTGGCTTTCCTGCAACTTGCCGTGTAGACCAGGTTGGTCTTGAACTCACAAAGATCTACCTGCCTCTATCTCCCAGGTGCTAGGATTAAAGGCGTGCACCACCACACCCAGCTCCTTCCATTGTTTAATACTATGTAGACATTATTTATCTTTCTTCTCCCTTTCTCTGTATAAGCCACCATTTCCTCTCAAGATAAATTCCCCCATTTTCCCCATTTCACCCTTGATAATATCTGTCTCTTTTGGTCCTCCCACTCTTGAGCTCCTTCTTCCTCTTTACTCCCTATTTCCTTGTTTAAAACTCCCTCTCCCCTTCCCAGTTAAATAAACCTATTTGAACCATTTCAAATTTTATCCCACCTGATACTACTGTTATTCTTTGTCAGCCTCCTTCTTTCCTTTTGAACCCCTGATTCTTTTATATTTCCTTTGGTCCTGTATACATGCATATTTTGAAGCAATACAAACTAAAAGGAACAACAAAACAACAAAAAAGAGACTGTTTAAAGAACTGACCAAAATAGTAAATTTCTGCCCTAAACAGTAAATTTCTCCATTGAAAACTTTAAAAACAAATACTGAGAAAAAGATCCAAGATGTGTATGGCAGAATGCATGAGCTCTGTCAAAGGGGGGGGGGAGATCAGATGCAAGGGAGATTGCATCTAAATTTGATTAAGAAATGTTGTATGAAGTGCACAAAGTTCAATAAAAATTAAAAAAAAGATATATATGCTTTACATTTTAAAAAGAAAGTTCTTCCCTACAAGAATATACTAAGATTACTCTCCAATTTCTCTTCTAACAGATTCAGAATTTCAGGTTTCAAATTGTGTTCCTTGATCCACTGGAGTTCACTTTTTTCCAAGGTGAAAGATAAGGGACCAAGTTCATTCTTCAAGAAATTCAGATCCAAATTTGCAGTGTCAATTTTTGAAGATGCTTTCTTTCCTCTAGTGGGCATGGTATGATTTGGAGAGTTCACCGTCATGCAGATCTAAGAGGGTTGTCCAGAGAGCTTAGGTGCTAGGAGCAAACACAGGCATGTGCCAAATTGTAGAAGGGTAACAATGTGTGCAGTCGGAGAATTTAGCTCAGGCTATAAAGGAATCAAGGTGCAGTGGACATTTTCAGACTTACCAGGGAAGAAGCATGGTCTATGAAATCCAAGACGAGGAGGGTGTGGGGGGACAGCCAGGGTTAGAAGCTTGTCTCAGAAGTCCAAAGAAAAGTTGGGGGTGGGGACCACCTGTAAAAACGTCTGAACATTTAGAAAAATTGATCTGGTATGACTGTATGGGATCAAGGTGCTGTACATAGGCCTGAAGAGTAATAGTAGTACCAAGATCTGTGTTTGCTAAGAACAAGAGTAGGCCTGTGCCCAAGGGTAGAATGGGAACAGGCTGTGGGGTCAGGAAAAACTGCAGTTGCTCTAACTGTATGTGAATAAAGGCACGTTGTGCAGGATGGCAAACTTACCAGAAAAATAGGCTGGTCCTTGGATATCCAAAGCAAGGTGGGAGTGCAGACAGCCAGAATAGTAGGATTGTCTCAGTAGTCAAAATGTAAGGAGGGGGTGGACACAACCTGTGAAGGTTCTAAAAACTATATTGAAAGTTTGTCCTGATCTGAGCACAGGGGATCAGGATGCACTGTGTGAGTCTGGACCAAGAGGTTAGTCCATAAATTTTTGTCCAAGGCTACTAGGGGAACAGGATGTGGCTGCTATATATTTTTAAATTATATTAATTTGTTTTTTGCATGGTGTGTGTGTTTGTGTGTGTGTGTGTATGTGTGTGTGCACGCATGCGTATGCATGTGTGTGTGTGTGTGTGTGTGTGTGTGTGTGTGTGTTAATGTGCATTGAATGTGCATATGCCATCATGTGTTTGGAAGTCAGAGGACAACTTTGGTAAATAGGTTCTTTCCTTCCACTGAACTGCCTCAGACATTTATGATTAATAACAAGCACCTTTACCACTGGGCAGACTGCCTTCCTTCCTTCCTTCCTTCCTTCCTTCCTTCCTTCCTTCCTTCCTTCCTTCCTTCCTTCCTTCCTTCCTTCTACATTCTTTCCCTCCTTCCTTCTTTCCCCTTTTCTAACTTGATATAAGTTTCAGTCACTTGCCTTCTTTCTATACCCTCTCTCCCTTTCGTCTCTCTCTTTGTTCCAACCTCCTTTCCTACCTCCTTACCTCCCTCTTTCTCCCCTCCCTCCATTCATCCCAATCCCTGTCCATTATATGTTTTGTTCTTTCCTTCAGTCATTTCTTCTATCCTTCCTTCGTTTTTCATTCCTTACTTGTTAGAATTGTCTAATATGCCTGGAGACATGGCTCAGCTTGGACACCTGAGTTCTGTTCACAACACACACTTCAGGAAGTTCACAAATTACCATAACTCTAGCTCCAGGGCATCGGATGGCCTTCTGTGTTCCAGAATACCTGCACTTATCTGCATTTGCCTGAATGTGCACCCCCCATCCCCCAAAACATACACAATTAAAACCAAACAAATCTCAGCCTGGAGAGTTGACATTCCTTAAAAGGGGGAGTAACTTAAAATAGGCTAACTTGACTCCAGTGGATAATCTTGCAAGAAGGGACATCTGGATAAAGATTAACTGACTAGGCTTTAAAATATTTGACAAATGCATGAAATCCAATGTGGGATTATGCTAGATGTTGGATATGGATGGAAGATGAGATCTATATATGATTAAGATCTCTTGCATGAAATGCACAAAATTCAACAAAATGTACACAAAAAACATTTTTAAATGAAACATCATTTAGTCTAGACTTATTAAGGGACTTACAGGGGAAATGACATGGAACTTGTGCTCCCCTTTGTGTCCAGTTACCAAGTGTAGTATTGAAGGCATTTTGAACCTTCCCTCGTTTATATGGTGTTAACACTGAAACAAGGAATTGCACATGCCAGAGAAGAGTACTACTAATTGAGACACAATCACAAACCTCATTTATTTTCAAGAGAAAAAATATTTTTTTAGCTCACAGTTTAGAGGTTTCATTGATTGTGATGGGAAGAGTAATGTTCAGTATAGTTACTCAGCTCACTGCAGACAGGAAACCAGGGTTTAAAGTTTTTAACCACCCCCATGATCAAAAGTGTTCTTTCTTTTAATAATTTTATTTATTTTTGTATGCGTATGAGTGTACTGTCTGCATGTAGGTTTGTGCACCCGTGTCGTGCAATGCCACGGAGATCAGAAGAAGGTGTCAGATTCCCGTGGAACTGGAATTCTCCTGGAATTGGAGTTACAAGTTACAGACGGTTTTCAACTGCCATGTGGGTGCTGGGGATCGAACCCGGGTCCTCTGCAAGAGCAGTTGGTGCTCTTATCCTCTAGCCTATGTCTCCAGCCCCCAAAAGTGTTCTTAATATAAATGAAATATAGAGGAGATACAAAGAAAATTCATAATACTTCTACCTCTCTTGAGTTTTTTCCTGTATCTCTCTCCTCATACTGTTTGTTACACTTGCAATAAAACTGTTTTCCTATCTATTCTACATACAATTCAGGAAGATATTGAAACTAAAGTCCAAAGTCGCTTTGTTTTGTTTTTTTTCCCTCTACATTGTAATCCTTGAACTGTCCACTGGAAGCCGTTATGTCTCCTTGGCAACAGGACATTTATTACATTCTTCCTGTAGGGGGCAGTTCAGGAGTTTGCTCATCTCAGGCTGCCAGTATCAATGCTGACTTGCTGACTGACAGGCAGTGTGAGCCCTTGGACAGAGACAGCAAGGACATGTTCAGTTTTTCTGGGCTTTCAGAGTATCTCTGCTTTGTAGACCTTCTCCTTGGATCTACTTGACTATTTAGGGTCTGTGTATTTGGTGTGCACAATGGGGGTGAGTAGAATCTTTCTAATGATGCCCTTACAACTAGGCATCTCACACTTACAGATGTGACACAGGCTTGCCTTCTGGAATTTCCAAGTGCCTTTATTATTTTCTGAGCTAAGGAATTTGTGGCCACTTTACTAATATATTTTTTCCTAAGGCTTATATTTCTATAAATCCAGATAAAAGCTGCTATACTTTCACTTAGTAAAGCATAGTTTGTTATTCATTCTGGTTTCTGTGCTAGGGGATACATTCCCTTTCCCAATCCCAAATTCCAACCCCTATGAAACTTCATTCTACCTGTTTCCTAATTTCTCACATTTCCCTTTTTTTTCTGCCCAGGGTCTGTCTAATTTCCTTATAATCCTGTCTCCATTCTGTCTAAATTTTCACACACTTCCTCCATCACTGCAACATTCCCCATCCTGGTGCCTGTTTCCATTCTCTGTCCTTCTTTACAGCTCTGTGTCTCCTTCCTGTTTCATTCCACCATATCCCCCACCCTGGGATCCTTCTGCTCTAATCTTCTCTCCATGAACTTTACTCTTTCAAACCCCTTTCCAGTCACTTTCCTGTATTTTCTTTTTCCAACCCTATTTCCCCATTTCTGAGATATTTTCCGTGCTCTACTTCTTTTTCTTTTTGTCTTTTTCTTCTACCTTCTTTTATTCCTATTTCCTTTCCGTTAAAACTGAACACGCTATCCTTTTCCACCACTATCTTGCTTTTCCCAAACTCTTTCTCTTTCTGTCTTTTGATATGAGTGATTGGAACCCCACCTGGGTCTTCTGGAGGAGCAATTCAGATAGGTAATATACTTCAGTTTGTAGATCCTTGCTCAGCATGCATGAGCCCTTGGGTTTGATCCCCAGCAGAACTGAAAGTGAGCATATTAGAGCATATTTATCCTGTTACCACTGTAGAGGCAGGATGCTTATAGGTTCAATGTCATCCAAAGCTGTAGTGTGAGTTTAGGACAGTCATAGATACACGAGACCCTGTCTGAAAAATAAATAAATGAATAGATAAATACATAAATAAAATCTGGATCACTTCTTAATGGGCTTTGTGAATAAAAACGTCAATTTTAATAGAAGTTTTGCAAATCCAAAGATTATATATGGGGAATTACGCTGAATTATTCATGCAGTTTGTAATGAAGAATTTTGTGTGCTGCCAAAGCTGCCCTTGATTCCAGAAGCAGCTTAACTTTCTTCTTTCTTTCCTCTGATGTACATAGAGATAGGTACCAGGAAAGTTCTAACTTTCCAGCTGTTTCTTCCCTTTGCTCACTTAGTGCTTCCCCACTTGCCTCACTTCAGACTCTACTGTGTTTTTATTATTATAGATGTACACCAATACACCACCTTACCAAGTCTTCAACATTGTTTTTAAAATTTTTTTGCATATAATGTTCCCATGTTATGTAGGATTGTCTGGCATATTTCATACAAAATTTCTCAGTCCAATTTAGACTCATTACCTTTCCATGCCCCAAGCCCACCCCAATTCATGCATTTGCCAAAAAGTCTTGCATCTTTTTCTCAGTCTTTTTAAAGCTTTTGTATGGAGAGTTTTACTGTTGTGGGCAGAAGCTAACTGTTTCAGTCAGTTCTTTGACCCACTCCTTTTGTTGTTGTTCTTCCCTCCCATTTGTGTTGCTCCAAAATATGCCTATATATGTGTCACACGTGTACCAAAATTATGACCTCTGAAAATAAAATGTATGTTTTTCCAAAACATGTTTAAGAATTCACATTTTCTATTTAATTTTATATTCTCACAAAATATAAATACATACACTCAACCATATATTGAAATTACACTGTTACAATGTCTGAAAATAAGTGGTAGGATAATTCCAGTGCCTGTTAAGGGATTCACATTAGAACAGCACACTTATTCCTGGACAAATTGTCAGCCCATGAAAGGAAACAGCCAGAATTGACAAGAGTCCAACACAATAGCTCCAGAGAAAGTAGATTGTTTTGCTTCTCATCCACCTGTACCCCTTTCTAAGCCTAGGGAACAATCTGTGGAAGAAGGGGCGTGGTAGAATGTAAGAGCTGCAATTGGGGTGAAAGGTGAAACTACAGCAATATAGTCTGGACAATCATTTGATCAACTTGATTGAACATACAAGCCCCCCCCTGCTGGATGGTGGGATCCATGGCCTGTGTGGGTTTGGGCACAACTGCTTGCAAACTGGTTTTTGAAGAATGCTTGTACTCATAAATTATCACTTATTGTTAAAAAATGAAAAAAAATGAGTGAAAGACGAAAGATAGTTATGGCAGAATGCATGATCTGGGATGGGGTGGGGTGGAGAGAAGGGAAAGGGAAATATGCCGGAACTGAATTGGAAAATGATGTATGAAATACACAAAGCATCAATAAAAAATGAAAATTTAAAAAAAAAATGAAAATAAGTGGTAGGCTAATTCTAGTGCCTGTTAAGAGATTCACATTATAACAGCACAGTTGCTTTCAGATAGCAAGAAATATAACTTTAAACTTGCTCAATTGACCTTTCAAACAAGGGTATGTTGACAGCATCCACAGATGAAGGATACCATTGGTTGATTGCTTTTCTGGGACTGTGCTGTGTCACTTAGCATAATGACTTTAAATTCACCCATTTACATGCATAGTTCATGAAGTCATCTTTCTTTACTGCTGCGTAGAACTGATTTGTGTAGATGTACCACATTTTCATTATCCTCTCATCAGTTGAAGGGGTTTTGGGTTACTTCCAGCTCTTGTGTTGAAAGTTGCGATAAACATAGTTGTGCGTGTATCTTTGAGGTAGGATGAGCCTTGTGGGTATATACACATTAGTGGTATGACTGGATCAGGTGGTAGGCTCATTTTGAGTTTTTTAAGGGTTATCCATACTGCTTTCCATAGTGGTTGTACAAGTAAAAACTAGAATACTCACTTTTCACTTTTACAAATATTCATTTTATTTTTAATCATTTATGTGAATATCAATGTCATTTGTGGTGTGCATAGAAGCTGAGGGAACCATTAACCTGTTATGGGGATAGAGGCCATTTTCAGGTATTTGATATGAGTAAAGGGAGTGGCATTTTGGTCTTTTAAATTAGAACTATCGGATTCAGTTCTAGCAAGGTAGTTCAGTTGGTAGTTTGTCTATCATGCAAAATATGCCCTGGATTTGAATCCGCATGCCATACAGCGTGTTGGTAAATTTCTGTCCACCTACAAGTCTGAAGGTAGGATGATTCGATTTTCAAGGTCATCAAAGCTGCAACTGAAGTTTAGCCCACCTCTAGATACATGAGACCCTGTCTCAAACAAAAATTAGATGTCAAATAATTAGATGTTAATAAAATGGTTTCAAATTTTAATACTATTTTGTTACATCCATAGGTTAACTGTGAAAAGTAAGTTGAATATAAGAATCATTCAGAGCATTGGAAAAGATGCTCTGTGCTGCAAAATTTGGTCTTGAAACCTGGGGTAGCTTAACTGAAACCCTTGTCCTACTCCCTGAGCCTCTCGATTACTAGCAAAACAGATCCATACCAACTGTGTCTAAAGATTTTTAATTTTCTTTTTATTTCTCATTATTGTTCAAAGTATTATTAAGTCCCCAATCTAGACTGAAGTCCATTCCACTTGACCATGAAATTTGGATCCTCTTGTGAAAGCCTATTGGATGTTCAGTTCACAGGCTTGTGCTACCACTTCTGTTTGAACATCTTTGTAAAGTTTTCCTTATTGAAATCCCTAACCAGCGCCTCTTAGCAGTACATATACATAATCTCAGCACTTCACACAGAGGCATAAGAAAACATTTAAGTCCATGCCTGCCGTGCATATTCAAAATAAGTTATTGATAGATAGAGAGACATAGGAATACACACAAAGTAAAAACTAATATTAAAACATATGTGTTTTTCTCATGTCCTGAGTGGACCCTGATTAAGTGTTTTCTATTTTGCCCATCTCTCCTCTGCTCTTCATTTGCGGGCCTACAAATGTATATTCTTTTTTTATGTTTTACTGAATGAATTCAATGTACTTCAATCATTTTCAGTTCTCCTTCATACATTCTATCTCTTCCTCCTTGCAGTATTTTGGCCCTGCCTCTGTATGTAGGGCTAGTAGAGTTATTTATTTCCACTCATCAAACCCTTCTCTGTGTTAATTCGCCTTTTCTCCATGTTCTTTGTGACCACCTCATTCCCTTGGGGTTTTTTGTTGTTGGTGGTGGTGGTGTTGTTTTGTTTTGTTTCGTTCTTTTTTTTTTTTTTTTTTTTTTTTTTTTTTTTTTTTTTGGACTTTTGAGACAGGGCTCTCCTTGTTCATAGCTAGCCTGGAGCTTGCTCTGTAGACCAGGCTTGCTTACTGAATCACAGAATCCACCCACTCAGCCCCTCCCCCAGTGCTGGGATTAAAGCATATGCCACCATTCCTGGCTTCATTCCTATATTTTTTTTTAATTTAATTTTTATTGATGGTTTGTCATTTCGTACATATTTCCAATTCAGATCAGCATATTTCCCTTTCCCTTCCCCCCCACCCCCACCCCCATCCCAGATCATGTATTCTACCATAACTGTCCGCATCTTTCAGGTTGTTTTTTTTTCATTTTTTAGCTAAAGTGATAATCCTAGAGTATAAGCATGATCATTGTGCAAAACCAATCTACAGGCTTTTGTGCCCAAACCCCGCAGTCCCACCATCAGTGGGGGTGGACAGGTTGTTTGTTCAATCAAATTGATCAAATGAGTGTCCAGTTAATCCTGTAGTTTCACCGTTCACCCCAATCGCAGCCTTTACATTCTACCATGCCCCTCTTCTGCAGGTTGTTCCCTAGGCTCGAAAAGGGGCACAGGTGGATGAGAAAAAAAAAAAAAAAAAAAATCCCTCTCTCTCTGGAGCTGTTGACTTGGATCTGGTCAAATCTGCCTGTTTCTCTTATATTCGATTCAAGGCTAGTTAATTGATGTTGAGTTCAGCAATTACGGACGTTTTGCCTGTCATTCCCTTATTTGTAAACCTTTCCCATGATCCTTTAAAAGTTTCAATTTTTTCCCTCCCAGACCACCATGAAAAGGTGGTTTTGTTAGAAAACAAAAGTAGAAGGTTGCAAGGAAAATTACTAACTCTTCCTCCTTTCTCTGTCTTTTTTTTTTTTTTTTTTTTTTTTTTTTTTTTATTTTTTTTTTTGCCTGTAATCTCTTCATACTTTGTACACATTTTTAGAAAACTGTTCTTATCTATTCTACACAAAGTTCAAGACTTATCTACTTACTCTCCAAAGTCTTCCCTCCTGTTCTCTTCGGCGTAATCTTGGAGCTGTCCTATGCAAACCTCATTGTCCTCTTGGGCAACAGCCCCTGTATGACACCCTGGTTGTAGTTCAGGCATTTGCTCATCTATTTTCCAATGTCAGTGCCAACTGACTTCCAGTCAGCCCTTTGGTCATGGGCACTTGGTTTTGACATTTCAGTTTGGTTGGAAGGGTAGTGGTGTGTCCTTTGGTTACAGGGTTATTTGCCTTGACCCTGATCATGCCATGTGATGGTTAATCCTGGGTGTCAACTTGACTGGACTAAGGAACAAATAAGAGAAAAAGGATCTTCAGATTGGACTACCTCAACCCGGATGGCCCACCCCAAATGTGGGCGTTACCTTCTGCTGGCAGGCAGTATTAAAGGCCATGCCAGAGGGATCTGGTCCCTTTTTTCCTGTGGCTTGCCTCTCTCTCACTGGTGAGATTGTCTTGCTGCTGTGATCAACCCTACAGATCCCAGCGTGTACTGAGATTGGCAGATTTCCTGGAATCCATCGGGCCTTCAGCACCAGATTGAGACTACTGAGACATCCAGCCTTGTGGACTGAGCAATTCCCTGGATTCTCAGCCTCTCCAGTGCAGTGCACCTACTGTTGGACTCCTTGAACTCTGTCACATGAGCAAATCAATAAATTCTATCTATCTATCTATCTATCTATCTATCTATCTATATCTATATCTATATCTATATATATATATATAGAGAGAGAGAGAGAGAGAGGGAGAGAGATATTCTATATATATAATATATATAGATATATATTCGTCCTGTTGCTTCTGTTTCTTTAGAGAACCCTGACTAATATACTCATCCATGTTCCATGAATTCTGCTTCTCACAGTGGAGGTATCTAGAGCGTTTCTAATGATTCCCCTGCTCCTAGTAAGTCTCACTCTGGTGGATGTGTCTTATGTTTGGTGTCTGGTGTTTCTAGTATTTTTCCCTTTTCTCTCAGCTGTGGAATTGTTGGTTAGTTTGCCAAGTAGTTTTTTGGTAAGCTTTAATTTTTCAATAATTCCAGCTAAAAGCTAAAAAACTTTATCTTAGAGAATATTATTTGTTGTTATTCATTCTGGGGGTTTAGTGCTTTCCGTTTCCCTTTCACCCTTTACAATCTCTATAAAACCCTTTCCCTTCTTTTCCCGCTTCCTCATCACTTTACTCTTTTTCTTTCTCCCCAATTTCTGTTCTCTTTCCTTATAATCCAGTTTCCATTCAATCTCAAATTTCAATCCATTCTTCCTGTACAGTCCCGTTTTCTTTCCTTTCGGTTCACTGTCTTTTCAACTTCTGCCTCTTCTTCCAATTTCTTTTCCAGAAAGCCCTAGGAATCCTCCAGTGTCTGCCCCTACATAGCCCAGGTGATACATGTGGGTGTGAAGCTAGGTCCAGCTTGTGTACATGGATGGTTGTTATATAAATTCCGTTTCTCCTGGATTCCAACAAACATTCATATTTGTTGAACCATCTCCTTAGATCCCACATTTCTGTAAGACAGTGTCATATTTAACTCATTCTGATGTCAAATCGACTATCTAGTCAAGAATGTCATGGAACTGCTGATCCTGCTGCTTTTACTGCAACATTTTAGGTATACAAGATTTAAGCCTACCGCATAAGTTTAAATCCATTGTCATTTCTTTGTATGTGTGTTCCTCCTGCTCCCCAGAAATAGGGTTTATAGGACTGAAATAGCAGTTAAGCATAGCTCCTTATTGCTTTATTATTTTGAGACATATTTTCATTACCTTACTCAGACTGGCTTTTGACAATCTGTGACAAAGCTATGTCTTGGATTTCTGATCATCCTGCCTCTACCTCTTGTGTAAATGTAATTAATTACATGTCTATCCTGGTGGAGCCATTCCTGAAAGGTTCACTCCTTGATTAATTTCCAGTGACCTGACTCATGTGGTTGAAGTCTGCTCTCCAGCTGACCTTGGTTTTTAATAATTCTCTTTATCATATTAATTCTTATTTTTCTGGCCTGCTTGACTTTAGACTTTATAGCAGTTAGGGTACCTGCTTCTGCCTCAAGACGTGGAACTGACACTTTTGCCTTTTCTAGAAATGAATACTGTGTAAGAAATAATGACACTGTCTACACAACATAAAAGTATGATACAGTAGTAATTAAGAACCGTACATAAACTGTGTCATGCAAAGAATGCCAAAGTAAAGAAAGGAATTTTGATTTCTTGGTCAGATTTTAACTAAAAATAGACTAATAGCCCATAGAAAATCACCCTAGCAGAAAGTGTTAAAAACAGAAACTGAGGAACACAGAAATGGAGGAAAACAGAAACTGAGGAAAACAATGATCAGAATATAAACAAGACATGAATGAAAGCTACACCAGCCACAAATTGACTTACAGGTTGAGCAAACAAGGAACTAAAGTGAGAAAAATAAAGTTTTCTATTGTTAAACTTTAAAGCTCATTTTTTACACTGTCCAGCACTATGTAACGACGAGGCATAAGGAATGGAATCCTCAGAGTTAAAAGTTAATATTAACTTAGCATTGCTGCAAAACTGTTAAATTGCTTAGCTGAATGGCTATACTATTATTGTTTCACTTTTTTGATGTCTCAAATAAATGATTATACCATTATCGATTATTTTACTGTTTTGATGTTAAGAATAATTTCAGGTGTGAATTTTCTGAAACATATTAATGGGGAAGTTGGGTTATTTTTTTCATCATTAACTTGGACTTGCATAACATGGATTAGTTTTAGGGCACATAAAAATAAACTTTGGGACCTGAGGAGCAGAGAAGAAAAGAAATCGGCAGAGTGGCAAACCGAAAGGCCCTCTGCACAGGATCAGAGAAGGCAAACACTCTCTGATCCTTAGGTCAGGAATTCGGCAGAGTGGCAAATTGGCAAGGCCCTCTGCACAGGAACAGAGAAGGCAAATGCTCTCTGATTCTTAGGTCAAAAAATTGGCAGAGTGAAGAACCCAAGAAGTCCTCTGCACAGGATCAGAGAAGGCAAATCCTCTCTGGTCCTTAGGTCAAAAAATTGGCAGAGTAAAGAACCAAAGAAGTCCTCTGCACAGGATCAGAGAAGGCAAATGCTCTTGGATTCTTAGGTCAAGAAATCAACAGAGTGAAGAACCCAAGAGGCCCTCTGCACAGGATCAGAGAAGGCAAATGCTCTCTGATCCTTAGGTTAAGAAACCAGCAGAGTGAAGAACCCAAGAGGTCCTCTGCACAGGATCGGAGAAGGCAAATGCTCTCTGATCCTTAGGTAAAAAAATCGACAGAGTGAAGAACCCAAGATGTCCTCTGCACAAGAGCAGGGATGAAAGATGCTCCTCAGGTCACAAAAAAAGAAAGATTTTTGTGTCTTATTTGATTAATTTCTTCACTGCCTTTGTGACCACCCACTTCAGGAACAACCTGCTGGGGCTGGACTCTGGCACTATCCAGAATCAAGTAGGTGGAAAAAAATCTCCATTTTGTCCTGGGCCAATCCTGACTCAAGATTACACCTGCTTTGGCATGCTTGATGGACACTAGCCTCCCCCAGCAATACGATCTAGGCTTTTCATTCCCCAGATTATGTTCTACAAGTATAGCCAAACCATCTGCTAATGTATAGCCAAAATAAATGCTCAGGAAAGAATCTCTCATGTACATCTGATCTGAACTGTTATAAATATTTTTGGGGGGTTTCCCTTTGTAACTTCTGTACTCCAGATGTTCAGGGTTGAGTGATATTTTGCAGGTGTTCACTACCATCAGTCCCATCCTAATCATTTAAGGATGGCTTTCCTTTGCAATTGACTTTTACTTGGTTGTGGTCTGTAATTCTTTCACATGGGTATAACATACTGGTGGCCTCCAGAGAGATCACCCCAGGCACATGGGGCTTAGTCTTGTTCAAAGCATGCCCTGTTTGGTGTGGAGGTGGCTAGGTAGCCACTCCCTGGAGATGTTTCATAGCCCTGCTCCTCCGCCTAGCTGGACCCAGAGAAATTTGGAAATACTGCCATTTTTCCTGGAAACCAAACCATAGTAAATCCTTCTAATTCTCCTAGGAAGAAATTCTAAATGCTGAAATAAGTTCTGTGTTCAAGTTGTTTGTCTGGTTTTCATTCTGATTTCTTTTTGGGAAAGATAGGCTTGACTGTGAATCTTCACTCAGATTGTGAAAGAAAGGCCTGGTGAGGATGTTTCCCTTCTTCCTTTATCCCTATATTGTGACATCAAGTGCTGAATTCTCTGCTTTTGTTTCTAGTTCCTTGGGTAGTATAGGCCCACACTGGAGCCTTCCCTCAGGATTTGGTTTTCTGGTTCTGTCTCTCATGAGAAATTGAAATTTGGTTTTGTTTAAGTGAAAAACCAGATGAACATTTTATCTGATTGATTTAATGCTTTCTTTGGGTTTGAAATCGTGCATTGGGGAATTAGTTATGTCAGTGTTGTCAGGTCAGCACTGTCCTGTGCACGTGGGAATTAGTCCTTTCAGGATTGTCCTTTCTATGCTGTACGATCTGGTATTTTTGCTTGTCTCAAGGTTAAGAGAGGAGGACTGCTTGCATAACTCCCTTTGGCTTAGTGGTTATGTGGAGCTCGCCCAAGGCACTCTCCTCTTTCCATGGAAGAGTTCCTTTGCCCTTATTTCCTATGCTAAGTGATTACTGTTAGTCCCTTATCTGGGATTATATTAACAGTTCCCATACAATCTGCCTTCTGGTAATCTGATCTAGTCTACTGTTCATTCTGTGCTTTGTCTGCCGACTCACAAATATGACCCCCCTTTACTTCCCAGGACAGGAAGTCTCCAATCATACCAGTATACTTCTGGATTCATCTTCTCTGGCCTAAACCCTGCCTGTCTCATTTGGGGCATATCTACAATTAAAAGCTCCTGGGGTGGCATGGTTTTTGACATTTCTAACACTTGCTTCCTCCTCCTCCCTCCTCTGTTCCTCTCTGAAAATTATTTCCAGCAGTCTCCATCCAGGCCTGTGGCACCCCATCTCTCTGTTCTTGCTTCAGTAAAGGTAGCCCATATCACCAATACTTGCCTGTTGTTTTCTAACCCATGACAATGGTCTGTGAGGCTCTTCTGTGCTATACTATGTATTTCAAATGTAACATTTCAGATGATTTTTTCTTAAGTAGGCCTAGGAGCCACTAAGAAGTTTGCAAACTGAGCAGGTCTGAGAGCTAAGATGAGGCATCAGGGGGCTTAGTTTAGAGAATCCACCTAGTGGGCATAGGGAATTCATTAAATTGATGCAATTCATAGGCAACTCACTGATCTGGTGAAATTTAAAAGTGTGAAATCCCTAGTGAACTGCTTGACCCTCAGCATGAAGTCAATCTAGGATTTCTGTTCACGCTTAGGTTCGGGATCTCTCAAGCCTGCAATTCATAGGCAAATCATTAATTCATATGCAATTCATTAATAGGCAACTCACTGATCTGGTGAAATTTAAAAGTCTGAAATACCTAGTGAACTGCTTGACCCTCAGCATGAAACCAATCTGGGGTTTCTGTTCAGGCTAACTCAAAAGTCTGAGGAAATCAAAGGGCTACAAGACCCAGAGCTGAGAAGGCAGGCACAGTTTGTTGAGAGCAGGTAACTCACCAGCGTATAATAATTGTCTTGGATGGAAAGAGAGTTGCATGATTTGGGGAGGACTGACAGCTGGATTGGGGGCTTAGAATTTTAGGATTAGTTAACTCTCTTGGCTAGGGTTAGTGATATTACTGGTCTTTGAGAAGTCCAGGTCTGGGATACTCAAAACTTGAGGAAACCAGCAGGCCTGTAAGCATGCATGGAGAGCATGTTGAGAGAGGAGGTTACGGAAATGACTAAGGTAGGTGAACTAGTAGGACTACGATTCATAGGGAAGCTCTGTAACCTGAGCATGGCTGAAAGATGGACGCTGAGAGAATTAAAGACAGGGAACTCACACAGGTTGTGTTTAGGAAATTCACTGGTTGAGTGTATTCACAGATTTGGGGCAATCTAGGAGCTGTAAAATCAAACATGTCCTGAGAATTTTGATGAAGAGTGTGGGATGAAGAGTATGGAAATTTGCTGAACTCATCAGGCTGGGGGACCTGCCAGGTCATTGCTGATCAGAGAGTTGCATTTCCAACAGAGCATACCTGAGAGCTGGGATGGGGCCTCTTATATCTAGGATTAAGGAACTAACTTGAGTGAGGTTCAAAAGCTCATTGTTCTAGGGGGTACACCAAATCTGTGATGATCCCAGTAAGCTTGAGAACTGGTAGTTTTTTTGGGCTATGGTCTGGGAAATTCAGTGATCTGAGGTTCTTATGGAACCACATGGGCCTCAGAAAGCCAAAATTTTTGCATGGCTCCATTGGGTGATGTTGATAAGTAACTCACCAAGATGGGAAAATCCAAAGGGTGGGGTACACACATACCCAAAACCTAGGCAGATTAGAGAACTGCGAAGGAAGGTTGGCACTAGGAAATTTATGTGTTCATGTTTAATCAGAAATCTAGGGTAAGTAGGGATCTGCATATCTCCAGGAAATCTGGAGTTTTGATGGAAGGCTTGGAAAGTGGGGAGGAGGTGTGTTTAGTGACCTGATTGGAATAGGAGCAAGTACATGTCTACGGCCTGCTAGGGGATCTACAGAACACAAGCAGGCCTATGAGCTGGGATGGAAGGCTTGGAATTTGAAGGGGTGGTTAGGGACCTAACTGGAATAGGAGCACTTACATGTCTAGGGCTTAGAAAGTGATCTACAAACTCAACCAGTTTTTTTTTTCTTTTTTTTTTTTTTAAATTAATTTTTATTGATGCTTTGTGCATTTCATACATTTTTTCCAATTCAGTTCAGGCTTATTTCCCTTTCCCTTCCCCCCACCCCCACCCCATCCCAGATCATGCATTCTGCCATAACTATCCTGCATCTTTCTCTCAGTTTTTTTTTTCATTTTTAGCTATAAGTGATAATCCATGAGTACAAGCATCCTTCATGCAAAACCTATCTGCGGGCTGTTGTGCCCAAACACCTACAGCCCCACCATCCAGTGGGGGGTGACAGGTTGTTTGTTCAATCAAGTTGATCAAATGAGTGTCCAGACTACATTGCTGTAGTTTCACCATTCACCCCAATCGCAGCCCTTACATTCTACCACGCCCCCTCTTCCGCAGGTTGTTCCCTAGGCTTAGAAAAGGGGCACAGGTGGATCAGAGGTAAAACAGTCCACTCTCTCTGGAGCTGTTGACTTGGACTCTGGTCAATTCTGGCTGTTTCCTTTCATGGGCTGACAGTTTGTCCAGGAATAACCTTTCGATCCTACTAATGAAGAACAAGCAATTAGATATATAGGTATTTAAGCAGCACTAATAGTTATGGTAGGTTACTTTAGCATAGACACATGTTTGGATATGTTAATCCATGAATTACAATTTTCCCCCCTGTTAAATATGACAGGGTCTTACTGTGGCTTATAACATCTAACCTGTAGAGGATGTAAGCTTGTGGCATCAGCCATGGGTTATTTCTCCAAGGGGAGAGCCAATAGCCAATTAGATTTGGGATATACAGTTTTAAGAGCTGTGATACAAGGCTTGAAAGTTAGGAAGGACTGGTGTTAGGGTATTCACTTGGGTGAGGCAACTCAAATGTATATATCTGAGACCTGATTGGCCATGGCAGTTCTTGGATCTGCCATCCAAGGCAAGAGGGCTGGGGCTTAGGAAATCACCAAGCTGGAGTACACACAAGTGTGAGACACACACATGGCCTTGGGACATGAGCAAGCTTGAGAGCTAGGATGGGGTGCAGGTGTTTGAAGCTAGGGAATTTACATGGCTTGGTTGAGGAAGTAATTTGTCTGGGGCACTTGACGTTCTAGAGGAAATATGAAGCTAGACAACCTCAAAAGGCCTGAGATCTTTTTTTTCAGTCTCTGATTTTCTACATTTTGCCCAGGTGTGGCTTTCTGTGCAAGTAATTTATCTTCTAGTCAGATATATATTTGAAAACTATGTTTTTTAAAAGGAATAATTGAGATTTGTTTAAAAAATTTATTTTTAATTATTTTTAATGAAATTTTTATTGGTTTATTTTTAAGGGATTCTACAATATAAGAGCACAGTTTATTTCATATCACATTGACGTTGCTCACTTTGCCAGACACGTAGGTAATTGGTGCTAGCATCCACAGATGAGGGATACCATTCCTCATTGGTTTTTATGGAACTGTGTTACTTCACTCAGCATCATATCTTCTAGCTCCATCCATTTACCTGCAAAGTTCATGATATCATCTTTCTTTACCACTGCATAGAATTCCATTGTGTAGATGTACCACTTTTTTTTCTATCCACTCGTCAGTTGAGAGGCACTTGGGTTGGTTCCAGATCTTTGCTATTGTGAAGAGAGCTTCAATAAATATGTCTGTGATAGTATCTGTGCAGTAAGATGAGTCTTGTGGGTACATACCCAGGAGAGATATGGCTGGGTCAGGTGGCACGTTCACTCCAAGTCTTCTAAGGATTCTACACATAGTGGAGAGTTTCCATAGTGGCTGTACGAGTTTATATTTCCACAAGCAGTGTGTGAGTATTCCCTTTCTCCACAACCTCTCCAGCAATAGTTATCATTTGTTTTCTTGATGCTAGCCTGTCTTATTGAAGTGAAATGATACCTTAAAGTGGTTTTAATTTGCATTTCCTTAATTATTAGCAAAATTGAACACTTTTTAAGATGTTTCTCAGCCGGGCTAGAGAGATAGCCTAGCGGTTAAGAGCACTGACTGCTCTTGCAGAGGACCCGGGTTCGATCCCCAGCACCCATATGGTGGCTGAGAACCCTCTTTAACTCCAGTTCCAGGGGACTCTGACACCCTCTTCTGACCTCCTTGGCATTGCACGACACGGGTGCACAAACCTACATGCAGAGACAGTACATTCATACACATAGAAATAAATAAAAAAAAAATAAAAAAGTTTTAAAAAAGAAAAAAAAATAAGATGTTTCTCAGCCATCTCTAATCTCACTTGTGAAGTCTCTGTTCAGATCTTTGATCCGTCTTCTGAGTGTGTCATAAGTTTTCTTTCTTCTTTGTTTTTGGAGTAATTTATATATTCTGGAAATCAATGCTTTGTCAGATGTATCTGTAGTGAAGTTTTCCTCCCACTCTGGGTTTTCTCTTAACATCCTTGATTGTTTCTTTTGATGTACAGAAGCTTTTGCCTTTAATGAGGTCCCATTTGTCAATTGTCGACCTTATTTCTTGTGCAGGTGCTGTCTGATTTAGGAAAACTTTTCCTACATTTATGTCTTGTGGTCTGCTGCCAACTTTTTCTTCTATTGACTTCAGAGTTTTGGGTTTCACTTTGAGGTGTTTAATCCATTTGTAGTTGACTTTTATACAGGTTGAGAGGTAGGGGTTTAATTTTATTGTTCTACCAGTGGTTATCTAGTTTTGCCAACACCACTTGCTGAAGATGCTTTCTTTCCTCCATTGCGTCTTCTTGGCCCCCTTGTCAAATATGCGGTGGCTAAAATTGTGCTAAAGTCTGGATGTTCAGTTTTGCTCCATTGGTCAATAGGTCTGTTTTGTGCCACTACCAAGCTGTTTTTATGACTATAGCCCTTTAGTGCAGTTTGAAGTCTGGTATAGAGATGCCCCCTGTATGGCTCTTTTCGCTCAGGGTTGCTTTGGCTAGTCAGTGTCTTTTGTATTTCCAAATGAATTTAAGGACTTTTTTTCCAAGCCTGTGAAGAAAATCTTGGGAATTTTAATTGGGATTGCATTAAATCTGTACAAGAGTTTTGGTAGAAAGGACATTTTTATTATATTAATTTTCCCAGTCCATGAGCAGGGGAGATTTTTCCATTTTCTGATGTCTTCAATTTCCTTCTCCCGAGGTTTTAATTTTTTTGTAGAGATCTTTGGTGTCTTTGGTTAGGTTTGTTCCTAGGTATTTTATTGTTTTTGAGGCTATTGTGATTGGAAAGGTCTCCTTGCATTCCTTCTTCAGTTGCTTGTTGTTGGCGTAAAGAAAGGCTACTGATTTTTCTACATTAATTTTGTATCCTGCCACTTTACTGAAATTCTTAATCATTTCTAGGAGTTTTCTGGTGGAGTTTTTAGCATCCCTTAAGTAAACAATCATATCATCAGCAAAAAAGGGATAGCTTAACTTCCTCTTTTTCCAATTAGTACTCATAAAATTTCCTTTTCTTGCCTTATTGCCCTGGCAAGTATTTCAAGCACTATATTGAAGAGAAGAGGTAACAGGGGGCAGCCTTGCTGAGTTTCTACCTTTAAAGGGATTGCTTCTGTCCTTTTCCCATTTAAGATTATATTGGCTGCGCCCTTAGTCATAGCACTTTAGAGGCTGAGGCAGGCGGATCTTTGTGAGTTCAAGGCCAGCCTGGTCTACAGAGTGAGTTCCAGGACAGCTGGGACTACAAGGAGACCCTGACTCGAAAAGACCAAAAAATATTATATTGGCTATGGGTTTCCTGTATATGGCTTTGATTATACTAAGGAATGATCCCTCCAATCCAATTCCCTCTAGGACTTTAAGCTTGAAGGAATGCTGGATTTTGACAAAGGCTTTTTCTGCTTCAATTGAGATGATTGGGTGATTTTTGTCTTTCAGTCCATTTATATGATTGATGATATTTATTGATTTTCATATGTCGAACCATCCCTGCATCTCTCGTATGAATCCAAATTGGTCATGGTGGATGATCTTCTTGATGTGGCTCTGTCTGTGGTTTGCAAGTATTTTGTTGAGAAGTTTTGCATCTGTGTTTATTAATGAGATGGGTCTATAGTTCTCCTTTTTGGTTGTATCTTTGCCTGGTTTGGATATTAGAGTGATGCTGGCTTCATAGAAGGAATTTGGGAGAATTATCTCTGAATCCTAATAAACAATTTGAGTAATAATAGTTGTAAGTCTATTTGAAATGTTTTATAGAATTCTGCCATGATACAATCTGGGACTGGGCTTTACTTCTTTGGGAGTTTTCTTATTACATCTTCAATTTCTTCATATATTATGGGTCTGTTTAAGCTGTCCATCTCTTCTTAGTTGAGCTTTGGTGATTCCCAGGATTTCAGGTATTCATCCATTTCTCCCAAGGTTTCAAACATAGTAGAGTATAGGTTTTTGAAGTATTCCTGTATGATTGTCTGCATCTTTTCATTGTCTGTTTAGATATTTACCCTTTCATCATGGGTTCTATTGATTTGGAATTGATCCTTCTTTCTTTTGGTTAACTGGGCAAGAGGTCTGTCTATCTTGTTTCTTTCTCAAAGAACCAACTATTGGATTCATCGATTTTTTTGTATTATTCTCTTTGTATTTCATTGACTTCTGCTCTGATTTTTGTTATTTCTTCCTGTCTGTTGCATTTAGGCTTCATTGTTGTTGTTTCTCAGTGTTTGTTGCTAAAGCGTTAGACCATTTACTTGAGCTCTTTCTGTTTTTCTAATGTAGCCACCCAGGGCTATAAACTTACCTCTTAGGACTGCTTTTAATGTATCCCATAGGTTTTATTGTGTTGTATTATCATTGTCATTAAGTTCTAGGAATGCTTTTATTTCTTTATTTATCACTTCCTTGACCCATTCTCTTTTCAGGAGTGTGTTGTTTAGTCTCCATGTGTTCTTGTAGATAGTAGGGCTTATCCTGGTGTTGATATTGAACTTTACTGTGTCGTGGTCTGATAGAATGCATGAAGTTATTTCAACCTTTTTGTATTTGTGGAGGTTTCTTCTGTGTCCCAGTATGTGGTTGATTTTGGAGAATGTTCCATGGGGTGCTGAGTAGAAAGTGTATTCTCTGGTATTAGGGTTGAATATTTGGTAGATGTCTGTGAGGCTGATTTGGTGTATACTATCGTTCAGTTCAGATGTTTCTCTGTTTATTCTTTTCTGCTTGACCTGTCTAAAGGGTTCAGTGGGGTATTGAAGTCCCCTCCTTCGAGTGTACTGGAGTTAATCTGTACCTTGAGGTCCTGGAGAATTGTCTTTTAAAGTTTGGTGCACCAGAGTTTGGTGCATATATATTCATGATTGTGAAAACTTCATGGTCAATTTTTCCTTTGATGAAAATGTAATGACCTTCTTTTTCTCTTCTGATTTCTTTTACTTTGAAATCTATTTTGTCTGATATTAAAATAGCAACTCCGACTTTCTTTTTGGTACCATTTTCTTGGAATATTTTTTTTCCATCCTTTCAGTTTAAGATGGTGCCTATCTTTGAAAGTAAGGTGTGTTTCTTGTAGACAGCATGTAGATGGATTCTGTTTCCTAATCCAATCTCCCAGTCTATGTCTTTTGATTGGGGGGGGGTTAGTCCATTAATAGTTAAAGTTGTAACTGAAAGATGTTTGTTGCTTCCATTCACCTTAATATCCATTTTTATTTTTGGTCTAGGTTTCTATTTCTGCAGTTATGCTTTTATTAATTTATCTTTCTAGGTGCCTGGGGATAGTTGCTTCTTTCTTCTGTACTTTGAATTGCTTCAAGTATTCTCTGAAGGGTTGGTTTTCTGGAAATGTATTCTTTCATCTTGTTTATGTCATTGAATATTTTTCTCTCTCCTTCAACTAGAATCAACATTTTTGCTGGATATAGTAATCTGGGTTGGCATGTATAGTCCTTTAACCCTGGGAATGCTCTGTTCCACGTTCTTCTTACTTTCATAGTTTGCACTTACAAGTCAGTTGTAAATCTGAACGGTTTCCCCTTATATGTAACTTGCTGTTTTTCTCTTGTGGCTTTCAGAATTTTGTATTTGTTTTGGGTGTCTAGTATTTCAACTATGATATGCCATGGAGAGTTTCTTTTCTGATCTTGTCTCTTCTGGGTTCTATGTACTTCTTGTATTTGTATTGGTTTGTCTTTTTTAGTTGGGGAAATTTTCGTCTATTATGCTGTTGAAGATCTGATAAATACCATTCTCTTGGGATTCTTCCAGTTTCGCTATGATGCAGAGGTTTGATCTTTTCATAGTGTCCCACAATTCCTGATTGTTCACCTTTTGTGTATTTTTAAATTTTTCATAAACTTTATTTTTATTTTTATTTGTTTTTTATGTGTGTGAATGTACTGTCTACATGTAGATTTCTGCACCCATGTCTTACAATGCAGGGGAGGTCAGAAGAGGGTGTCAGATTCCCCTGGTACTGGAGTTAAAAATAGTTCTCAGCTGCCATGTGGGTGCTGGGTATTGAACCTGGGTCCTCTGCAAGACCAGTCTGTGCTCTTAACCCCTAGGCCATCTCTCCAGCCCAAATTTTTCATAATCTTTTCTTGAGGTTTTTAGTTGTTCTGTCATATCTTCCAGGTCTGATATTCGTTGTACTGCTTCCACCATTCTACTTATGAGACTTTTCCCGTTCCTTTCCTCTTGATTGTATGAGTGTTTGGTTTCCTTTTTTCATTTCCTCTTGTGATTTCTTTAGTGTTTCCACTTCCTTTTGGAGCTTGTCAATCTCTTCCTGTAGCTTCTTGCTTCACTGTTTGGTTTCCTTTTTTGATGTTTCCACTTCCTCTAGGTCTTTCTTGAGTTTTTCATTCTCTCTCCTTAGTTCTCTGACTTGTTCTTTATCTTCTTTGTTTTCTTTGAATATTTCTGCAATTGTTCCTCTAACATCTGTGTCCTGGACCATCGCCATGGGGATCTCACTGTAGGAATCCCCCTACAGGGTTGGTAGAACTTGGTGTTGAATTATCCTGCACCCTTCCCATGTTGTCCCTTCATCGTGTTCCTTGCATGTGGATTGCTGTTTGCCTTTATTCTAATGTGAATCCCAAATGCCTCTTCACTGTGTTGAAGACTTTTTTTCCCCTCAGATGCCTTTGTTGGTGTTTCTTTGTTTGTTTGTTTGATCTGTTTTTCTCCTTGCTTATGGGGTGTTGATTTTCTAAGTTTTAGGCATTCTATTGGAAGTGTAACTCACTCTTCCCTTTCTCTTCTGTAGGTTCTCCAAAGAATCCACTTGGACACTCCCTTGGCAATTCCAGTTGGGGGGGGGTAATGCCTGTTTAACTCACTCCCCAGTTCTCTGTGCTTCAGGTGGTCCTGGGACACTCCTGATCTAAGCTCTGTGCACTCAAGTCTCACAGTGGCAACAGGCCCACCATTTATACCAGCTAGCTGGAGGAGTCATCCCCCACAGCCACACAAGACAATGATTTAATCAAACAAATGAGAGAATTATCCAACAGACCAGATAGGATTATCTCACAATCTTCTTGGCTGAAGTGAACAGATCCTACCTGTGTTTCAGGTGGTCCTGGGAAATCCCTGATCTAAGCACTGTGCACGTAATTCTCACAGTGGCAACAGGTTCAACTTTTATAAGAGCTATCAGGATGACTCAGCCCCCACAGCCATCGAAGACAGCAGTTTTACAAAATAAATGAGAGAATTATCCAATAGGCCAGATAAGATTATCCAACAATCCACCTGGCTGAATTGCCCAGCTCCTACCTGTGCTTCAGGTGGTCCTGGTAAATCCACAATCTAAGATCTGTGCACTCAGCCTGAGATCTTAAATGGGGTCTCTGAGTGCTTGGGTTAGGGGTATCCCCTTTTGAATCCAGAACTCAAAATTTGATATAATTTGTTGTTCTGGAGTCCTTGAAGAGCTTCATTCAGGGAATGGAGAGATAGCTGACAGGTTAAGAGCACTGGCTATTCTCACTGAGAACACTGGTTCAGTTCCAAGTACCTTATAGGTAGCTGTTAACCATCTGTCTCTAGAGTTCCAGGGAAGATGATGCCCTCTTCTCACCTCTGCAGGTATTGCATGTCTTGTGTTCTCTTAACATACATGTAGGCAATGTAGTCATATACATAATAGAATAAAAATAATAAACATAAATAGGAAATAGCTGTGTCATCTGACAGACATGAGAAGTGGGATGGGGGCTCATACTGCTAGTTAGAGAACTCACCTGACTGGGGTAAATGACCTCAATGGTCTGGGAGTACTCAATGTCAGGGGAGCCTCCAGAGCTTCATGATTTCAACAGGTCTGAGGCCGTCAATGGTGATTGTGTTAGGAAATTGCTGGTAGGGAACTCACAAAAGGCTGGGGAAATTAAAAGTCTAGAGCAAACAAGAAACTCTGCAATCTGAGCAGGTTTCAGAGCTGTGATTTGGCCTCTGGGGTCTAGGATTGGAAACTTACTGTTCTGGGATAAAGGAACTCAGTAGGCCCAAGAAATGGGGCAGGGGCTGTGAGAGCTAAGGATAGTGAGCTCACTTGGCTTGGCTTTAGAGTTCACCTAGATATACACTTCTATGGCTGACTTAGAGCTGAGATGGTAGACAGAGATGTTAGGAGGTAAAAATCTAACCAGGGTAGGCTAGTTCACTGGGCTCAAGAACATAGACAGTTGTGCAACTTGAACAGATCAGACACGTCAGATGGGGGCTGTTATGTATGCTTTTAGGAAATGTACCTGGCTGACTTAGGGAACTCATGAGTCTGGTAGTTTTCAGAGGTCTGGGGCCTGGATGGAGATGCATGAATCAAGTGGGACTTAGAGCTGAGATGGCAAATATAGGTGTATGAGATTAAGGAACTCTCAGGGTGGCTAACTCAGTGATCTAAGGCCTACAAGGGGCTGTGCAACTTGAGCTCTCAGAGAGCTGTGACGGGAGTTCCTAGGAGTAGGGTTAGTTGATTCGCCAGTATGGAATTTGAGAACACATGTCTGGAAGAACTCTGAGATCAGAGATGAATATGATGCTTAGGAAGCTGCAAGTGTTTCAGTGGGTGAAAAGCAGTCATGGGGCTCCAAAATACATCTGGGGGAGCTTAAAAAACTGAATTACATAAAGTTCTGTGTGGACTCAGCAGGCTTGAGAGCTGGGATGTGGGCTTGGAGACCTTGTGTTAGGGAGCTAACATATGGCTGGGTTACAGGACCCACTGGTCTGGAAGAACACTCAGGGCTGAGGCAACAATGGATGTGCAAGGTGGGCCTGAAAGCAGGCATGGCAGGGCCCAAGGTCTGGATTTCAGGAACTCATAATGCAAGGGGAACTTGACCTTCTGAGGAATACAAGGAGCTGCACAATCATGAAAGGCCTAGGAGGCTGAGTAGCAGGCATGGGTGTGGAATGGCTCGATTTGAGAACTCATCTGATTGGGAGAACTTGCAAGTCTGCTGCAGGTAGAGAACTACATTACCAGATCATACCCTACAGCTGTGATGGGGCCCCTGAACATTAGAGATAGGAACTTACCTTGACAAGATTAGTAAACTCAGTGGTCTGTGTGAATGACCATGTCTTCAGCATCTATGAAGCTACATGATTCAAACAAGCCTAAAGTGCTGAAGTTGCAGTTATAATGAACTGTGGTTAAGAAAGACATTAATGTTAGTAAATTTGCAGGTTTGGGGAGGAGGAGTTTTCCCAGTTTAGCAGTCCAGAGAGATTTGATGGGGGTTCCTAAGGCAGGTAAGGATTGAATAAGTCAGTTGTATAATGCAACTTACAGGTCTGGGGTGCACATGGAGCTCTCAGACCCAGAAGGCCAGGGACCTGAGATAAGAGGCAAGAAGTGCTACAGCTCAAAATCTTCCTTGTCCAGGGAGCTTCCTACTCAGCACCCTGAGAGTGAGGGAGTAAAGATGGCTGAGAACCATCTTGGGAATGGGGAACTTTAATCCACTGCGGGTGGGAATGTAAACTTAAACAATCACTGTGGAATGCAGAGTAGAGAACCATTAACGGAATAAAAATGAGGCTACCACCTGATCCAATCATACCACTCCTTGTTATATACCCACAAGACTCATCCTGTCAGAGATACATGCACATCCATGTTTATTGTAGCTGTCGTCACAATAGCAAAGAGATGGAGCCAACCCAATTGTACCTCAACTGAGAAGTAGATAAAGAAAATGTGGTACATTACACAATGGAGTTTTATGTAGCAGTAAAAAAAGATGACATCATGATCTTTGCTGGTAAATGGATGGAACTCAAAGCCAATATGATGGATGATATCTTTCATTTGTGGATGCTAGCACCAAGTGCCTGGTTATAAGGCTCACTGAGCAATGTTAATGTTATATTCCTTTTTAGCTGAAAGCAAGTGTGCTCTTAAAATATGAATCACTCTACAAGCTCCAGAATTAACCTAATAATTATTTTCAGATGTTATAATCTTTGTATATCAGTGAGGGTAAGTAAGTATATTTTAGAATAACATAAAATTAAAAGGGAAAAATTCGAATCCTGAAATATGATTTAAAAATAACATGCAGGATATTTTCAGACAACATAATTTTAGTATAGGTATAACATACTTATGTATATGTTGAAGCAATACAAATTGGAGAGAACAACAGCAAGCAAAGAACTGAGACAAAGAACTGAATGAAACAGTAAAGTTCTCCCCAAAACAATAATCCTCTTCCGTAAAATATTTTAAAAAGCCTCTAATTCCCTGCAACCATCAATAGTAAGCTCAAATAAACTCTTCTTATTATAAGTTCCCTTGGTCATGGAGGTTTTATCACAGCACCAGAAAAGTGACTAATACACCCACCTAGATTCCTGTTTCACAACTCCTTTTGTTATTTTTGCTACACACACACACACACACACACACACACACACACACACACATACACACCTTGAAAAAACAGGGTATTATTTGCAAATATTTTCATACAAATTATGACAAACAAGGAATTGGTTCATCTTTTGGGTTATATTTATTATTTCTGAATTCTCGATTGATATTTACATTATTATTATTAATTATTTAGTAGCTTCAGTTTTCCTGACAATAAAATAGTTACATTCTTCTGTATTACTAAATAAAACACCATTTGTTGATTGCATCTAGGATGCTTCCATAACATGTAATACTATTGTCAACAGTGCTGCAATCAACATAAAGGTACAAGTATATTTTTGGTACATAGTCTTACAGACCTTTACAAACATACCAAGAAATAGTACAGATTGATCACACAGTACTACTTTCAGAGATTTCTTAAGTGTAGTCCACAATGATTTTTTAAGTGGGAGACATTTCTCACATTATTGTATATATTGTAAACATCCCCTTTCCCCTCCATCCACATTCGTATTATTTTATTTTTTTAATTTTAATTTGTTTTTCCTGTCTTTTTGTGACAAGGTCTCTTTATAACCTCAGTTGCCATGGAGACCAGGTTGGTCTCTATCACATAAAATCCTATGTCCCTCTACCTACTGTGTCCTGAGATTAAATATGTACAACACTAGGTTGGGCAGCATTATTTCTTAATTTCTTTATTCATGAAATCCATTTTGACGGGAGACAAAATATAAATCTAGTTTTAATTAGAAAGTCACTGAAGGCTAAGTATTTTGGTCATGTTTTCTCAAGTTTATTTACTATTTATATTTCATCTTTTCTTATTTGTTCATTATCCCATTTAAAAACGGGGTTGATTAGCCTTTAATATTTCATTTTTTGAGTTTAGAAATCCCCATCAGATGCATAGCTAGCATTGATGTTCTCTGACTCTGTAGAATTTCTTCACTTGATTCCTTGTTTTCCTATGAATTTACTTTTGTAATTTCATAGCATCACCTTTGTCAAGTCTTACTATCATTTCCTGATATATTGAAGTTTTTTGCAAGTTCTCGCACATATATCCACATATAGAGTTTTCTGACAGGAGCACACTGCTTTTGCTACTATTTTATTAGTGTATATCAAAATCAAGTATAGTAATTACTGCAGTGTTTTTCTTTGTTCTCCTATGTCTGTTTGGACTATTTGTAGATTTTATATTCCATTGAATTTTTGGATTTTTTTCTCACACAATGAAGGACATAAAGCCCATTTAAATTGTTATTGCATTAATCTGTAGATTGCTTTTAGAAATATATTTACTTTACAATATTACTATTTTTCATCATCATAAAATCTATTTCATTCATGTTTGTCATTTTGAATAACAAATATTTTCTTCTGTATTTTAATTTTTAATGGAAGAGTCTTTTGGTCCTTGGGAAGAGGCCTTTTATTCATAAATGTTATAATTTTTAAGATGTTCTGAATGGAATAGTTAAAAATTAAACTTGAGAAAGTAAATATAAGAGATATGTATAAATAAGATGAAAATCAATAAGATACCTTCCCCTATAAGCAAAATAAAAACAGTAAGGAATTGGGCAGACATGGTGGTGCATGCATTTATTCTAATACACGGGAGGCAGTGCAGGTATATATCTTGCTCTGGAATATCTTACACACAAGGACCTGTAAACAATTGCTAGTGGTATCCCTCTTCAGGCTATCTAGGAATTCTGCCACTAGTGCTTGTTTCAAGACATATTTTGATTGAGTGGGACACTGCACCGTCTGGTCTCAGAATTTTTTTTCCCCTCTGATTAAAGTCATTCTGCATGCCAAGATTTAGACAATGATGCCTATGTTCCCATTGTGGGCCCATTGTGGGCCATTGAGTAAGGAAACTAGTTTTCTGTTTTACCCCTACCACAGTTAATATATCTGTGGATTCTTTGTGTTTATTTCTCTGTATTTCACTCCATATATATATATATATATATATATATATATATAT
>VZQC01002544.1:61034-72384 GCA_009823505.1 Rhizomys pruinosus
TATATATATATATATTCTGATTCACTCTATTTTTTTGGTCTTCTTGAGACAGGGTCTCCCTGTAGCTCTGGCTGTCCTGGAACTCACTTTGTAATCCAGGCTGGCCTTGAACTCACAAAGATCCGCCTGCCTTTGCCTCCCAAGTGCTAGGATTAAAGGCGATTTACTCCATTTCTATCTCTATGTTTCTCACTCTTCTCAAAGTTTTGGGTTCCCAAGCATAGATTCTAAGATTTCTGATGTTCTCTCTCTATCTTAACTTTTCTCTGACCCTCCCATTTACATTCAATCCACACTAAGAGCAGAAAAATACCCTGGCTCCCAGTGGATATATTTCATATTGAATCCTGCACATTATCGCTTTTCCTCCCTATAAAATTCCCTATCTTTCTCCATTATTTAAAATTTTCCTCTTTTTTATCAATCACCTTAATAGCTACCTACAGTCCAAGTATCCTAAGGTTATTCCATTGATAGTCAAGTAGTCCTTGAATGTTTGTACTCTGCATTTTAGTTTGTTTCTAATCACTGTGAGAAAAAAAACAATACCAACTTGGGGAGGAAAATTGTTTATTTAGTTCACACATCCAGGGTTCATAATTTATGGCACCCAAAATAGGAATTCAGGGAAGAAATATGGAAGCCGGAGCTGAAGAACAGGCCATGGAAGAATGCTGTTTACTGTCTTGGTATTCTGGCCTATGCTTAGCCTGCTTTCATATACAATGCAGAACACTCTACACAGGCATGACAACTTCCCACAGTGACCTGGGCCTTCCCACATCATGAAACAATAAAATAATAACCCACAGACCTGGCCACAGGCCAGACCAAAGGAGACAATTCCCCAATCAGCCCAGGTGTGTCAAGTTGGCACTAAATCTGTCCAGCATAATAAAACCCTTGTAAACTTGACACACAAAGCTCACCACTATTAAAACACAAGTTTTCTATTTCTTGTCACCAAGATATGATGTTAACATTACTATCATCACTTAAGACAATAAACCTTGAAAGCCCCACACACCTTAAAAATCCACATACTGGTCTGGAGAGATGGCATATCGTTTAAGAGCGCCGACTGCTCTTGCAGATGACCTGGGTTCGATCCCCAGCACCCACATGGCGGCTGAGAACCGTCCATAGCTCCAATTCCAGAACTGCAGTTCCAGGGGAATCTGAGGCCCTCTTCTGACATCCGCAGCATTGCAAGACACAGGTGCACAGACCTGCATGCAGACAGTACATTCATACACATAAAATAAATAAATAAATAAATAAATAAATAAATAAATAAATAAAAATTTAAAAATCCACATACTAAAATGTTCATATTTCCCTTTGACATCTCTTAATTTTGGCTTCATGTAAAATGTGAAACAAGTACTGTGTTATTTCAAAGGGAAGAATCAGGTATAATTAACAAAACCTTAGTGCAGCAAAATAGCTCAGGCTAGATATCTTGGATTCAGTCATGATCTTCTGAGCTCTGAAGGCTTTTGGCAACAACACTTCTCTTACTCTGTCATCCATAACACACAGCTCATCTCACAGTCCCAGGCCTGCTCTGTTCCACACCTGCTACTGCCATTGGTGGTCACCCCATAGTCCTGTCATCTCTAACGTAGCTGGGGTCTCCACTGAAACTGAGGCTGTACCTTCAGCAATGGGTTCTTCTGACCTTTCCTGGTGCAAAGTCTCAGATTCCCCTCATGACCCCTGCAATTATGGTGGTCTTCATTGCAACTAAGGCTGCATTTTCACCAATGGCCTCTCTTTGCATCTCACAATGCCAAGCCCCAACTTCTCTCTGTGAACTCCTTCATGTTTTCAACATCAGAACCATGAAGAAGACTATTATGTATTACCAATCACTGCATCCATCTTGATATGGTGACTCAGGCCACCTTGGACCACAGCTTCTGTGTGCTAACCTCAAATGTTGTGAGCCCTCTGTAGCACTTGAAGGTGCAAACCATGCCTGCTGTATTAAAGGGAAAAGGTGGAGGAGCAAATAGTCACATCCCATGGGAGCTTGTGGAAGAATGCAGCATGCCAGTTGGCTTTGGGTACTTCTGCCCTACAGCCTGGTCTGGCCCTGCTATCTACCCTAAACAGCTCTTGACCTTGGGGAGCTGGCCACCTCCCCATTATGGCCCCATTAATTCCACTTGCTGGGGAATGACAACAGCTCCAGACAGACGCCTCAGACTGGTGGCCTTCTCTAAGCTTTTTTCCAGTCAAATACACAACGCATCTTAACACTCCTTCCCCAGGTTGTTAGCCAAACAGAAATACCTTAATCAACCAATTCCCGCTAGCACTCTACATTCAACACAAGCCAGATGGGCTTAAACTTACCACATGCATGAAAAATAATGGATCTGGAAATCTCGTCAGATGGTAATGGAGATTCCATTTATTGTTTGCAGCCTATCTTTTATCTCAGTCATTGTTAGAGCTCTGCATCATGCCCCCAGTATACATCACTGGGTTGAGTCAAAAGTGAGTCATGAGTTGTTACAAAACATTCTCGCCTAGGGACAGAGTCATGTGTGAACCATAGGCAGGCCATTTAAGACAATTCAGACACAGAAGTCCTGCTCTACCTATATATCCCCCTTTTAATTTAACTTTTTGTAAGAAGTTGTTTGGCTCATGGGATAGGTTGGCATTGTGAAAGAACCTGGGTTTGAATAGCCAGTTTCTCAAACCTGTTTTGAAGCCCAGTCAGGGCACAGGCCAGACATAAAGGTTTTTGTTTTTTTACACCAAAACCTGTTTGTATCCAAAAGACCAACCATGAGTTGAACTAATTCTCAGATATAAGCAATGAATATAACTAACATTCATGTAAACCCAATTAGCATGTACTCATGTCTAAAGTTTGTATAATCCAGCATTTCCATATTCCTATTGGAGAGGCTTGTATGCATAAGCATGTTCATTAAATGGAGAGTCTAGCCCATATCGTTGTGCTCTCACAATTCTCCCCGATCACCTCAGCCCTTATACTCTACCATGCCTATCTTCTATGTCTGGACCCTAGGCTTTGGGGAAAAGAGTCAAAGGTGGTTGGGACACAAAACAGTCTATTTTCCTATGAGGTGTCACTTTGGATACTGTTCTGCCCAGGCTGTTTCCTTCTATGTGTTGGCAGTATATTTTTTTTTATTTCTACTAACAAAATAGAAACAGTGACAATTTACTCTGTGGGCACAGTTACATATATTTAGATGGCATATTAGTCTAGAAACTATGGCTTTTTAAATACTTTTTTTAGTTACCAGAGGTTTTTAAACATTTAATACCAGCCATATGTCATTTCTCCAAAGGAGTGGGCTAATAACCAATTAGATTTGGGTTACACTAATATTTTTGGTTGCCCCTGGCTACATGAATCTCCCAAACAGGAGATGTGTAGCTGAGGAGTCTTGATTGACTCAAGGAGACCATTTTTATGTCTTTACTTTAGTGACCTTTGGTAACGCTCTCTGGCATCCCAGAGACCAACTGTCCACTTGCAAATGTGGTTTCTATGTTTCCTTTTTATGTTCACACCATGTCTTCAGCAGTAGGGCCTTAATGCAATCTTCTTTTGTGTGCATCCTAACATGTAGGCAAATACACTTTACTTTTGGGGGGCTCAAATCCCCCAGCCAACATTCCTTCTGCCAGAAAAGAACCAATTGCTGATACCAAAGTTTTACTCTATTAATACATTTTGTTTAACTATAAAGCCTTTAAATAGTTTACAATTATGTTTAGCTCTAAATAAAGAAAAATATTTTATAGTTCTTATGCCCATTATTCAATGAAAGGATCTAGCTATCCATGCTCTATAAGAAATTGCTATAATAACGGTTAATTATTTTTACAGTTAGGCAATAACGTTATTACCATACAAAACTTTTCATTTACTATTAAGAGGCAAGTAGGAAGAGTTTTCAAACCAGACCTTAGTAGGCATCTCCAAAGAAAACTTTTTTAAGACACATTATACACAGTTGTTTTAAATACAATCCAGAGAAATGTTTGGTGTCTGTGACTTAGACAGTCTGAGGTTTTTCTTCCTTTTGATGTTCAGATGGGCCAGCTTATCTGCTGGTATTTCTAGGTCCATCCGGAACAGCCCTAGGTCATACATTTTTGACATTTAGGTTGGTAGTGTACTTTTTTATTTCTTTTTTTATTATTTTTAAGGGATTCACAATATAAGAGCACAGTAGCTTTCAGATCACATTGTCGTTGCTCAGTTTGCCGTACAATTAGGTTATTGATGTTAGCATCCACAGATGAGGTATACCATTCACCATTCATTGTTTGTTTTTCTGGGACTGTGTTACTTCATTGAGCATGATATCTTCTAGCCCCAGCCATTTACCTGCAAAGCTCATGATGTCATCTTTCTTTACCACTGCAAAGAACTCCACTGTGTAGTTGTACCACATTTTCTCTATCTACTCATCAGTGGAGGGGCACTTGGCTTGGTTCCAGCTACTTGCTATTGTGAAGAGAGCTGCAATAATCATGGCTGTGCATGAATCTCTGCAGTAAAATGAGTCTTCTGGGTACATACCTAGGAGTGGTATGGCTGTTCAGTCCAAGACTTCCAAGGGTTCTCCACACTGCTTTCCATAGTGGTTGTACGAGTTTACATTCCCACCAGCAGTGGATGAGTAGTCTCCTTTCCCCACAACCTCTCCAGAACTTCATATCACTTGTTTTCTTGATCCTAGCCAGTCTTATTGGAGTAAGATGATATCTTAAAGTGGTTTTAATTTGCATTTCTTTAATTATTAGCAACGTTGAACACTTGTTGAGATGTTTCTCAACCATCTCTAATTCCTCACTTGTGAAGTGTCTGTTCAGCTCTTTGCTCCATCTATTGAGTGGGTCATTTGTTTTCTTCTTTCTTTTTTGAGTAGTTTATATATTTTGGAAATCAATGCTTTGTCAGATGTATCTGTGGTGAAGATTTCCACCCACTCTGTGGGTTTTCTCTTCACATCCTTGATTGTTTCTTTTGATGTACAGAAGCTTTTGAGTTTAATGAGGTCCCATTTGTCAATTGTCAACCTTAATTCTTGTGCAGTTGCTGTCTGATTTTGGAAGTCTTTTCCTATGCCTATGTCTTGTAGTCTGCTGCCACCATTTTTTTGGAACTGTAAATTTTTTTTGACCTGTAAATTTTTAAAAGGCAGTTGAATTATACATGGTTATATACAGGGACCAAGGTGTAAATTTTTACTAAATTTACCTGAATTGTTCATCATTAAACTGCATAGTGTTAATTTAGGAAGGCAAAATTAAGCCTTTAGTCAAATTATCTTGTAAGCAAAGGTAAAATTACAGGTAGTACTGTAACATACAGAAAAACATAGAGAACATTTGTATGCATTAATGCCAAAGTTATTGTTGGAAATTTAATGCAAATTAGAAGTAAAAAATTATTAATGATTTGTATTTCCAATTAGTTTAAATGTATTACCGCTTATATTCAGATTTTTTAATTGTGGTATTTATATGAGGGTATGTATTCATATTTAGAGTAATATAAATTTAAAAGGAAAAATGTAAACTAAACATATTTTGGAATTAACATACTGTTTCTTTTCAGAGGTCATAACCTTGGTATTAATTCGATGTATAAATAGGCATATCTTGGAACAATACAAATGGGAGGGAACAACAAGGACAAAAGAACTGAGTCAAAGAACTGACGGAAATAGTGAATGCCTGCTCAAACAATAAACGTCTGCAGTGAAAACCTTTAAAAAGACTGAGAAACCTATGCATAATATATGAACTGGGATGGGGTGGGGGGCATGGAAAAGGGAAAGTGTCAAAATTTGACTGAGAAATGTATGAAATACAAAAAACATCAATAAGAATATTTTATTAAAAAAGAACATTTAACAAATTTTATTTAATATAGGCATTTTCATTTTTCTATGTCTTAAAATACCACAATTTATTTGGTCATCACATCCAGTAACTGATCCCACCCCCTGCTTGACATACCCTGGATGTGGCCTTGGCATCTGTGGAGAGACACAAGTTGTGGATGTGGCTGTCAGTAATATCTGGCTGGGTGTTAGGGTCAACACTCCCAGCTGTACCCAGCTGGAGCAGGTGGAGCAGGGAAAAAGAGCACAGAGCCACAGAAAGCTCAGTGTAGAACTAGGCACTGCATTAAAACAAGCAGCCACCTGTGTGGGAGTACAAATGGGACCCCTGTGGCAGAATGCAGGGGTGGCCTTGGCAGTGAGAATGCTGCTGGGCACCATGAGACTGAATCATCCACTTCTTTTCAAGATACTTGGCATGATTGTAACTTTTCTCAGCTTGAGAAAGGCAGGACAGCTTGCCAAGGGGACAACACTGATAATAATAATCATATTTTTTAAAAAACATGTCTAGAAGTGAAGGCCATTTGTATCCTGTTCTACAGAAACTACAAAGTACAACAGATGTGTCATCCACGTAGTAAGAGGGTTATATGAGAATTAAATTGAAATAATTCAGAAAAATAAGCTTTCTCGCAAACCGCAAGATTCAAGATGTTGGATATTATTGAACATACAATTTCTTGAAGCCAGAAGCCATGTTGTTTGTGGTTGTTAGCACTTTGTCTATATTTTTTGCTTGTTTGTGAATGTGTGGCTTGTTTTTTCTATGCTTAACAAGGGAAGTAAAACTATGGAAAACAAAGAAAGGTGGATTTTTTTTTTAACTGAGAACTGCAGGAAAGGGGAGCAGAGTCTAGCTGTTGTGTGGGGCTGTAAACATTAATTTACCTGTAAAGTTAAATAAGACATACGTGGCCAGGGACATGGCACAGTTGGCAAGAGTGCTTGCTCTGCAAGCACGAGGACCTGAGTGCACATCCGCAGCACCCATATCAAGTGCATAGCCAAGTGTGGCTGTGCACACCTGTAACCCCAGCACTGTGAAAAGTGGAGGCTGGAGGATGGCTGGAGCTTACTGGCTACCAGTCTTCTCCAGGTTCGGTGAGAGACATTGTCTCCAGGGAATAAGGCCGGGAGCAGGATGCCTGATGTTTTCCTCTGTCTGGTGCAATCTTGCCCAGTATATGTAGTGTATTCGTGTATTCTCTCTCTCTCTCTCTCTCTCTCTCTCTCTCTCNCTGCTAACTCTACCAGCTTCAGCTTTGGCAGATGTGTGAGCTGCTGTTTTCCTAGTATCATACTCATGGTTTTAGTTTACATTTTTTTAATTAATTAATTTATTTATGTGTATGAATGTACTGTCTGGTTGGCTCACCTGTGTCGTGCAATGCTGTGGAAGTCAGAATAGGGTGTTGGATTCCCCTGGAACTGGAGTCAAAGGTTCTTAGCCACCATATGGTTGCTGGGAATTGAACCCGGGTCCTCTGCAAGAGAAGTAGGTGCTCTTAGCCACTGAACCATCTCTCCAGCCCCAGTTTACATTTTTTTACCATGAGTAAGCAAAGTATCATCGTATATTTAATACTCCCTTTTTTGACCTGCCCCTTTTTCTTAAATTTATTTTTATTATTTTATGTGTATGATTGTTCTGCCTGTATATTTGTAAGTGCACCAGTGACATACAGTGACTGCAGAGGGCAGAAGAAGGCTTCAGATCCCCTGGAACTGGAGTTACAGATAGTTGTTAGCTGTCCTGTGAGTCCTGGGATTTGAAGCTAGGTTCTCTGCAAGAACAACTAGCTCTTAACTGCTGAGCCATGTCTCTAACTCTCCCCTCTCCCTTTTTGGGAAAATGACTTAAAATCCTTTGCTCTTTTCTCCTTTCCTGAGTTTTCAGTTCTGAGGAGTTCCAAGATCTGAAACCCTTTTGAGGTTTGAGAACTTCATTTTACCCCAGTATGCAGTCCACCAGCATGGGGGCCCCAGAGTCTAAAAGACTCCAAAAGTTATAGTAAAATAAAAAATGATGCTATAGACCTGAGGCTTGGGCTTCCTGAGTTTTGTGGCTCAACCTTGTATCCATGTCAAAGAAAACAGGTGAAGCCGACCTTGCCGCTAAGGTCATCTATCTCACCCTTCCATTGTGCTTGCACAGTTGTTCTTTCCTTTTGTAGAAAAGACAGTTTAAAAGTCCTCTGGCAGATTAAGCACGTGTGGTGACATGGGGACTGGGCTTCTGACCCTTCCAAGTAGGGCGGTACTGCAGCTGGCAGAGACATCTTGTCAACAACAAGGTGGCCTCCAGCAGTTGGGCTTTGCTAACCTAGCCCTGTGTGATCGATGAAGAAGACAGTGCCACACATATATGTGTCAATATTGGTTCAACAAGGTATTCATAGAAAAATGGGAAATGTCCAGAAACTCCAATAGGAAAGATTTTTCTCCCTAGTGATTTGATTAAATTAGAGTGTCACATGTTGGTGTATTTGGAGACAGGACAGTGCCTGTCACGCTGCTGATAGGGGAAAAGGAATGATCTTGTTTGAGATGTGTATACCTATTTGCCTGTATTCTGGCCTGGCTTTTAATATAGCAGACTCACAATCGTAAAAATATTTTTCCAGAGTTGGTGCTCAAAGACAAGCCATGAAAGAGAATCCTGAATGATTTTTTGGCTCCTTAGCAACCGTTAATTATTTACAGTCCATGCAAACCAGGACAGCTGAAGATTGAACCCCTTTTTTCTTTTTTAAGTGGATGAATACCCCAAATTGGCTTGTTGCCAGTGAAACCACTTAAAACCTACCCTCTACCCAGACTGAGATTTTAGCAACAACAGTGAACAAATATGAATGAATGGAAGAAAATTGAGCACCATACTGTCCTGAATTTATAATAAACGAAAATAATACACCATCATATATTAATGTTAAAAACACCATTCTATGTTAAACATGTCATTCTGGAAGCTGATTAACTTTTTCATTGTTTCTGTCTAATATTCCAGTTTTCACCTAACCTCATCTAAACAAGATTTTTCCTCCCTCCAGGAGACTACAAGGAGATTGTTAAACTGACTAAACTTCTCTTACTTGGTGGGGGAGAATATTGCAGACATTTTTCTAACTTCTTCAGTAAAGAACAGATGCTTAATGGGAAGATGGTTCAGCAGTAAAGCTCTTGCTGTGCAAATGTGAGGCACTGTATTCAGATCCCTAGAACCCACACCTGTAATCCCAGTGCTCTACTGCAAGATGGGAGGTAGAGACAGGAGCTATCTCAGAAGCTTCTGGACCAGCTAGCCTGCTGTATGCAGCAGGGAACAGTGAAAAAGAGACCTGTCTCAAGCAAGGTAGAAGGTGAGGACTCCCTAAGGACACAAGCTTAAGCAGAATGTGGTGGCCCACACATGTAATCCTGGCACTCAGGGGATGAAGGCAGGAGTAGAGAACGTAAGGCAGCCTTAGCTATACATTGAGAACCATCTTAAACATGCAGAAGCAAAATATATACTTGCTTTAAGCATATTTAAATAAATTAAAAATATGTAGTAAAAGAGTGTTGGAGAATTTTAAGAAAGGGATCTAAGTTCCATCTGTAGAATCCACGTGTAAAAGTCTGGCATGGTGGCATGCTTTTGTAATCCCAGCACTGGGGCAGCAGAGACAGGCAGATAGATCTCTGGGGTTCCCTGGCCAACCAGGCAGCTTGGCTTACATAGGTAGAGAGCTCCAGGCCAGTAAATGACCTTGTCTCTGGTCTCAGACAGTTAAGGTGGATGGTGCTTGATGAACAGCCCTCAAGGTTGTTCCCTGGCCCTCACATACATATACATATAGATAGACAAATATATGCATAGGCATCTGTACACAGACAAGGGAGAGGGAAGGTGAGCTATGCAAAAACAGTTTATGAGAAATGGTAGGGCTTGAGAATACTTGCTACTTAAGAATGGGATGCGTTTGCCTGCCTTATTTTATTAATTTTTCTTTTGCAGTGCTGGGGGTAAAATCCAGGGCCCAATGCCTGTTAAGCAAGAACTCAATTTCTACCCATTTTTTTTAGAGTGTGAGGTTAGTAACACATTTCAAAGTATGGGAGTTATGACCCTATGGATCTCCCATCATCTTCCTCAGTGAAATTCTGTAAACATTTTTTTCTCCCCAAAACACTAATTTGAGACAGCCTTGAATACCCACTCTCTCACACACATATCCAACATCCCACAAGGCAGAATGTATTCCAAATGCTTAAAGTCATGGACATGGACAGAATTCCCCCTCAAGGAAAGACATGCATAGAATTTCTGAAATGTATGGGAAATGTTGACATCCAGCATTCTCCTAGTGAAGGGTGCTCTTGTAGAGTAGTTCTGTAGTTTAGTTGTCAGAATGGCTTGTCCCTTGGGGAGGGGGGGTGTCGTGGGGAGGCAGTGTACTTTCTGACAGCTTACTGAACTAGCTGTCAGCTCTGTCTTGAATATTGTTTGGGCCAGGGGTTCCTTACCGTGCAGTTGGGGTCAAACTGGATAATATATCGTGAGTTGGGATATTGTAAAGCAGAATGTATTTAGTCCAGCTAGCCTATTAAATATCATAGCAGATCTGGACTGCTATCACAAAGTACCATAGTTTGGGTAGCTAAAGCTGTAGGTTATTTTTTCTCCCAGCTCCGTAGGTTGGAAGTCTGAGGTTAGAGCATAGTAGATTGGGTGTAAGGTGAGGACCGCTTCTGGTTCATAGATGGCACCTTGTCGCTGTGTCCTCACAGGCTGGAAGGTTCACGGGGATCACTCTGAGATCTCTTTCAAAGGACACTAACTCCACCCATGAAAGCTCCATTCTTGTAACCTCATCACCTCCAAAACTTTCCATATGAAGATTCAACATAGAACTTACTTCCAGATGAAGGGATGGGGGAAGGAGGACCATGGTACAGAGTGTCACGGATTAGAAAAATCCCACAGAGAATGGCATTTTTCCTTTGTAACTAAATCATACTCATCTCTCACCTAAAATTTTGTCAGTGAGCATGACCCCAACTGATTTCATTGGAAGTACTGGTTGACATACATAAAACAGTCATTACCACCTGTTGTGTGCCTACATTGAATTCCTTGCTGATCATATTTGTGTTTATGTTAATGGAGACAACCCCGGCTGAGTAGTGTTGTGTATCATACACTGTGCTGGATCTGGGAAAATGATTTTTTTAATTTAACAGCCTTAGTGGGTGGGGGTAGCCAGACACAGACAATATAATGTCATTGAATTAATCAGCATACTTAACCCAGTGTCTTGGGAGCCAAAAAAATAAGGGTCTGAAGGTAGACAACTAGCTAAGCCTTAAAGAAAACTTAAAAGAAGTTTATTGTAATAGAAGAAAATAGACAGGTCAGGACATGCATTGTACCCTGCATGTGCTTCAGGGAACACTCC